>CAXAJV010001239.1:3000000-3390638 GCA_963969225.1 Xylocopa violacea
TTTCAAATATTACCGCCGAGATGTTGGGTTAGGTTAGGCTATATTACGTTATTGATGTATATAAAGGTCCCACGGAGACGGAGACGCCAACTCGCCAGGAATGTTGTCAAATATTACCGCCGAGATGTTAGGTTGGGTTAGGTTAGGTTATATTACGTTATTGATGTATATAAAGGTCCCGCGGAGACGTAGAGGCCAACTCGCCAGGAATGTTGTCAAACATTAGCGCCGATATGATAGGTTGGGATAGGTTAGGTTATATTACGTTATTGATGTATATAAAGGTCCCACGGAGACGTAGAGGCCAACTCGCCAGGAATGTTGTCAAATATTACCGCCGAGATGTTAGGTTGGGTTAGGTTAGGTTATATAACGTTATGGATGTATATAAACGTCCCACGGAGACGTAGAGGCCAACAAGCCAGGAATGTGTTCAAATACTACCGCCGAGATGTTAGGTTGGGTTAGGTTAGGTTATATTACGTTATAGATGTATTTAAAGGTCCCGCGGAGACGCAGAGGCCAACAAGCCAGGAATGTGATCGAATATTACCGCCGAGATGTTAGGTTGGGTTAGGTTAGGTTATATTACGTTATAGATGTATTTAAAGGTCCCGCGGAGACGCAGAGGCCAACAAGCCAGGAATGTGATCAAATATTACCGCCGAGATGTTAGGTTGGGTTAGGTTAGGTTATATTACGTTATTGATGTATATAAATGTCCCACGGAGACGTAGAGGCCAACTCGCCAGGCATGTTTTCAAATATTACCGCCGAGATGATGGGTTGGGTTGGGTTAGGTTATATTACGTTATTGATGTATATAAAGGTCCCACGGAGACGTAGAGGCCAACTCGCCAGGTATGTTGTCAAATATTAGCGCCGACATGATAGGTTGGGTTAGGTTAGGTTATATTACGTTATTGATGTATATAAAGGTCCCGCGGAGACGTAGAGGCCAACTCGCCAGGAATGTTGTCAAACATTAGCGCCGAGATGATAGGTTGGGATAGGTTAGGTTATATTACGTTATTGATGTATATAAAGGTACCACGGAGACGTAGTGGCCAACTCGCCAGGAATGTTTTCAAATATTACCGCTGAGATGTTAGGTTGGGTTAGGTTAGGTTATATTACGTTATAGATGTATTTAAAGGTCCCGCGGAGACGCAGATGCCAACTCGCCATGAATCTTTTCAAATATTACCGCCGAGATGTTATTTTGGGTTAGGATAGGTCATATTACGTTATTGACGTATATAAATGTACCACGGAGACGTAGAGGCCAACTCGGCATGAATGTTTTCAAATATTACCGCCGAGATGTTAGGTTGGGTTAGGTTAGGTTATATTACGTTATTGATGTATATAAATGTACCACGGAGACGTAGAGGCCAACTCGCAATGAATATTTTCAAATATTACCGCCGAGATGTTAGGCTGGGTTAGGTTAGGTTATATTACGTTATAGATGTATTTAAAGGTCCCGCGGAGACGTAGAGGCCAACAAGCCAGGAATGTGATCAAATATTACCGCCGACGTGATAGGTTGGGTTAGGTTAGGTTATATTTCGTTATTGATGTATATAAAGGTCCCACGGAGACGTAGAGGCCAACTCGCCAGGCATGTTTTCAAATATTACCGCCGAGATGTTAGGTTCGGTTAGGTTAGGTTATATTACGTTATTGATGTATAAAAAGATCCCACGGAGACGTAGAGGCCAACTCGCCAGGTATGTTTTCAAATACTACCGCCGAGATGTTAAGTTGGGTTAGGTTAGGTTATATTACGTTATTGATGTGTAAAAAGATCCCACGGAGACGGAGAAGCCAACTCGCCAGGAATGTTGTCAAATATTACCGCCGAGATGTTAGGTTGGGTTAGGTTAGGTTATATAACGTTATAGATGTATATAAAGATCCCACGGAGACGTAGATGCCAACTCGCCATGAATCTTTTCAAATATTACCGCCGAGATGTTATTTTGGGTTAGGATAGGTCATATTACGTTATTGATGTATATAAATGTACCACGGAGACGTAGAGGCCAACTCGGCATGAATGTTTTCAAATATTACCGCCGAGATGTTAGGTTGGGTTAGGTTAGGTTACATTACGTTATTGATGTATATAAATGTACCACGGAGACGTAGAGGCCAACTCGCAATGAATATCTTCAAATATTACCGCCGAGATGTTAGGCTGGGTTAGGTTAGGTTATATTACGTTATAGATGTATTTAAAGGTCCCGCGGAGACGTAGAGGCCAACAAGCCAGGAATGTGATCAAATATTACCGCCGACGTGATAGGTTGGGTTAGGTTAGGTTATATTTCGTTATTGATGTATATGAAGCTCTCACGGAGACGTGGAGGCCAACTCGCCAGGAATGCTGTCAAACGTTAGCGCCGAGATGATAGGTTGGGTTAGGTTAGGTTATATTACGTTATTGATGTATATAAAGTTCCCACGGAGACGTAGAGGCCAACTCTCCAGGAATGTTTTCAAATATTACCAGCGAGATGTTAGGCTGGGTTAGGTTAGGTTATATTACGTTATAGACGGATTTAAAGGTCCCGCGGAGACGTAGAGGCCAACAAGCCAGGAATGTGATCAAATATTACCGCCGACATGATAGGTTGGGTTAAGTTAGGTTATATTACGTTATTGATGTGTATGAAGGTCAAACCGAGACGTAGAGGCCAATTCGCCAGGAATGTTGTCAAATATGACCGCCGAGATGTTAGGTTGGGTTAGGATAGGTTATATTACGTTATTGATGTATATAAAGGTCCCACGGAGACGGAGACGCCAACTCGCCAGGAATGTTGTCAAATATTACCGCCGAGATGTTAGGTTGGGTTAGGTTAGGTTATATTACGTTATTGATGTATATAAAGGTCCCGCGGAGACGTAGAGGCCAACTCGCCAGGAATGTTGTCAAACATTAGCGCCGGGATGATAGGTTGGGATAGGTTAGGTTATATTACGTTATTGATGTATATAAAGGTACCACGGAGACGTAGAGGCCAACTCGCCAGGAATGTTTTCAAATATTACCGCTGAGATGTTAGGTTGGGTTAGGTTAGGTTATATTACGTTATAGATGTATTTAAAGGTCCCGCGGAGACGTAGATGCCAACTCGCCATGAATCTTTTCAAATATTACCGCCGAGATGTTATTTTGGGATAGGATAGGTCATATTACGTTATTGATGTATATAAATGTACCACGGAGACGTAGAGGCCAACTCGGCATGAATGTTTTCAAATATTACCGCCGAGATGTTAGGTTGGGTTAGGTTAGGTTATATTACGTTATTGATGTATATAAATGTACCACGGAGACGTAGAGGCCAACTCGCAATGAATATTTTCAAATATTACCGCCGAGATGTTAGGCTGGGTTAGGTTAGGTTATATTACGTTATAGATGTATTTAAAGGTCCCGCGGAGACGTAGAGGCCAACAAGCCAGGAATGTGATCAAATATTACCGCCGACGTGATAGGTTGGGTTAGGTTAGGTTATATTTCGTTATTGATGTATATGAAGCTCTCACGGAGACGTGGAGGCCAACACGCCAGGAATGCTGTCAAACGTTAGCGCCGAGATGATAGGTTGGGTTAGGTTAGGTTATATTACGTTATAGATGTATATAAAGTTCCCACGGAGACGTAGAGGCCAACTCGCCAGGAATGTTTTCAAATATTACCGCCGAGATGTTAGCCTGGATTAGGTTAGGTTATATTACGTTATAGATGTATTTAAAGGTCCCGCGGAGACGTAGAGGCCAACAAGCCAGGAATGTGATCAAATATTACCGCCGAGATGTTAGGTTGGGTTAGGTAAGGTTATATTACGTTATTGATTTATATAAAGGTCCCACGGAGACGTAGAGGCTAACTCGCCAGGTATGTTTTCAAATATTACCGCCGAGATGTTGGGTTGGGTTAGGTTAGGTTATTTTACGTTATTGATGTATATAAAGGTCCCACGGAGACGGAGAAGCCAAGTCGCCAGGAATGTTGTCAAATATTACCGCCGAGATGTTAGGTTGGGTTAGGTTAGGTTATATTACGTTATTGATGTATATAAATGTCCCACGGAGACGTAGAGGCCAACTCGCCAGGAATGTTGTCAAATATTACCGCCGAGATGATAGGTTGGTTTAGGTTAGGTTATATTTCGTTATTGATGTATATCAAGCTCTCACGGAGACGTAGAGGCCAACTCGCCAGGAATGCTGTCAAACGTTAGCGCCGAGATGATGGGTTGGGTTGGGTTAGGTTATATTACGTTATTGATGTATATAAAGGTCCCACGGAGACGTAGAGGCCAACTCGCCAGGTATGTTGTCAAATATTAGCGCCGACATGATAGGTTGGGTTAGGTTAGGTTATATTACGTTATTGATGTGTAAAAAGATCCCACGGAGACGGAGAAGCCAACTCGCCAGGAATGTTGTCGAATATTACCGCCGAGATGTTAGGTTGGGTTAGTTTAGGTGATATTATGTTATTGATGTATATAAATGTACCACGGAGACGTAGAGGCCAACTCGCCATGAATATTTTCAAATATTACCGCCGAGATGTTAGGTTGGGTTAGGTTAGGTTATATTACGTTATAGATGTATATAAAGGTCGCACGGAGACGTAGAGGCCAACAAGCCAGGAATGTGTTCAAATATTACCGCCGAGATGTTAAGTTGGGTTAGGTTAGGTTATATTACGTTATTGATGTATATAAAGGTCCCACGGAGACGTAGAGGCTAACTCGCCAGGTATGTTTTCAAATATTACCGCCGAGATGTTGGGTTGGGTTAGGTTAGGTTATTTTACGTTATTGATGTATATAAAGGTCCCACGGAGACGGAGAAGCCAAGTCGCCAGGAATGTTGTCAAATATTACCGCCGAGATGTTAGGTAGGGTTAGGTTAGGTTATATTACGTTATTGATGTATATAAATGTCCCACGGAGACGTAGAGGCCAACTCGCCAGGAATGTTGTCAAATATTACCGCCGAGATGATAGGTTGGTTTAGGTTAGGTTATATTTCGTTATTGATGTATATCAAGCTCTCACGGAGACGTAGAGGCCAACTCGCCAGGAATGCTGTCAAACGTTAGCGCCGAGATGATGGGTTGGGTTAGGTTAGGTTATATTACGTTATAGATGTATATAAAGTTCCCACGGAGACGTAGAAGCCAACTCGCCAGGAATGTTTTCAAATATTACCGCCGAGATGTTAAGTTGGGTTAGGTTAGGTTATATTACGTTATTGATGTATATAAAGGTCCCACGGAGACGTAGAGGCCAACTCGCCATGAATGTTTTCAAATATTACCGCCGAGATGATATTTTGGGTTAGGATAGGTCATATTACGTTATTGATGTATATAAATGTACCACGGAGACGTAGAGGCCAACTCGGCATGAATGTTTTCAAATATTAACGCCGAGATGTTAGGTTGGGTTAGGTTAGGTTATATTACGATATAGATGTATATAAAGGTCCCACGGAGACGTAGAGGCCAACTCGCCAGGAGTATTTTCAAATATTACCGCCGAGATGTTAGGTTGGGTTAGGTTAGGTTATATTACGTTATAGATGTATTTAAAGGTACCGCGGAGACGTAGAGGCCAACAAGCCAGGAATGTGATCAAATATTACCGCCGAGATGTTAGGTTGGCTTAGGTTAGGTTATATTACGTTATTGATGTATATAAAGGTCCCACGGAGACGTAGAGGCCAACTCGCCAGGTATGTTTTCAAATATTACCGCCGAGATGTTAGGTTGGGTTAGGTTAGGTTATATTACGTTATTGATGTATATAAAGGTCCCACGGAGACGTAGAGGCCAACTCGCCAGGCATGTTTTCAAATATTACCGCCGAGATGTTAGGTTGGGTTAGGTTAGGTTATATTACGTTATTGATGTATATAAAGGTCCCGCGGAGACGTAGAGGCCAACTCGCCAGGAATGTTGTCAAACATTAGCGCCGAGATGATAGGTTGGGATAGGTTAGGTTATATTACGTTATTGATGTATATAAAGGTACCACGGAGACGTAGAGGCCAACTCGCCAGGAATGTTTTCAAATATTACCGGTGAGATGTTAGGTTGGGTTAGGTTAGGTTATATTACGTTATAGATGTATTTAAAGGTCCCGCGGAGACGTAGATGCCAACTCGCCATGAATCTTTTCAAATATTACCGCCGAGATGTTATTTTGGGTTAGGATAGGTCATATTACGTTATTGACGTATATAAATGTACCACGGAGACGTAGAGGCCAACTCGGCATGAATGTTTTCAAATACTACCGCCGAGATGTTAGGTTGGGTTAGGTTAGGTTATATTACGTTATTGATGTATATAAATGTACCACGGAGACGTAGAGGCCAACTGGCAATGAATATTTTCAAATATTACCGCCGAGATGTTAGGCTGGGTTAGGTTAGGTTATATTACGTTATAGATGTATTTAAAGGTCCCGCGGAGACGTAGAGGCCAACAAGCCAGGAATGTGATCAAATATTACCGCCGACGTGATAGGTTGGGTTAGGTTAGGTTATATTTCGTTATTGATGTATATGAAGCTCTCACGGAGACGTGGAGGCCAACTCGCCAGGAATGCTGTCAAACGTTAGCGCCGAGATGATAGGTTGGGTTAGGTTAGGTTATATTACGTTATAGATGTATATAAAGTTCCCACGGAGACGTAGAGGCCAACTCGCCAGGAATGTTTTCAAATATTACCGCTGAGATGTTAGGTTGGGTTAGGTTAGGTTATATTACGTTATAGATGTATTTAAAGGTCCCGCGGAGACGTAGAGGCCAACAAGCCAGGAGTGTGATCAAATACTACCGCCGAGATGTTAGGTTGGGTTAGGTTAGGTTATATTACGTTATTGATGTATATAAATGTACCACGGAGACGTAGAGGCCAACTCCCCATGAATGTTTTCAAATATTACCGCCGAGATGTTAGGTTGGGTTAGGTTAGGTTATATTACGTTATAGATGTATATAAAGGTCCCACGGAGACGTAGAGGCCAACTCGCCAGGAGTATTTTCAAATATTACCGCCGAGATGTTAGGTTGGGTTAGGTTAGGTTATATTACGTTATAGATGTATTTAAAGGTCCCGCGGAGACGTAGAGGCCAACAAGCCAGGAATGTGATCAAATATTACCGCCGAGATGTTAGGTTGGCTTAGGTTAGATTATATTACGTTATTAATGTATATAAACGTCCCACGGAGACGTAGAGGCCAACTCGCCAGGTATGTTTTCAAATATTACCGCCGAGATGTTGTGTTGGGTTAGGTTAGGTTATATTACGTTATTGATGTATATAAAGGTCCCACGGAGACGTAGAGGCCAACTCGCCAGGAATGTTTTCAAATATTACCGCCGAGATGTTAGGTTGGGTTAGGTTAGGTTATATTACGTTATAGATGTATTTAAAGGTCCCGCGGAGACGCAGAGGCCAACAAGCCAGGAATGTGATCAAATATTACCGCCGAGATGTTAGGTTGGGTTAGGTTAGGTTATATTACGTTATTGATGTATATAAAGGTCCCGCGGAGACGTAGAGGCCAACTCGCCAGGAATGTTGTCAAACATTAGCGCCGAGATGATAGGTTGGGATAGGTTAGGTTATATTACGTTATTGATGTATATAAAGGTACCACGGAGACGTAGAGGCCAACTCGCCAGGAATGTTTTCAAATATTACCGCTGAGACGTTAGGTTGGGTTAGGTTAGGTTATATTACGTTATAGATGTATTTAAAGGTCCCGCGGAGACGTAGATGCCAACTCGCCATGAATCTTTTCAAATATTACCGCCGAGATGTTATTTTGGGTTAGGATAGGTCATATTACGATATTGACGTATATAAATGTACCACGGAGACGTAGAGGCCAACTCGGCATGAATGTTTTCAAATATTACCGCCGAGATGTTAGGTTGGGTTAGGTTAGGCTATATTACGTTATTGATGTATATAAATGTACCACGGAGACGGAGACGCCAACTCGCTGGAATGTTGTCAAATATTACCGCCGATATGTTAGGTTGGGTTAGGTTAGGTTATATTACGTTATAGATGTATATAAAGTTCCCACGGAGACGTAGAGGCCAACTCGCCAGGAATGTTTTCAAATATTACCGCCGAGATGTTAGGCTGGGTTAGGTTAGGTTATATTACGTTATAGATGTATTTAAAGGTCCCGCGGAGACGTAGAGGCCAACAAGCCAGGAATGTGATCAAATATTACCGCCGACGTGATAGGTTGGGTTAGGTTAGGTTATATTTCGTTATTGATGTATATGAAGCTCTCACGGAGACGTGGAGGCCAACTCGCCAGGAATGCTGTCAAACGTTAGCGCCGAGATGATAGGTTGGGTTAGGTTAGGTTATATTACGTTATTGATGTATATAAAGTTCCCACGGAGACGTAGAGGCCAACTCTCCAGGAATGTTTTCAAATATTACCAGCGAGATGTTAGGCTGGGTTAGGTTAGGTTATATTACGTTATAGACGAATTTAAAGGTCCCGCGGAGACGTAGAGGCCAACAAGCCAGGAATGTGATCAAATATTACCGCCGACATGATAGGTTGGGTTAAGTTAGGTTATATTACGTTATTGAGGTGTATGAAGGTCAAACCGAGACGTAGAGGCCAATTCGCCAGGAATGTTGTCAAATATTACCGCCGAGATGTTAGGTTGGGTTAGGATAGGTTATATTACGTTATTGATGTATATAAAGGTCCCACGGAGACGGAGACGCCAACTCGCCAGGAATGTTGTCAAATATTACCGCCGAGATGTTAGGTTGGGTTAGGTTAGGTTATATTACGTTATTGATGTATATAAAGGTCCCGCGGAGACGTAGAGGCCAACTCGCCAGGAATGTTGTCAAACATTAGCGCCGAGATGATAGGTTGGGATAGGTTAGGTTATATTACGTTATTGATGTATATAAAGGTACCACGGAGACGTAGAGGCCAACTCGCCAGGAATGTTTTCAAATATTACCGCTGAGATGTTAGGTTGGGTTAGGTTAGGTTATATTACGTTATAGATGTATTTAAAGGTCCCACGGAGACGTAGATGCCAACTCGCCATGAATCTTTTCAAATATTACCGCCGAGATGTTATTTTGGGATAGGATAGGTCATATTACGTTATTGATGTATATAAATGTACCACGGAGACGTAGAGGCCAACTCGGCATGAATGTTTTCAAATATTACCGCCGAGATGTTAGGTTGGGTTAGGTTAGGTTATATTACGTTATTGATGTATATAAATGTACCACGGAGACGTAGAGGCCAACTCGCAATGAATATTTTCAAATATTACCGCCGAGATGTTAGGCTGGGTTAGGTTAGGTTATATTACGTTATAGATGTATTTAAAGGTCCCGCGGAGACGTAGAGGCCAACAAGCCAGGAATGTGATCAAATATTACCGCCGACGTGATAGGTTGGGTTAGGTTAGGTTATATTTCGTTATTGATGTATATGAAGCTCTCACGGAGACGTGGAGGCCAACACGCCAGGAATGCTGTCAAACGTTAGCGCCGAGATGATAGGTTGGGTTAGGTTAGGCTATATTACGTTATAGATGTATATAAAGTTCCCACGGAGACGTAGAGGCCAACTCGCCAGGAATGTTTTCAAATATTACCAGCGAGATGTTAGGCTGGGTTAGGTTAGGTTATATTACGTTATAGATGTATTTAAAGGTCCCGCGGAGACGTAGAGGCCAACAAGCCAGGAATGTGATCAAATATTACCGCCGACATGATAGGTTGGGTTAAGTTAGGTTATATTACGTTATTGATGTGTATGAAGGTCAAACCGAGACGTAGAGGCCAATTCGCCAGGAATGTTGTCAAATATTACCGCCGAGATGTTAGGTTGGGTTAGGATAGGTTATATTACGTTATTGATGTATATAAAGGTCCCACGGAGACGGAGACGCCAACTCGCCAGGAATGTTGTCAAATATTACCGCCGAGATGTTAGGTTGGGTTAGGTTAGGTTATATTACGTTATTGATGTATATAAAGGTCCCGCGGAGACGTAGCGGCCAACTCGCCAGGAATGTTGTCAAACATTAGCGCCGAGATGATAGGTTGGGATAGGTTGGGTTATATTACGTTATTGATGTATATAAAGGTACCACGGAGACGTAGAGGCCAACTCGCCAGGAATGTTTTCAAATATTACCGCCGATATGTTAGGTTGGGTTAGGTTAGGTTATATTACGTTATAGATGTATATAAAGTTCCCACGGAGACGTAGAGGCCAACTCGCCAGGAATGTTTTCAAATATTACCGCCGAGATGTTAGGCTGGGTTAGGTTAGGTTATATTACGTTATAGATGTATTTAAAGGTCCCGCGGAGACGTAGAGGCCAACAAGCCAGGAATGTGATCAAATATTACCGCCGACGTGATAGGTTGGGTTAAGTTAGGTTATATTACGTTATTGATGTATATGAAGGTCAAACCGCGACGTAGAGGCCAACTCGCCAGGAATGTTTTCAAATATTACCGCCGAGATGTTGGGTTGGGTTAGGTTAGGTTATATTACGTTATTGATGTATATAAAGGACCCACGGAGACGTAGAGGCTAACTCGCCAGGAATGTTTTCAAATATTACCGTCGAGATGTTAGGTTGGGTTAGGTTAGGTTATATTACCTTATAGATGTATTTAAAGGTCCCGCGGAGACGTAGAGGCCAACAAGCCAGGAATGTGATCAAATATTACCGCCGAGATGTTAGGTTGGGTTAGGTTAGATTATATTACGTTATTAATGTATATAAACGTCCCACGGAGACGTAGAGGCCAACTCGCCAGGTATGTTTTCAAATATTACCGCCGAGATGTTGTGTTGGGTTAGGTTAGGTTATATTACGTTATTGATGTATATAAAGGTCCCACGGAGACGTAGAGGCCAACTCGCCAGGAATGTTTTCAAATATTACCGCCGAGATGTTAGGTTGGGTTAGGTTAGGTTATATTACGTTATAGATGTATTTAAAGGTCCCGCGGAGACGCAGAGGCCAACAAGCCAGGAATGTGATCAAATATTACCGCCGAGATGTTAGGTTGGGTTAGGTTAGGTTATATTACGTTATTGATGTATATAAAGGTCCCGCGGAGACGTAGAGGCCAACTCGCCAGGAATGTTGTCAAACATTAGCGCCGAGATGATAGGTTGGGATAGGTTAGGTTATATTACGTTATTGATGTATATAAAGGTACCACGGAGACGTAGAGGCCAACTCGCCAGGAATGTTTTCAAATATTACCGCTGAGATGTTAGGTTGGGTTAGGTTAGGTTATATTACGTTATAGATGTATTTAAAGGTCCCGCGGAGACGTAGATGCCAACTCGCCATGAATCTTTTCAAATATTACCGCCGAGATGTTATTTTGGGTTAGGATAGGTCATATTACGATATTGACGTATATAAATGTACCACGGAGACGTAGAGGCCAACTCGGCATGAATGTTTTCAAATATTACCGCCGAGATGTTAGGTTGGGTTAGGTTAGGCTATATTACGTTATTGATGTATATAAATGTACCACGGAGACGGAGACGCCAACTCGCTGGAATGTTGTCAAATATTACCGCCGATATGTTAGGTTGGGTTAGGTTAGGTTATATTACGTTATAGATGTATATAAAGTTCCCACGGAGACGTAGAGGCCAACTCGCCAGGAATGTTTTCAAATATTACCGCCGAGATGTTAGGCTGGGTTAGGTTAGGTTATATTACGTTATAGATGTATTTAAAGGTCCCGCGGAGACGTAGAGGCCAACAAGCCAGGAATGTGATCAAATATTACCGCCGACGTGATAGGTTGGGTTAGGTTAGGTTATATTTCGTTATTGATGTATATGAAGCTCTCACGGAGACGTGGAGGCCAACTCGCCAGGAATGCTGTCAAACGTTAGCGCCGAGATGATAGGTTGGGTTAGGTTAGGTTATATTACGTTATTGATGTATATAAAGTTCCCACGGAGACGTAGAGGCCAACTCTCCAGGAATGTTTTCAAATATTACCAGCGAGATGTTAGGCTGGGTTAGGTTAGGTTATATTACGTTATAGACGAATTTAAAGGTCCCGCGGAGACGTAGAGGCCAACAAGCCAGGAATGTGATCAAATATTACCGCCGACATGATAGGTTGGGTTAAGTTAGGTTATATTACGTTATTGATGTGTATGAATGTCAAACCGAGACGTAGAGGCCAATTCGCCAGGAATGTTGTCAAATATTACCGCCGAGATGTTAGGTTGGGTTAGGATAGGTTATATTACGTTATTGATGTATATAAAGGTCCCACGGAGACGGAGACGCCAACTCGCCAGGAATGTTGTCAAATATTACCGCCGACGTGATAGGTTGGGTTAGGTTAGGTTATATTTCGTTATTGATGTATATGAAGCTCTCACGGAGACGTGGAGGCCAACTCGCCAGGAATGCTGTCAAACGTTAGCGCCGAGATGATAGGTTGGGTTAGGTTAGGTTATATTACGTTATTGATGTATATAAAGTTCCCACGGAGACGTAGAGGCCAACTCTCCAGGAATGTTTTCAAATATTACCAGCGAGATGTTAGGCTGGGTTAGGTTAGGTTATATTACGTTATAGACGAATTTAAAGGTCCCGCGGAGACGTAGAGGCCAACAAGCCAGGAATGTGATCAAATATTACCGCCGACATGATAGGTTGGGTTAAGTTAGGTTATATTACGTTATTGATGTGTATGAATGTCAAACCGAGACGTAGAGGCCAATTCGCCAGGAATGTTGTCAAATATTACCGCCGAGATGTTAGGTTGGGTTAGGATAGGTTATATTACGTTATTGATGTATATAAAGGTCCCACGGAGACGGAGACGCCAACTCGCCAGGAATGTTGTCAAATATTACCGCCGAGATGTTAGGTTGGGTTAGGTTAGGTTATATTACGTTATTGATGTATATAAAGGTCCCGCGGAGACGTAGCGGCCAACTCGCCAGGAATGTTGTCAAACATTAGCGCCGAGATGATAGGTTGGGATAGGTTGGGTTATATTACGTTATTGATGTATATAAAGGTACCACGGAGACGTAGAGGCCAACTCGCCAGGAATGTTTTCAAATATTACCGCCGATATGTTAGGTTGGGTTAGGTTAGGTTATATTACGTTATAGATGTATATAAAGTTCCCACGGAGACGTAGAGGCCAACTCGCCAGGAATGTTTTCAAATATTACCGCCGAGATGTTAGGTTGGGTTAGGTTAGGTTATACTACGTTATAGATGTATTTAAAGGTCCCGCGGAGATGCAGAGGCCAACAAGCCAGGAATGTGATCAAATATTACCGCCGAGATGTTAGGTTGGGTTAGGTTAGGTTATATTACGTTACTGATGTATATAAAGGTCCCACGGAGACGTAGAGGCCAACTCGCCAGGTATGTTATCAAATATTACCGCCGAGATGTTGGGTTGGGTTAGGTTAGGTTATATTACGTTATTGATGTATATAAAGGACCCACGGCGACGTAGAGGCCAACTCGCCAGGAATGTTTTCTAATATTACCGCCGAGATGTTAGGTTGGGTTAGGTTAGGTTATATTACGATATAGATGTATATAAAGGTCCCACGGAGACGTAGAGGCCAACTCGCCAGGAGTATTTTCAAATATTACCGCCGAGATGTTAGGTTGGGTTAGGTTAGGTTATATTACGTTATAGATGTATTTAAAGGTACCGCGGAGACGTAGAGGCCAACAAGCCAGGAATGTGATCAAATATTACCGCCGAGATGTTAGGTTGGCTTAGGTTAGGTTATATTACGTTATTGATGTATATAAAGGTCCCACGGAGACGTAGAGGCCAACTCGCCAGGAATGTTTTCAAATATTACCGCCGAGATGTTAGGTTGGGTTAGGTTAGGTTATATTACGTTATAGATGTATTTAAAGGTCCCGCGGAGACGCAGAGGCCAACAAGCCAGGAATGTGATCAAATATTACCGCCGAGATGTTAGGTTGGGTTAGGTTAGGTTATATTACGTTATTGATGTATATAAAGGTCCCGCGGAGACGTAGAGGCCAACTCGCCAGGAATGTTGTCAAACATTAGCGCCGAGATGATAGGTTGGGATAGGTTAGGTTATATTACGTTATTGATGTATATAAAGGTACCACGGAGACGTAGAGGCCAACTCGCCAGGAATGTTTTCAAATATTACCGCTGAGATGTTAGGTTGGGTTAGGTTAGGTTATATTACGTTATAGATGTATTTAAAGGTCCCGCGGAGACGTAGATGCCAACTCGCCATGAATCTTTTCAAATATTACCGCCGAGATGTTATTTTGGGTTAGGATAGGTCATATTACGATATTGACGTATATAAATGTACCACGGAGACGTAGAGGCCAACTCGGCATGAATGTTTTCAAATATTACCGCCGAGATGTTAGGTTGGGTTAGGTTAGGCTATATTACGTTATTGATGTATATAAATGTACCACGGAGACGGAGACGCCAACTCGCTGGAATGTTGTCAAATATTACCGCCGATATGTTAGGTTGGGTTAGGTTAGGTTATATTACGTTATAGATGTATATAAAGTTCCCACGGAGACGTAGAGGCCAACTCGCCAGGAATGTTTTCAAATATTACCGCCGAGATGTTAGGCTGGGTTAGGTTAGGTTATATTACGTTATAGATGTATTTAAAGGTCCCGCGGAGACGTAGAGGCCAACAAGCCAGGAATGTGATCAAATATTACCGCCGACGTGATAGGTTGGGTTAGGTTAGGTTATATTTCGTTATTGATGTATATGAAGCTCTCACGGAGACGTGGAGGCCAACTCGCCAGGAATGCTGTCAAACGTTAGCGCCGAGATGATAGGTTGGGTTAGGTTAGGTTATATTACGTTATTGATGTATATAAAGTTCCCACGGAGACGTAGAGGCCAACTCTCCAGGAATGTTTTCAAATATTACCAGCGAGATGTTAGGCTGGGTTAGGTTAGGTTATATTACGTTATAGACGAATTTAAAGGTCCCGCGGAGACGTAGAGGCCAACAAGCCAGGAATGTGATCAAATATTACCGCCGACATGATAGGTTGGGTTAAGTTAGGTTATATTACGTTATTGATGTGTATGAAGGTCAAACCGAGACGTAGAGGCCAATTCGCCAGGAATGTTGTCAAATATTACCGCCGAGATGTTAGGTTGGGTTAGGATAGGTTATATTACGTTATTGATGTATATAAAGGTCCCACGGAGACGGAGACGCCAACTCGCCAGGAATGTTGTCAAATATTACCGCCGAGATGTTAGGTTGGGTTAGGTTAGGTTATATTACGTTATTGATGTATATAAAGGTCCCGCGGAGACGTAGCGGCCAACTCGCCAGGAATGTTGTCAAACATTAGCGCCGAGATGATAGGTTGGGATAGGTTGGGTTATATTACGTTATTGATGTATATAAAGGTACGACGGAGACGTAGAGGCCAACTCGCCAGGAATGTTTTCAAATATTACCGCCGATATGTTAGGTTGGGTTAGGTTAGGTTATATTACGTTATAGATGTATATAAAGTTCCCACGGAGACGTAGAGGCCAACTCGCCAGGAATGTTTTCAAATATTACCGCCGAGATGTTAGGCTGGGTTAGGTTAGGTTATATTACGTTATAGATGTATTTAAAGGTCCCGCGGAGACGTAGAGGCCAACAAGCCAGGAATGTGATCAAATATTACCGCCGACGTGATAGGTTGGGTTAAGTTAGGTTATATTACGTTATTGATGTATATGAAGGTCAAACCGCGACGTAGAGGCCAACTCGCCAGGAATGTTTTCAAATATTACCGCCGAGATGTTGGGTTGGGTTAGGTTAGGTTATATTACGTTATTGATGTATATAAAGGACCCACGGAGACGTAGAGGCCAACTCGCCAGGAATGTTTTCAAATATTACCGTCGAGATGTTAGGTTGGGTTAGGTTAGGTTATATTACGTTATTGATGTATATAAAGGTCCCACGGAGACGTAGAGGCCAACTCGCCAGGAATGTTTTTAAATATTACCGCCGAGATGTTAGGTTGGGTTAGGTTAGGTTATACTACGTTATAGATGTATTTAAAGGTCCCGCGGAGACGCAGAGGCCAACAAGCCAGGAATGTGATCAAATATTACCGCCGAGATGTTAGGTTGGGTTAGGTTAGGTTATATTACGTTATTGATGTATATAAAGGTCCCACGGAGACGTAGAGGCCAACTCGCCAGGTATGTTATCAAATATTACCGCCGAGATGTTGGGTTGGGTTAGGTTAGGTTATATTACGTTATTGATGTATATAAAGGACCCACGGAGACGTAGAGGCCAACTCGCCAGGAATGTTTTCTAATATTACCGCCGAGATGTTAGGTTGGGTTAGGTTAGGTTATATTACGATATAGATGTATATAAAGGTCCCACGGAGACGTAGAGGCCAACTCGCCAGGAGTATTTTCAAATATTACCGCCGAGATGTTAGGTTGGGTTAGGTTAGGTTATATTACGTTATAGATGTATTTAAAGGTACCGCGGAGACGTAGAGGCCAACAAGCCAGGAATGTGATCAAATATTACCGCCGAGATGTTAGGTTGGCTTAGGTTAGGTTATATTACGTTATTGATGTATATAAAGGTCCCACGGAGACGTAGAGGCCAACTCGCCAGGTATGTTTTCAAATATTACCGCCGAGATGTTAGGTTGGGTTAGGTTAGGTTATATTACGTTATTGATGTATATAAAGGTCCCACGGAGACGTAGAGGCCAACTCGCCAGGCATGTTTTCAAATATTACCGCCGAGATGTTAGGTTGGGTTAGGTTAGGTTATATTACGTTATTGATGTATATAAAGGTCCCGCGGAGACGTAGAGGCCAACTCGCCAGGAATGTTGTCAAACATTAGCGCCGAGATGATAGGTTGGGATAGGTTAGGTTATATTACGTTATTGATGTATATAAAGGTACCACGGAGACGTAGAGGCCAACTCGCCAGGAATGTTTTCAAATATTACCGGTGAGATGTTAGGTTGGGTTAGGTTAGGTTATATTACGTTATAGATGTATTTAAAGGTCCCGCGGAGACGTAGATGCCAACTCGCCATGAATCTTTTCAAATATTACCGCCGAGATGTTATTTTGGGTTAGGATAGGTCATATTACGTTATTGACGTATATAAATGTACCACGGAGACGTAGAGGCCAACTCGGCATGAATGTTTTCAAATACTACCGCCGAGATGTTAGGTTGGGTTAGGTTAGGTTATATTACGTTATTGATGTATATAAATGTACCACGGAGACGTAGAGGCCAACTGGCAATGAATATTTTCAAATATTACCGCCGAGATGTTAGGCTGGGTTAGGTTAGGTTATATTACGTTATAGATGTATTTAAAGGTCCCGCGGAGACGTAGAGGCCAACAAGCCAGGAATGTGATCAAATATTACCGCCGACGTGATAGGTTGGGTTAGGTTAGGTTATATTTCGTTATTGATGTATATGAAGCTCTCACGGTGACGTGGAGGCCAACTCGCCAGGAATGCTGTCAAACGTTAGCGCCGAGATGATAGGTTGGGTTAGGTTAGGTTATATTACGTTATAGATGTATATAAAGTTCCCACGGAGACGTAGAGGCCAACTCGCCAGGAATGTTTTCAAATATTACCGCTGAGATGTTAGGTTGGGTTAGGTTAGGTTATATTACGTTATAGATGTATTTAAAGGTCCCGCGGAGACGTAGAGGCCAACAAGCCAGGAGTGTGATCAAATACTACCGCCGAGATGTTAGGTTGGGTTAGGTTAGGTTATATTACGTTATTGATGTATATAAATGTACCACGGAGACGTAGAGGCCAACTCGCCATGAATGTTTTCAAATATTACCGCCGAGATGTTAGGTTGGGTTAGGTTAGGTTATATTACGTTATAGATGTATATAAAGGTCCCACGGAGACGTAGAGGCCAACTCGCCAGGAGTATTTTCAAATATTACCGCCGAGATGTTAGGTTGGGTTAGGTTAGGTTATATTACGTTATAGATGTATTTAAAGGTCCCGCGGAGACGTAGAGGCCAACAAGCCAGGAATGTGATCAAATATTACCGCCGAGATGTTAGGTTGGCTTAGGTTAGATTATATTACGTTATTAATGTATATAAACGTCCCACGGAGACGTAGAGGCCAACTCGCCAGGTATGTTTTCAAATATTACCGCCGAGATGTTGTGTTGGGTTAGGTTAGGTTATATTACGTTATTGATGTATATAAAGGTCCCACGGAGACGTAGAGGCCAACTCGCCAGGAATGTTTTCAAATATTACCGCCGAGATGTTAGGTTGGGTTAGGTTAGGTTATATTACGTTATAGATGTATTTAAAGGTCCCGCGGAGACGCAGAGGCCAACAAGCCAGGAATGTGATCAAATATTACCGCCGAGATGTTAGGTTGGGTTAGGTTAGGTTATATTACGTTATTGATGTATATAAAGGTCCCGCGGAGACGTAGAGGCCAACTCGCCAGGAATGTTGTCAAACATTAGCGCCGAGATGATAGGTTGGGATAGGTTAGGTTATATTACGTTATTGATGTATATAAAGGTACCACGGAGACGTAGAGGCCAACTCGCCAGGAATGTTTTCAAATATTACCGCTGAGATGTTAGGTTGGGTTAGGTTAGGTTATATTACGTTATAGATGTATTTAAAGGTCCCGCGGAGACGTAGATGCCAACTCGCCATGAATCTTTTCAAATATTACCGCCGAGATGTTATTTTGGGTTAGGATAGGTCATATTACGATATTGACGTATATAAATGTACCACGGAGACGTAGAGGCCAACTCGGCATGAATGTTTTCAAATATTACCGCCGAGATGTTAGGTTGGGTTAGGTTAGGCTATATTACGTTATTGATGTATATAAATGTACCACGGAGACGGAGACGCCAACTCGCTGGAATGTTGTCAAATATTACCGCCGATATGTTAGGTTGGGTTAGGTTAGGTTATATTACGTTATAGATGTATATAAAGTTCCCACGGAGACGTAGAGGCCAACTCGCCAGGAATGTTTTCAAATATTACCGCCGAGATGTTAGGCTGGGTTAGGTTAGGTTATATTACGTTATAGATGTATTTAAAGGTCCCGCGGAGACGTAGAGGCCAACAAGCCAGGAATGTGATCAAATATTACCGCCGACGTGATAGGTTGGGTTAGGTTAGGTTATATTTCGTTATTGATGTATATGAAGCTCTCACGGAGACGTGGAGGCCAACTCGCCAGGAATGCTGTCAAACGTTAGCGCCGAGATGATAGGTTGGGTTAGGTTAGGTTATATTACGTTATTGATGTATATAAAGTTCCCACGGAGACGTAGAGGCCAACTCTCCAGGAATGTTTTCAAATATTACCAGCGAGATGTTAGGCTGGGTTAGGTTAGGTTATATTACGTTATAGACGAATTTAAAGGTCCCGCGGAGACGTAGAGGCCAACAAGCCAGGAATGTGATCAAATATTACCGCCGACATGATAGGTTGGGTTAAGTTAGGTTATATTACGTTATTGATGTGTATGAAGGTCAAACCGAGACGTAGAGGCCAATTCGCCAGGAATGTTGTCAAATATTACCGCCGAGATGTTAGGTTGGGTTAGGATAGGTTATATTACGTTATTGATGTATATAAAGGTCCCACGGAGACGGAGACGCCAACTCGCCAGGAATGTTGTCAAATATTACCGCCGAGATGTTAGGTTGGGTTAGGTTAGGTTATATTACGTTATTGATGTATATAAAGGTCCCGCGGAGACGTAGCGGCCAACTCGCCAGGAATGTTGTCAAACATTAGCGCCGAGATGATAGGTTGGGATAGGTTGGGTTATATTACGTTATTGATGTATATAAAGGTACGACGGAGACGTAGAGGCCAACTCGCCAGGAATGTTTTCAAATATTACCGCCGATATGTTAGGTTGGGTTAGGTTAGGTTATATTACGTTATAGATGTATATAAAGTTCCCACGGAGACGTAGAGGCCAACTCGCCAGGAATGTTTTCAAATATTACCGCCGAGATGTTAGGCTGGGTTAGGTTAGGTTATATTACGTTATAGATGTATTTAAAGGTCCCGCGGAGACGTAGAGGCCAACAAGCCAGGAATGTGATCAAATATTACCGCCGACGTGATAGGTTGGGTTAAGTTAGGTTATATTACGTTATTGATGTATATGAAGGTCAAACCGCGACGTAGAGGCCAACTCGCCAGGAATGTTTTCAAATATTACCGCCGAGATGTTGGGTTGGGTTAGGTTAGGTTATATTACGTTATTGATGTATATAAAGGACCCACGGAGACGTAGAGGCCAACTCGCCAGGAATGTTTTCAAATATTACCGTCGAGATGTTAGGTTGGGTTAGGTTAGGTTATATTACGTTATTGATGTATATAAAGGTCCCACGGAGACGTAGAGGCCAACTCGCCAGGAATGTTTTTAAATATTACCGCCGAGATGTTAGGTTGGGTTAGGTTAGGTTATACTACGTTATAGATGTATTTAAAGGTCCCGCGGAGACGCAGAGGCCAACAAGCCAGGAATGTGATCAAATATTACCGCCGAGATGTTAGGTTGGGTTAGGTTAGGTTATATTACGTTATTGATGTATATAAAGGTCCCACGGAGACGTAGAGGCCAACTCGCCAGGTATGTTATCAAATATTACCGCCGAGATGTTGGGTTGGGTTAGGTTAGGTCATATTACGTTATTGATGTATATAAAGGACCCACGGAGACGTAGAGGCCAACTCGCCAGGAATGTTTTCTAATATTACCGCCGAGATGTTAGGTTGGGTTAGGTTAGGTTATATTACGTTATAGATGTATATAAAGGTCCCACGGAGACGTAGAGGCCAACTCGCCAGGAGTATTTTCAAATATTACCGCCGAGATGTTAGGTTGGGTTAGGTTAGGTTATATTACGTTATAGATGTATTTAAAGGTCCCGCGGAGACGTAGAGGCCAACAAGCCAGGAATGTGATCAAATATTACCGCCGAGATGTTAGGTTGGCTTAGGTTAGGTTATATTACGTTATTGATGTATATAAAGGTCCCACGGAGACGTAGAGGCCAACTCGCCAGGTATGTTTTCAAATATTACCGCCGTGATGTTAGGTTCGGTTAGGTTAGGTTATATTACGTTATTGATGTATATAAAGGTCCCACGGAGACGTAGAGGCCAACTCGCCAGGCATGTTTTCAAATATTACCGCCGAGATGTTAGGTTGGGTTAGGTTAGGTTATATTACGTTATTGATGTATATAAAGGTCCCGCGGAGACGTAGAGGCCAACTCGCCAGGAATGTTGTCAAACATTAGCGCCGAGATGATAGGTTGGGATAGGTTAGGTTATATTACGTTATTGATGTATATAAAGGTACCACGGAGACGTAGAGGCCAACTCGCCAGGAATGTTTTCAAATATTACCGGTGAGATGTTAGGTTGGGTTAGGTTAGGTTATATTACGTTATAGATGTATTTAAAGGTCCCGCGGAGACGTAGATGCCAACTCGCCATGAATCTTTTCAAATATTACCGCCGAGATGTTATTTTGGGTTAGGATAGGTCATATTACGTTATTGACGTATATAAATGTACCACGGAGACGTAGAGGCCAACTCGGCATGAATGTTTTCAAATACTACCGCCGAGATGTTAGGTTGGGTTAGGTTAGGTTATATTACGTTATTGATGTATATAAATGTACCACGGAGACGTAGAGGCCAACTGGCAATGAATATTTTCAAATATTACCGCCGAGATGTTAGGCTGGGTTAGGTTAGGTTATATTACGTTATAGATGTATTTAAAGGTCCCGCGGAGACGTAGAGGCCAACAAGCCAGGAATGTGATCAAATATTACCGCCGACGTGATAGGTTGGGTTAGGTTAGGTTATATTTCGTTATTGATGTATATGAAGCTCTCACGGAGACGTGGAGGCCAACTCGCCAGGAATGCTGTCAAACGTTAGCGCCGAGATGATAGGTTGGGTTAGGTTAGGTTATATTACGTTATAGATGTATATAAAGTTCCCACGGAGACGTAGAGGCCAACTCGCCAGGAATGTTTTCAAATATTACCGCTGAGATGTTAGGTTGGGTTAGGTTAGGTTATATTACGTTATAGATGTATTTAAAGGTCCCGCGGAGACGTAGAGGCCAACAAGCCAGGAGTGTGATCAAATACTACCGCCGAGATGTTAGGTTGGGTTAGGTTAGGTTATATTACGTTATTGATGTATATAAATGTACCACGGAGACGTAGAGGCCAACTCGCCATGAATGTTTTCAAATATTACCGCCGAGATGTTAGGTTGGGTTAGGTTAGGTTATATTACGTTATAGATGTATATAAAGGTCCCACGGAGACGTAGAGGCCAACTCGCCAGGAGTATTTTCAAATATTACCGCCGAGATGTTAGGTTGGGTTAGGTTAGGTTATATTACGTTATAGATGTATTTAAAGGTCCCGCGGAGACGTAGAGGCCAACAAGCCAGGAATGTGATCAAATATTACCGCCGAGATGTTAGGTTGGCTTAGGTTAGGTTATATTACGTTATTGATGTATATAAAGGTCCCACGGAGACGTAGAGGCCAACTCGCCAGGTATGTTTTCAAATATTACCGCCGTGATGTTAGGTTCGGTTAGGTTAGGTTATATTACGTTATAGATGTATATAAAGTTCCCACGGAGACGTAGAGGCCAACTCGCCAGGAATGTTTTCAAATATTACAGCCGAGATGTTAGGCTGGGTTAGGTTAGGTTATATTACGTTATAGATGTATTTAAAGTTCCCGCGGAGACGTAGAGGCCAACAAGCCAGGAATGTGATCAAATATTACCGCCGACGTGATAGGTTGGGTTAAGTTAGGTTATATTACGATATTGATGTATATGAAGGTCAAACCGCGACGTAGAGGCCAACTCGGCATGAATGTTTTCAAATACTACCGCCGAGATGTTAGGTTGGGTTAGGTTAGGTTATATTACGTTATTGATGTATATAAATGTACCACGGAGACGTAGAGGCCAACTGGCAATGAATATTTTCAAATATTACCGCCGAGATGTTAGGCTGGGTTAGGTTAGGTTATATTACGTTATAGATGTATTTAAAGGTCCCGCGGAGACGTAGAGGCCAACAAGCCAGGAATGTGATCAAATATTACCGCCGACGTGATAGGTTGGGTTAGGTTAGGTTATATTTCGTTATTGATGTATATGAAGCTCTCACGGAGACGTGGAGGCCAACTCGCCAGGAATGCTGTCAAACGTTAGCGCCGAGATGATAGGTTGGGTTAGGTTAGGTTATATTACGTTATAGATGTATATAAAGTTCCCACGGAGACGTAGAGGCCAACTCGCCAGGAACGTTTTCAAATATTACCGCTGAGATGTTAGGTTGGGTTAGGTTAGGTTATATTACGTTATAGATGTATTTAAAGGTCCCGCGGAGACGTAGAGGCCAACAAGCCAGGAGTGTGATCAAATACTACCGCCGAGATGTTAGGTTGGGTTAGGTTAGGTTATATTACGTTATTGATGTATATAAATGTACCACGGAGACGTAGAGGCCAACTCGCCATGAATGTTTTCAAATATTACCGCCGAGATGTTAGGTTGGGTTAGGTTAGGTTATATTACGTTATAGATGTATATAAAGGTCCCACGGAGACGTAGAGGCCAACTCGCCAGGAGTATTTTCAAATATTACCGCCGAGATGTTAGGTTGGCTTAGGTTAGGTTATATTACGTTATTGATGTATATAAAGGTCCCACGGAGACGTAGAGGCCAACTCGCCAGGTATGTTTTCAAATATTACCGCCGAGATGTTAGGTTGGGTTAGGTTAGGTTATATTACGTTATTGATGTATATAAAGGTCCCACGGAGACGTAGAGGCCAACTCGCCAGGCATGTTTTCAAATATTACCGCCGAGATGTTAGGTTCGTGTAGGTTAGGTTATATTACGTTATTGATGTATAAAAATATCCCACGGAGACGTAGAGGCCAACTCGCCAGGTATGTTTTCAAATACTACCGCCGAGATGTTAAGTTGGGTTAGGTTAGGTTATATTACGTTATTGATGTGTAGAAAGATCCCACGGAGACGGAGAAGCCAACTCGCCAGGAATGTTGTCAAATATTACCGCCGAGATGTTAGGTTGGGTTAGGTTAGGTTATATAACGTTATAGATGTATATAAAGATCCCACGGAGACGTAGATGCCAACTCGCCATGAATCTTTTCAAATATTACCGCCGAGATGTTATTTTGGGTTAGGATAGGTCATATTACGTTATTGATGTATATAAATGTACCACGGAGACGTAGAGGCAAACTCGGCATGAATGTTTTCAAATATTACCGCCGAGATGTTAGGTTGGGTTAGGTTAGGTTATATTACGTTATTGATGTATATAAAGGTCCCACGGAGACGTAGAGGCCAACTCGCCAGGCATGTTTTCAAATATTACCGCCGAGATGTTAGGTTCGTGTAGGTTAGGTTATATTACGTTATTGATGTATAAAAATATCCCACGGAGACGTAGAGGCCAACTCGCCAGGTATGTTTTCAAATACTACCGCCGAGATGTTAAGTTGGGTTAGGTTAGGTTATATTACGTTATTGATGTGTAGAAAGATCCCACGGAGACGGAGAAGCCAACTCGCCAGGAATGTTGTCAAATATTACCGCCGAGATGTTAGGTTGGGTTAGGATAGGTTATATTACGTTATTGATGTATATAAAGGTCCCACTGAGACGGAGACGCCAACTCGCCAGGAATGTTGTCAAATATTACCGCCGAGATGTTAGGTTGGGTTAGGTTAGGTTATATTACGTTATTGATGTATATAAAGGTCCCGCGGAGACGTAGAGGCCAACTCGCCAGGAATGTTGTCAAACATTAGCGCCGAGATGATAGGTTGGGATAGGTTAGGTTATATTACGTTATTGATGTATATAAAGGTACCACGGAGACGTAGAGGCCAACTCGCCAGGAATGTTTTCAAATATTACCGCTGAGATGTTAGGTTGGGTTAGGTTAGGTTATATTACGTTATAGATGTATTTAAAGGTCCCGCGGAGACGTAGATGCCAACTCGCCATGAATCTTTTCAAATATTACCGCCGAGATGTTATTTTGGGTTAGGATAGGTCATATTACGTTATTGATGTATATAAATGTACCACGGAGACGTAGAGGCAAACTCGGCATGAATGTTTTCAAATATTACCGCCGAGATGTTAGGTTGGGTTAGGTTAGGTTATATTACGTTATTGATGTATATAAATGTACCACGGAGACGTAGAGGGCAACTCGCAATGAATATTTTCAAATATTACCGCCGAGATGTTAGGCTGGGTTAGGTTAGGTTATATTACGTTATAGATGTATTTAAAGGTCCCGCGGAGACGTACAGGCCAATTCGCCAGGAATGTTGTCAAATATTACCGCCGAGATGTTAGGTTGGGTTAGGATAGGTTATATTACGTTATTGATGTATATAAAGGTCCCACGGAGACGGAGACGCCAACTCGCCAGGAATGTTGTCAAATATTACCGCCGAGATGTTAGGTTGGGTTAGGTTAGGTTATATTACGTTATTGATGTATATAAAGGTCCCGCGGAGACGTAGCGGCCAACTCGCCAGGAATGTTGTCAAACATTAGCGCCGAGATGATAGGTTGGGATAGGTTGGGTTATATTACGTTATTGATGTATATAAAGGTACCACGGAGACGTAGAGGCCAACTCGCCAGGAATGTTTTCAAATATTACCGCCGATATGTTAGGTTGGGTTAGGTTAGGTTATATTACGTTATAGATGTATATAAAGTTCCCACGGAGACGTAGAGGCCAACTCGCCAGGAATGTTTTCAAATATTACCGCCGAGATGTTAGGCTGGGTTAGGTTAGGTTATATTACGTTATAGATGTATTTAAAGGTCCCGCGGAGACGTAGAGGCCAACAAGCCAGGAATGTGATCAAATATTACCGCCGAGATGTTAGGTTGGCTTAGGTTAGGTTATATTACGTTATTGATGTATATGAAGGTTCCACGGAGACGTAGAGGCCAACTCGCCAGGTATGTTTTCAAATATTACCGCCGAGATGTTAGGTTCGGTTAGGTTAGGTTATATTACGTTATTGATGTATAAAAAGATCCCACGGAGACGTAGAGGCCAACTCGCCAGGTATGTTTTCAAATACTACCGCCGAGATGTTAAGTTGGGTTAGGTTAGGTTATATTACGTTATTGATGTGTAAAAAGATCCCACGGAGACGGAGAAGCCAACTCGCCAGGAATGTTGTCAAATATTACCGCCGAGATGTTAGGTTGGGTTAGGTTAGGTTATATAACGTTATGGATGTATATAAAGGTCCCACGGAGACGTAGAGGCCAACAAGCCAGGAATGTGTTCAAATATTACCGCCGAGATGTTAGGTTGGGTTAGGTTAGGTTATATTACGTTATAGATGTATATAAAGATCCCACGGAGACGTAGAGGCCAACTCGCCATGAATGTTTTCAAATATTATCGCAGAGATGTTAGGTAGGGTTAGGTTAGGTTATATTACGTTATTGATGTATATAAATGTACCACGGAGACGTAGAGGCCAACTCGGCATGAATGTTTTCAAATATTACCGCCGAGATGTTAGGTTGGGTTAGGTTAGGTAATATTACGTTATTGATGTATATAAATGTACCACGGAGACGTAGAGGCCAACAAGCCAGGAATGTGATCAAATATTACCGCCGAGATGTTAGGTTGGCTTAGGTTAGGTTATATTACGTTATTGATGTATATAAAGGTCCCGCGGAGACGTAGAGGCCAACAAGCCAGCAATGTGATCAAATATTACCGCTGAGATGTTAGGTTGGGTTAGGTTAGGTTATATTACGTTATAGATGTATTTAAAGGTCCCGCGGAGACGTAGATGCCAACTCGCCATGAATCTTTTCAAATATTACCGCCGAGATGTTATTTTGGGTTAGGATAGGTCATATTACGTTATTGATGTATATAAATGTACCACGGAGACGTAGAGGCAAACTCGGCATGAATGTTTTCAAATATTACCGCCGAGATGTTAGGTTGGGTTAGGTTAGGTTATATTACGTTATTGATGTATATAAATGTACCACGGAGACGTAGAGGGCAACTCGCAATGAATATTTTCAAATATTACCGCCGAGATGTTAGGCTGGGTTAGGTTAGGTTATATTACGTTATAGATGTATTTAAAGGTCCCGCGGAGACGTACAGGCCAATTCGGCAGGAATGTTGTCAAATATTACCGCCGAGATGTTAGGTTGGGTTAGGATAGGTTATATTACGTTATTGATGTATATAAAGGTCCCACGGAGACGGAGACGCCAACTCGCCAGGAATGTTGTCAAATATTACCGCCGAGATGTTAGGTTGGGTTAGGTTAGGTTATATTACGTTATTGATGTATATAAAGGTCCCGCGGAGACGTAGCGGCCAACTCGCCAGGAATGTTGTCAAACATTAGCGCCGAGATGATAGGTTGGGATAGGTTGGGTTATATTACGTTATTGATGTATATAAAGGTACCACGGAGACGTAGAGGCCAACTCGCCAGGAATGTTTTCAAATATTACCGCCGATATGTTAGGTTGGGTTAGGTTAGGTTATATTACGTTATAGATGTATATAAAGTTCCCACGGAGACGTAGAGGCCAACTCGCCAGGAATGTTTTCAAATATTACCGCCGAGATGTTAGGCTGGGTTAGGTTAGGTTATATTACGTTATAGATGTATTTAAAGGTCCCGCGGAGACGTAGAGGCCAACAAGCCAGGAATGTGATCAAATATTACCGCCGAGATGTTAGGTTGGCTTAGGTTAGGTTATATTACGTTATTGATGTATATGAAGGTCCCACGGAGACGTAGAGGCCAACTCGCCAGGTATGTTTTCAAATATTACCGCCGAGATGTTAGGTTCGGTTAGGTTAGGTTATATTACGTTATTGATGTATAAAAAGATCCCACGGAGACGTAGAGGCCAACTCGCCAGGTATGCTTTCAAATACTACCGCCGAGATGTTAAGTTGGGTTAGGTTAGGTTATATTACGTTATTGATGTGTAAAAAGATCCCACGGAGACGGAGAAGCCAACTCGCCAGGAATGTTGTCAAATATTACCGCCGAGATGTTAGGTTGGGTTAGGTTAGGTTATATAACGTTATGGATGTATATAAAGGTCCCACGGAGACGTAGAGGCCAACAAGCCAGGAATGTGTTCAAATATTACCGCCGAGATGTTAGGTTGGGTTAGGTTAGGTTATATTACGTTATAGATGTATATAAAGATCCCACGGAGACGTAGAGGCCAACTCGCCATGAATGTTTTCAAATATTATCGCAGAGATGTTTGGTAGGGTTAGGTTAGGTTATATTACGTTATTGATGTATATAAATGTACCACGGAGACGTAGAGGCCAACTCGGCATGAATGTTTTCAAATATTACCGCCGAGATGTTAGGTTGGGTTAGGTTAGGTAATATTACGTTATTGATGTATATAAATGTACCACGGAGACGTAGAGGCCAACAAGCCAGGAATGTGATCAAATATTACCGCCGAGATGTTAGGTTGGCTTAGGTTAGGTTATATTACGTTATTGATGTATATAAAGGTCCCACGGAGACGTAGAGGCCAACTCGCCATGAATGTTTTCAAATATTACCGCCGAGATGTTAGGTTGGGTTAGGTTAGGTTATATTACGTTATAGATGTATATAAAGGTCCCACGGAGACATAGAGGCCAACTCGCCAGGAGTATTTTCAAATATTACCGCCGAGATGTTAGGCTGGGTTAGGTTAGGTTATATTACGTTATAGATGTATTTAAAGGTCCCGCGGAGACGTAGAGGCCAACAAGCCAGGAATGTGATCAAATATTACCGCCGAGATGTTAGGTTGGCTTAGGTTAGGTTATATTACGTTATTGATGTATATAAAGGTCCCACGGAGACGTAGAGGCCAACTCGCCAGGTATGTTTTCAAATATTACCGCCGAGATGTTAGGTTCGGTTAGGTTAGGTTATATAACGTTATAGATGTATATAAAGTTCCCACGGAGACGTAGAGGCCAACTCGCCAGGAATGTTTTCAAATATTACCGCCGAGATGTTAGGCTGGGTTAGGTTAGGTTATATTACGTTATAGATGTATTTAAAGGTCCCGCGGAGACGTAGAGGCCAACAAGCCAGGAATGTGATCAAATATTACCGCCGACGTGATAGGTTGGGTTAAGTTAGGTTATATTACGTTATTGATGTATATGAAGGTCAAACCGCGACGTAGAGGCCAACTCGCCAGGAATGTTGTCAAATATTACCGCCGAGATGTTGGGTTGGGTTAGGATAGGTTATATTACGTTATTGATGTATATAAAGGTCCCACGGAGACGGAGACGCCAACTCGCCAGGAATGTTGTCAAATATTACCGCCGAGATGTTAGGTTGGGTTAGGTTAGGTTATGTTACGTTATTGATGTATATAAAGGTCCCGCCGAGACGTAGAGGCCAACTCGCCAGGAATGTTGTCAAACATTAGCGCCGAGATGACAGGTTGGGATAGGTTAGGTTATATTACGTTATTGATGTCTATAAAGGTCCCACGGAGACGTAGAGGCCAACTCGCCAGGAATGTTGTCAAATATTACCGCTGAGATGTTAGGTTGGGTTAGGTTAGGTTATATTACGTTATAGATGTATTTAAAGGTCCCGCGGAGACGTAGAGGCCAACAAGCCAGGAATGTGATCAAATATTACCGCCGAGATGTTAGGTTGGGTTAGGTTAGGTTATATTACGTTATTGATGTATATAAATGTACCACGGAGACGTAGAGGCCAACTCGCCATGAATGTTTTCAAATATTACCGCCGAGATGTTAGGTTGGGTTAGGTTAGGTTATATTACGTTATAGATGTATATAAAGGTCCCACGGAGACGTAGAGGCCAACTCGCCAGGAGTATTTTCAAATATTACCGCCGAGATGTTAGGTTGGGTTAGGTTAGGTTATATTACGTTATAGATGTATTTAAAGGTCCCGCGGAGACGTAGAGGCCAACAAGCCAGGAATGTGATCAAATATTACCGCCGAGATGTTAGGTTGGCTTAGGTTAGGTTATATTACGTTATTGATGTATATAAAGGTCCCACGGAGACGTAGAGGCCAACTCGCCATGAATGTTTTCAAATATTATCGCAGAGATGTTAGGTAGGGTTAGGTTAGGTTATATTACGTTATTGATGTATATAAATGTACCACGGAGACGTAGAGGCCAACTCGGCATGAATGTCTTCAAATATTACCGCCGAGATGTTAGGTTGGGTTAGGTTAGGTTATATTACGTTATTGATGTATATAAATGTACCACGGAGACGTAGAGGCCAACTCGGCATGAATGTTTTCAAATATTACCGCCGAGATGTTAGGTTGGGTTAGGTTAGGTTATATTACGTTATTGATGTATATAAAGGTCCCACGGAGACGTAGAGGCCAACTCGCCAGGAATGTTTTCAAATATTACCGCTGAGATGTTAGGTTGGGTTAGGTTAGGTTATATTACGTTATAGATGTATTTAAAGGTCCCGCGGAGACGTAGAGGCCAACAAGCCAGGAATGTGATCAAATATTACCGCCGAGATGTTAGGTTGGGTTAGGTTAGGTTATATTACGTTATTGATGTATATAAATGTACCACGGAGACGTAGAGGCCAACTCGCCAGGTATGTTTTCAAATATTACCGCCGAGATGTTAGGTTCGGTTAGGTTAGGTTATATTACGTTATTGATGTATAAAAAGATCCCACGGAGACGTAGAGGCCAACTCGCCAGGTATGTTTTCAAATACTACCGCCGAGATGTTAAGTTGGGTTAGGTTAGGTTATATTACGTTATTGATGTGTAAAAAGATCCCACGGAGACGGAGAAGCCAACTCGCCAGGAATGTTGTCAAATATTACCGCCGAGATGTTAGGTTGGGTTAGGTTAGGTTATATAACGTTATGGATGTATATAAAGGTCCCACGGAGACGTAGAGGCCAACAAGCCAGGAATGTGTTCAAATATTACCGCCGAGATGTTATTTTGGGTTAGGATAGGTCATATTACGTTATTGATGTATATAAATGTACCACGGAGACGTAGAGGCCAACTCGGCATGAATGTTTTCAAATATTACCGCCGAGATGTTAGGTTGGGTTAGGTTAGGTTATATTACGTTATTGATGTATATAAATGTACCACGGAGACGTAGAGGCCAACTCGCCATGAATGTGTTCAAATATTACCGCCGAGATGTTAGATTGGGTTAGGTTAGGTTATATTACGTTATAGATGTATACAAAGGTCCCACGGAGACGTAGAGGCCAACAAGCCAGGAATGTTGTCAAATATTACCGCCGAAATGATAGGTTGGATTAAGTTACGTTATATTTCGTTATTGTTGCTTATGAAGGTCCCACGGAGACGTAGAGGCCAACTCGCCAGGAATGTGTTCAAATATTACCGCCGAGATGTTAGGTTGGGTTAGGTTAGGTTATATTACGTTATAGATGTATATAAAGATCCCACGGAGACGTAGATACCAACTCGCCATGAATGTTGTCAAACATTAGCGCCAAGATGATAGGTTGGGTTAGGTTAGGTTATATTACGTTATAGATGTATTTAAACGTCCCGCGGAGACGTAGAGGCCAACAAGCCAGGAATGCGATCAAATATTACCGCCGAGATGTTAGGTTGGGTTAGGTTAGATTATATAACGTTATAGATGTATATAAAGGTCCCACGGAGACGTAGAGGCCAACAAGCCAGGAATGTGTTCAAATATTACCGCCGAGATGTTAGGTTGGGTTAGGTTAGGTTATATTACGTTATAGATGTATATAAAGATCCCACGGAGACGTAGATACCAACTCGCCATGAATCTTTTCAAATATTACCGCCGAGATGTTATTTTGGGTTAGGATAGGTCATATTACGTTATTGATGTATATAAATGTACCACGGAGACGTAGAGGCCAACTCGGCTAGAATGTTTTCAAATATTACCGCCGAGATGTTAGGTTGGGTTAGGTTAGGTTATATTACTTTATTGATGTATATAAATGTACCACGGAGACGTAGAGGCCAACTCGGCATGAATGTTTTCAAATATTACCGCCGAGATGTTAGGTTGGGTTAGGTTAGGTTATATTACGTTATTGATGTATATAAATGTACCACGGAGACGTAGAGGCCAACTCGCCATGAATATTTTCAAATATTACCGCCGAGATGTTAGGTTGGGTTAGGTTAGGTTATATTACGTTATTGATGTATATAAAGGTCCCACGGAGACGTAGAGGCCAACTCGCCAGGTATGTTATCAAATATTAGCGCCGAGATGATAGGTTCGGTTAGGTTAGGTTATATTACGTTATAGATGTATTTAAAGGTGCCGCGGAGACGTAGAGGCCAACTCGCCATGAATGTTTTCAAATATTACCGCCGAGATGTTAGGTTGGGTTAGGTTAGGTTATATTTCGTTATTGATGTATATGAAGGTCCCACGGAGAAGTAGAGCCCAACTCGCCAGGAATGTTGTCAAACATTAGCGCCAAGATGATAGGTTGGGTTAGGTTAGGTTATATTACGTTATAGATGTATTTAAACGTCCCGCGGAGACGTAGAGGCCAACAAGCCAGGAATGCGATCAAATATTACCGCCGAGATGTTAGGTTGGGTTAGGTTAGGTTATATTACGTTATAGATGTATATAAAGATCCCACGGAGACGTAGATGCCAACTCGCCATGAATCTTTTCAAATATTACCGCCGAGATGTTATTTTGGGTTAGGATAGGTCATATTACGTTATTGATGTATATAAATGTACCACGGAGACGTAGAGGCCAACTCGGCATGAATGTTTTCAAATATTACCGCCGAGATGTTAGGTTGGGTTAGGTTAGGTTATATTACGTTATTGATGTATATAAATGTACCACGGAGACGTAGAGGCCAACTCGCCATGAATGTGTTCAAATATTACCGCCGAGATGTTAGATTGGGTTAGGTTAGGTTATATTACGTTATAGATGTATACAAAGGTCCCACGGAGACGTAGAGGCCAACAAGCCAGGAATATTGTCAAATATTACCGCCGAAATGATAGGTTGGATTAAGTTACGTTATATTTCGTTATTGTTGCTTATGAAGGTCCCACGGAGACGTAGAGGCCAACTCGCCAGGAATGTGTTCAAATATTACCGCCGAGATGTTAGGTTGGGTTAGGTTAGGTTATATTACGTTATAGATGTATATAAAGATCCCACGGAGACGTAGATACCAACTCGCCATGAATGTTGTCAAACATTAGCGCCAAGATGATAGGTTGGGTTAGGTTAGGTTATATTACGTTATAGATGTATTTAAACGTCCCGCGGAGACGTAGAGGCCAACAAGCCAGGAATGCGATCAAATATTACCGCCGAGATGTTAGGTTGGGTTAGGTTAGATTATATAACGTTATAGATGTATATAAAGGTCCCACGGAGACGTAGAGGCCAACAAGCCAGGAATGTGTTCAAATATTACCGCCGAGATGTTAGGTTGGGTTAGGTTAGGTTATATTACGTTATAGATGTATATAAAGATCCCACGGAGACGTAGATACCAACTCGCCATGAATCTTTTCAAATATTACCGCCGAGATGTTATTTTGGGTTAGGATAGGTCATATTACGTTATTGATGTATATAAATGTACCACGGAGACGTAGAGGCCAACTCGGCTAGAATGTTTTCAAATATTACCGCCGAGATGTTAGGTTGGGTTAGGTTAGGTTATATTACTTTATTGATGTATATAAATGTACCACGGAGACGTAGAGGCCAACTCGGCATGAATGTTTTCAAATATTACCGCCGAGATGTTAGGTTGGGTTAGGTTAGGTTATATTACGTTATTGATGTATATAAATGTACCACGGAGACGTAGAGGCCAACTCGCCATGAATATTTTCAAATATTACCGCCGAGATGTTAGGTTGGGTTAGGTTAGGTTATATTACGTTATTGATGTATATAAAGGTCCCACGGAGACGTAGAGGCCAACTCGCCAGGTATGTTATCAAATATTAGCGCCGAGATGATAGGTTCGGTTAGGTTAGGTTATATTACGTTATAGATGTATTTAAACGTCCCGCGGAGACGTAGAGGCCAACAAGCCAGGAATGTGATCAAATATTACCGCCGAGATGTTAGCTTGGGTTAGGTTAGGTTATATTACGTTATTGATGTATATAAATGTCCCACGGAGACGTAGAGGCCAACTCGCCAGGAATGCTGTCAAACGTTAGCGCCGAGATGATAGGTGGGGTTAGGTTAGGTTATATTACGTTATAGATGTATATAAAGTTCCCACGGAGACGTAGAGGCCAACTCGCCAGGAATGTTTTCAAATATTACCGCCGAGATGTTAGGCTGGGTTAGGTTAGGTTATATTACGTTATAGATGTATTTAAACGTCCCGCGGAGACGTAGAGGCCAAGAAGCCAGGAATGTGATCAAATATTACCGCCGACGTGATAGGTTGGGTTAAGTTAGGTTATATTACGTTATTGATGTATATGAAGGTCAAACCGAGACGTAGAGGCCAACTCGCCAGGAATGTTGTCAAATATTACCGCCGAGATGTTAGGTTGGGTTAGGTTAGGTTATATTACGTTATTGCTGTATATAAATGTACCACGGAGACGTAGAGGCCAACTCGCCATGAATGTTTTCAAATATTACCGCCGAGATGTTAGGTTGGGTTAGGTTAGGTTATATTACGTTATAGATGTATATAAAGGTCCCACGGAGACGTAGAGGCCAACTCACCAGGAGTATTTTCAAATATTACCGCCGAGATGTTAGGTTGGGTTAGGTTAGGTTATATTACGTTATAGATGTATTTAAAGGTCCCGCGGAGACGTAGAGGCCAACAAGCCAGGAATGTGATCAAATATTACCGCCGAGATGTTAGGTTGGCTTAGGTTAGGTTATATTACGTTATTGATGTATATAAAGGTCCCACGGAGACGTAGAGGCCAACTCGCCAGGTATGTTTTCAAATATTACCGCCGAGATGTTAGGTTCGGTTAGGTTAGGTTATATTACGTTATTGATGTATAAAAAGATCCCACGGAGACGTAGAGGCCAACTCGCCAGGTATGTTTTCAAATACTACCGCCGAGATGTTAAGTTGGGTTAGGTTAGGTTATATTACGTTATTGATGTGTAAAAAGATCCCACGGAGACGGAGAAGCCAACTCGCCAGGAATGTTGTCAAATATTACCGCCGAGATGTTAGGTTGGGTTAGGTTAGGTTATATAACGTTATGGATGTATATAAAGGTCCCACGGAGACGTAGAGGCCAACAAGCCAGGAATGTGTTCAAATATTACCGCCGAGATGTTAGGTTGGGTTAGGTTAGGTTATATTACGTTATAGATGTATATAAAGATCCCACGGAGACGTAGATGCCAACTCGCCATGAATCTTTTCAAATATTACCGCCGAGATGTTATTTTGGGTTAGGATAGGTCATATTACGTTATTGATGTATATAAATGTACCACGGAGACGTAGAGGCCAACTCGGCATGAATGTTTTCAAATATTACCGCCGAGATGTTAGGTTGGGTTAGGTTAGGTTATATTACGTTATTGATGTATATAAATGTACCACGGAGACGTAGAGGCCAACTCGGCATGAATGTTTTCAAATATTACCGCCGAGATGTTATTTTGGGTTAGGATAGGTCATATTACGTTATTGATGTATATAAATGTACCACGGAGACGTAGAGGCCAACTCGCCATGGATATTTTCAAATATTACCGCCGAGATGTTAGGTTGGGTTAGGTTAGTTTATATTACGTTATTGATGTATATAAAGGTCCCACGGACACGTAGAGGCCAACTCGCCAGGTATGTTATCAAATATTAGCGCCGAGAAGATAGGTTGGGTTAGGTTAGGTTATATTACGTTATAGATGTATTTAAACCTCCCGCGGAGACGTAGAGGCCAACAAGCCAGGAATGTGATCAAATATTACCGCCGAGATGTTAGGTTGGGTTAGGTTAGGTTATATTACGTTATTGATGTATATAAATGTCCCACGGAGACGTAGAGGCCAACTCGCCTGGAATGTTGTCAAATATTACCGCCGAGATGATAGGTTGGGTTAGGTTAGGTTATATTTCGTTATAGATGTATTTAAAGGTCCCGCGGAGACGTAGAGGCCAACAAGCCAGGAATGTGATCAAATATTACCGCCGAGATGTTGGGTTGGGTTAGGTTAGGTTATATTACGTTATTGATGTATATGAAGATCCCACGGAGACGTAGATGCCAACTCGCCATGAATCTTTTCAAATATTACCGCCGAGATGTTATTTTGGGTTAGGATAGGTCATATTACGTTATTGATGTATATAAATGTACCACGGAGACGTAGAGGCCAACTCGGCATGAATGTTTTCAAATATTACCGCCGAGATGTTAGGTTGGGTTAGGTTAGGTTATATTACGTTATTGATGTATATAAATGTACCACGGAGACGTAGAGGCCAACTCGCCATGAATGTGTTCAAATATTACCGCCGAGATGTTAGATTGGGTTAGGTTAGGTTATATTACGTTATAGATGTATACAAAGGTCCCACGGAGACGTAGAGGCCAACAAGCCAGGAATGTTGTCAAATATTACCGCCGAAATGATAGGTTGGATTAAGTTACGTTATATTTCGTTATTGTTGCTTATGAAGGTCCCCCGGAGACGTAGAGGCCAACTCGCCAGGAATGTGTTCAAATATTACCGCCGAGATGTTAGGTTGGGTTAGGTTAGGTTATATTACGTTATAGATGTATATAAAGATCCCACGGAGACGTAGATACCAACTCGCCATGAATGTTGTCAAACATTAGCGCCAAGATGATAGGTTGGGTTAGGTTAGGTTATATTACGTTATAGATGTATTTAAACGTCCCGCGGAGACGTAGAGGCCAACAAGCCAGGAATGTGATCAAATATTACCGCCGACGTGATAGGTTGGGTTAAGTTAGGTTATATTACGTTATTGATGTATATGAAGGTCAAACCGAGACGTAGAGGCCAACTCGCCAGGAATGTTGTCAAATATTACCGCCGAGATGTTGGGTTGGGTTAGGTTAGGTTATATTACGTTATTGATGTATAAAAAGATCCCACGGAGACGTAGAGGCCAACTCGCCAGGTATGTTTTCAAATACTACCGCCGAGATGTTAAGTTGGGTTAGGTTAGGTTATATTACGTTATTGATGTGTAAAAAGATCCCACGGAGACGGAGAAGCCAACTCGCCAGGAATGTTGTCAAATATTACCGCCGAGATGTTAGGTTGGGTTAGGTTAGGTTATATAACGTTATGGATGTATATAAAGGTCCCACGGAGACGTAGAGGCCAACAAGCCAGGAATGTGTTCAAATATTACCGCCGAGATGTTAGGTTGGGTTAGGTTAGGTTATATTACGTTATAGATGTATATAAAGATCCCACGGAGACGTAGATGCCAACTCGCCATGAATCTTTTCAAATATTACCGCCGAGATGTTATTTTGGGTTAGGATAGGTCATATTACGTTATTGATGTATATAAATGTACCACGGAGACGTAGAGGCCAACTCGGCTAGAATGTTTTCAAATATTACCGCCGAGATGTTAGGTTGGGTTAGGTTAGGTTATATTACTTTATTGATGTATATAAATGTACCACGGAGACGTAGAGGCCAACTCGGCATGAATGTTTTCAAATATTACCGCCGAGATGTTGGGTTGGGTTAGGTTAGGTTATATTACGTTATTGATGTATATAAATGTACTACGGAGACGTAGAGGCCAACTCGCCATGAATATTTTCAAATATTACCGCCGAGATGTTAGGTTGGGTTAGGTTAGGTTATATTACGTTATTGATGTATATAAATGTCCCACGGAGACGTAGAGGCCAACTCGCCTGGAATGTTGTCAAATATTACCGCCGAGATGATAGGTTGGGTTAGGTTAGGTTATATTTCGTTATAGATGTATTTAAAGGTCCCGCGGAGACGTAGAGGCCAACAAGCCAGGAATGTGATCAAATATTACCGCCGAGATGTTGGGTTGGGTTAGGTTAGGTTATATTACGTTATTGATGTATATAAAGGTCCCACGGAGACGGAGAAGGCAACTCGCCAGGAATGTTGTCAAATATTACCGCCGAGATGTTAGGTTGGGTTAGGTTAGGTTATATTACGTTATTGATGTATATAAATGTCCCACGGAGACGTAGAGGCCAACTCGCCAGGAATGTTTTCAAATATTACCGCCGAGATGTTAGGCTGGGTTAGGTTAGGTTATATTACGTTATAGATGTATTTAAAGGTCCCGCGGAGACCTAGAGGCCAAGAAGCCAGGAATGTGATCAAATATTACCGCCGACGTGATAGGTTGGGTTAAGTTAGGTTATATTACGTTATTGATGTATATGAAGGTCAAACCGAGACGTAGAGGCCAACTCGCCAGGAATGTTGTCAAATATTACCGCCGAGATGTTGGGTTGGGTTAGGATAGGTTATATTACGTTATTGATGTATATAAAGGTCCCACGGAGACGTAGAGGCCAACTCGCCAGGTATGTTATCAAATATTAGCGCCGACGTGATAGGTTGGGTTAAGTTAGGTTATATTACGTTATTGATGTATATGAAGGTCAAATCGAGACGTAGAGGCCAACTCGCCAGGAATGTTGTCAAATATTACCGCCGAGATGTTGGGTTGGGTTAGGATAGGTTATATTACGTTATTGATGTATATAAAGGTCCCACGGAGACGGAGACGCCAACTCGTCAGGAATGTTGTCAAATATTACCGCCGAGATGTTAGGTTGGGTTAGGTTAGGTTATATTACGTTATAGATGTATTTAAAGGTCCCGCGGAGACGTAGAGGCCAACAAGCCAGGAATGTGATCAAATATTACCGCCGAGATGTTAGGTTGGGTTAGGTTAGGTTATATTACGTTATTGATGTATATAAATGTACCACGGAGACGTAGAGGCCAACTCGCCATGAATGTTTTCAAATATTACCGCCGAGATGTTAGGTTGGGTTAGGTTAGGTTATATTACGTTATAGATGTATATAAAGGTCCCACGGAGACGTAGATGCCAACTCGCCAGGAGTATTTTCAAATATTACCGCCGAGATGTTAGGTTGGGTTAGGTTAGGTTATATTACGTTATAGATGTATTTAAAGGTCCCGCGGAGACGTAGAGGCCAACAAGCCAGGAATGTGATCAAATATTACCGCCGAGATGTTAGGTTGGCTTAGGTTAGGTTATATTACGTTATTGATGTATATAAAGGTCCCACGGAGACGTAGAGGCCAACTCGCCAGGTATGTTTTCAAATATTACCGCCGAGATGTTAGGTTCGGTTAGGTTAGGTTATATTACGTTATTGATGTATAAAAAGGTCCCACGGAGACGTAGAGGCCAACTCGCCAGGTATGTTTTCAAATACTACCGCCGAGATGTTAGGTTGGGTTAGGTTAGGTTATATTACGTTACTGATGTGTAAAAAGATCCCACAGAGACGGAGAAGCCATCTCGCCAGGAATGTTGTCAAATATTACCGCCGAGATGTTAGGTTGGGTTAGGTTAGGTTATATAACGTTATGGATGTATATAAAGGTCCCACGGAGACGTAGAGGCCAACTCGGCATGAATGTTTTCAAATATTACCGCCGAGATGTTAGGTTGGGTTAGGTTAGGTTATATTACGTTATAGATGTATATAAAGATCCCACGGAGACGTAGAGGCCAACTCGCCATGAATGTTTTCAAATATTACCGCCGAGATGTTATTTTGGGTTAGGATAGGTCATATTACGTTATTGGTGTATATAAATGTACCACGGAGACGTAGAGGCCAACTCGCCATGAATGTTTTCAAATATTACCGCCGAGATGTTATTTTGGGTTAGGATAGGTCATATTACGTTATTGATGTATATAAATGTACCACGGAGACGTAGAGGCCAACTCGGCATGAATGTTTTCAAATATTACCGCCGAGATGTTAGGTTGGGTTAGGTTAGGTTATATTACGTTATTGATGTATATAAAGGTCCCACGGAGACGTAGAGGCCAACTCGCCAGGTATGTTATCAAATATTAGCGCCGAGATGATAGGTTGGGTTAGGTTAGGTTATATTACGTTATAGATGTATTTAAACGTCCCGCGGAGACGTAGAGGCCAACAAGCCAGGAAGGTGATCAAATATTACCGCCGAGATGTTAGGTTGGGTTAGGTTAGGTTATATTTCGTTATAGATGTATTTAAAGGTCCCGCGGAGACGTAGAGGCCAACAAGCCAGGAATGTGATCAAATATTACCGCCGAGATGTTGGGTTGGGTTAGGTTAGGTTATATTACGTTATTGATGTATATGAAGATCCCACGGAGACGTAGATGCCAACTCGCCATGAATCTTTTCAAATATTACCGCCGAGATGTTATTTTGGGTTAGGATAGGTCATATTACGTTATTGATGTATATAAATGTACCACGGAGACGTAGAGGCCAACTCGCCATGAATGTGTTCAAATATTACCGCCGAGATGTTAGATTGGGTTAGGTTAGGTTATATTACGTTATAGATGTATACAAAGGTCCCACGGAGACGTAGAGGCCAACAAGCCAGGAATGTTGTCAAATATTACCGCCGAAATGATAGGTTGGATTAAGTTACGTTATATTTCGTTATTGTTGCTTATGAAGGTCCCCCGGAGACGTAGAGGCCAACTCGCCAGGAATGTGTTCAAATATTACCGCCGAGATGTTAGGTTGGGTTAGGTTAGGTTATATTACGTTATAGATGTATATAAAGATCCCACGGAGACGTAGATAGCAACTCGCCATGAATGTTGTCAAACATTAGCGCCAAGATGATAGGTTGGGTTAGGTTAGGTTATATTACGTTATAGATGTATTTAAACGTCCCGCGGAGACGTAGAGGCCAACAAGCCAGGAATGTGATCAAATATTACCGCCGACGTGATAGGTTGGGTTAAGTTAGGTTATATTACGTTATTGATGTATATGAAGGTCAAACCGAGACGTAGAGGCCAACTCGCCATGAATCTTTTCAAATATTACCGCCGAAATGTTATTTTGGGTTAGGATAGGTCATATTACGTTATTGATGTATATAAATGTACCACGGAGACGTAGAGGCCAACTCGGCTAGAATGTTTTCAAATATTACCGCCGAGATGTTAGGTTGGGTTAGGTTAGGTTATATTACTTTATTGATGTATATAAATGTACCACGGAGACGTAGAGGCCAACTCGGCATGAATGTTTTCAAATATTACCGCCGAGATGTTGGGTTGGGTTAGGTTAGGTTATATTACGTTATTGATGTATATAAATGTACTACGGAGACGTAGAGGCCAACTCGCCATGAATATTTTCAAATATTACCGCCGAGATGTTAGGTTGGGTTAGGTTAGGTTATATTACGTTATTGATGTATATAAATGTCCCACGGAGACGTAGAGGCCAACTCGCCTGGAATGTTGTCAAATATTACCGCCGAGATGATAGGTTGGGTTAGGTTAGGTTATATTTCGTTATAGATGTATTTAAAGGTCCCGCGGAGACGTAGAGGCCAACAAGCCAGGAATGTGATCAAATATTACCGCCGAGATGTTGGGTTGGGTTAGGTTAGGTTATATTACGTTATTGATGTATATAAAGGTCCCACGGAGACGGAGAAGCCAACTCGCCAGGAATGTTGTCAAATATTACCGCCGAGATGTTAGGTTGGGTTAGGTTAGGTTATATTACGTTATTGATGTATATAAATGTCCCACGGAGACGTAGAGGCCAACTCGCCAGGAATGTTTTCAAATATTACCGCCGAGATGTTAGGCTGGGTTAGGTTAGGTTATATTACGTTATAGATGTATTTAAAGGTCCCGCGGAGACCTAGAGGCCAAGAAGCCAGGAATGTGATCAAATATTACCGCCGACGTGATAGGTTGGGTTAAGTTAGGTTATATTACGTTATTGATGTATATGAAGGTCAAACCGAGACGTAGAGGCCAACTCGCCAGGAATGTTGTCAAATATTACCGCCGAGATGTTGGGTTGGGTTAGGATAGGTTATATTACGTTATTGATGTATATAAAGGTCCCACGGAGACGTAGAGGCCAACTCGCCAGGTATGTTATCAAATATTAGCGCCGACGTGATAGGTTGGGTTAAGTTAGGTTATATTACGTTATTGATGTATATGAAGGTCAAACCGAGACGGAGACGCCAACTCGTCAGGAATGTTGTCAAATATTACCGCCGAGATGTTAGGTTGGGTTAGGTTAGGTTATATTACGTTATAGATGTATTTAAAGGTCCCGCGGAGACGTAGAGGCCAACAAGCCAGGAATGTGATCAAATATTACCGCCGAGATGTTAGGTTGGGTTAGGTTAGGTTATATTACGTTATTGATGTATATAAATGTACCACGGAGACGTAGAGGCCAACTCGCCATGAATGTTTTCAAATATTACCGCCGAGATGTTAGGTTGGGTTAGGTTAGGTTATATTACGTTATAGATGTATATAAAGGTCCCACGGAGACGTAGATGCCAACTCGCCAGGAGTATTTTCAAATATTACCGCCGAGATGTTAGGTTGGGTTAGGTTAGGTTATATTACGTTATAGATGTATTTAAAGGTCCCGCGGAGACGTAGAGGCCAACAAGCCAGGAATGTGATCAAATATTACCGCCGAGATGTTAGGTTGGCTTAGGTTAGGTTATATTACGTTATTGATGTATATAAAGGTCCCACGGAGACGTAGAGGCCAACTCGCCAGGTATGTTTTCAAATATTACCGCCGAGATGTTAGGTTCGGTTAGGTTAGGTTATATTACGTTATTGATGTATAAAAAGGTCCCACGGAGACGTAGAGGCCAACTCGCCAGGTATGTTTTCAAATACTACCGCCGAGATGTTAGGTTGGGTTAGGTTAGGTTATATTACGTTACTGATGTGTAAAAAGATCCCACAGAGACGGAGAAGCCATCTCGCCAGGAATGTTGTCAAATATTACCGCCGAGATGTTAGGTTGGGTTAGGTTAGGTTATATAACGTTATGGATGTATATAAAGGTCCCACGGAGACGTAGAGGCCAACTCGGCATGAATGTTTTCAAATATTACCGCCGAGATGTTAGGTTGGGTTAGGTTAGGTTATATTACGTTATAGATGTATATAAAGATCCCACGGAGACGTAGAGGCCAACTCGCCATGAATGTTTTCAAATATTACCGCCGAGATGTTATTTTGGGTTAGGATAGGTCATATTACGTTATTGGTGTATATAAATGTACCACGGAGACGTAGAGGCCAACTCGCCATGAATGTTTTCAAATATTACCGCCGAGATGTTATTTTGGGTTAGGATAGGTCATATTACGTTATTGATGTATATAAATGTACCACGGAGACGTAGAGGCCAACTCGGCATGAATGTTTTCAAATATTACCGCCGAGATGTTAGGTTGGGTTAGGTTAGGTTATATTACGTTATTGATGTATATAAAGGTCCCACGGAGACGTAGAGGCCAACTCGCCAGGTATGTTATCAAATATTAGCGCCGAGATGATAGGTTGGGTTAGGTTAGGTTATATTACGTTATAGATGTATTTAAACGTCCCGCGGAGACGTAGAGGCCAACAAGCCAGGAAGGTGATCAAATATTACCGCCGAGATGTTAGGTTGGGTTAGGTTAGGTTATATTTCGTTATAGATGTATTTAAAGGTCCCGCGGAGACGTAGAGGCCAACAAGCCAGGAATGTGATCAAATATTACCGCCGAGATGTTGGGTTGGGTTAGGTTAGGTTATATTACGTTATTGATGTATATGAAGATCCCACGGAGACGTAGATGCCAACTCGCCATGAATCTTTTCAAATATTACCGCCGAGATGTTATTTTGGGTTAGGATAGGTCATATTACGTTATTGATGTATATAAATGTACCACGGAGACGTAGAGGCCAACTCGCCATGAATGTGTTCAAATATTACCGCCGAGATGTTAGATTGGGTTAGGTTAGGTTATATTACGTTATAGATGTATACAAAGGTCCCACGGAGACGTAGAGGCCAACAAGCCAGGAATGTTGTCAAATATTACCGCCGAAATGATAGGTTGGATTAAGTTACGTTATATTTCGTTATTGTTGCTTATGAAGGTCCCCCGGAGACGTAGAGGCCAACTCGCCAGGAATGTGTTCAAATATTACCGCCGAGATGTTAGGTTGGGTTAGGTTAGGTTATATTACGTTATAGATGTATATAAAGATCCCACGGAGACGTAGATAGCAACTCGCCATGAATGTTGTCAAACATTAGCGCCAAGATGATAGGTTGGGTTAGGTTAGGTTATATTACGTTATAGATGTATTTAAACGTCCCGCGGAGACGTAGAGGCCAACAAGCCAGGAATGTGATCAAATATTACCGCCGACGTGATAGGTTGGGTTAAGTTAGGTTATATTACGTTATTGATGTATATGAAGGTCAAACCGAGACGTAGAGGCCAACTCGCCAGGAATGTTGTCAAATATTACCGCCGAGATGTTGGGTTGGGTTAGGATAGGTTATATTACGTTATTGATGTATATAAAGGTCCCACGGAGACGTAGAGGCCAACTCGCCAGGTATGTTATCAAATATTAGCGCCGACGTGATAGGTTGGGTTAGGTTAGGTTATATTACGTTATAGATGTATTTAAAGGTCCCGCGGAGACGTAGAGGCCAACAAGCCAGGAATGTGATCAAATATTACCGCCGAGATGTTAGGTTGGCTTAGGTTAGGTTATATTACGTTATTGATGTATATAAAGGTCCCACGGAGACGTAGAGGCCAACTCGCCAGGTATGTTTTCAAATATTACCGCCGAGATGTTAGGTTCGGTTAGGTTAGGTTATATTACGTTATTGATGTATAAAAAGATCCCACGGAGACGTAGAGGCCAACTCGCCAGGTATGTTTTCAAATACTACCGCCGAGATGTTAAGTTGGGTTAGGTTAGGTTATATTACGTTATTGATGTGTAAAAAGATCCCACGGAGACGGAGAAGCCAACTCGCCAGGAATGTTGTCAAATATTACCGCCGAGATGTTAGGTTGGGTTAGGTTAGGTTATATAACGTTATGGATGTATATAAAGGTCCCACGGAGACGTAGAGGCCAACAAGCCAGGAATGTGTTCAAATATTACCGCCGAGATGTTAGGTTGGGTTAGGTTAGGTTATATTACGTTATAGATGTATATAAAGATCCCAAGGAGACGTAGATGCCAACTCGCCATGAATCTTTTCAAATATTACCGCCGAAATGTTATTTTGGGTTAGGATAGGTCATATTACGTTATTGATGTATATAAATGTACCACGGAGACGTAGAGGCCAACTCGGCTAGAATGTTTTCAAATATTACCGCCGAGATGTTAGGTTGGGTTAGGTTAGGTTATATTACTTTATTGATGTATATAAATGTACCACGGAGACGTAGAGGCCAACTCGGCATGAATGTTTTCAAATATTACCGCCGAGATGTTGGGTTGGGTTAGGTTAGGTTATATTACGTTATTGATGTATATAAATGTACTACGGAGACGTAGAGGCCAACTCGCCATGAATATTTTCAAATATTACCGCCGAGATGTTAGGTTGGGTTAGGTTAGGTTATATTACGTTATTGATGTATATAAATGTCCCACGGAGACGTAGAGGCCAACTCGCCTGGAATGTTGTCAAATATTACCGCCGAGATGATAGGTTGGGTTAGGTTAGGTTATATTTCGTTATAGATGTATTTAAAGGTCCCGCGGAGACGTAGAGGCCAACAAGCCAGGAATGTGATCAAATATTACCGCCGAGATGTTGGGTTGGGTTAGGTTAGGTTATATTACGTTATTGATGTATATAAAGGTCCCACGGAGACGGAGAAGCCAACTCGCCAGGAATGTTGTCAAATATTACCGCCGAGATGTTAGGTTGGGTTAGGTTAGGTTATATTACGTTATTGATGTATATAAATGTCCCACGGAGACGTAGAGGCCAACTCGCCAGGAATGTTTTCAAATATTACCGCCGAGATGTTAGGCTGGGTTAGGTTAGGTTATATTACGTTATAGATGTATTTAAAGGTCCCGCGGAGACCTAGAGGCCAAGAAGCCAGGAATGTGATCAAATATTACCGCCGACGTGATAGGTTGGGTTAAGTTAGGTTATATTACGTTATTGATGTATATGAAGGTCAAACCGAGACGTAGAGGCCAACTCGCCAGGAATGTTGTCAAATATTACCGCCGAGATGTTGGGTTGGGTTAGGATAGGTTATATTACGTTATTGATGTATATAAAGGTCCCACGGAGACGTAGAGGCCAACTCGCCAGGTATGTTATCAAATATTAGCGCCGACGTGATAGGTTGGGTTAAGTTAGGTTATATTACGTTATTGATGTATATGAAGGTCAAACCGAGACGGAGACGCCAACTCGTCAGGAATGTTGTCAAATATTACCGCCGAGATGTTAGGTTGGGTTAGGTTAGGTTATATTACGTTATAGATGTATTTAAAGGTCCCGCGGAGACGTAGAGGCCAACAAGCCAGGAATGTGATCAAATATTACCGCCGAGATGTTAGGTTGGGTTAGGTTAGGTTATATTACGTTATTGATGTATATAAATGTACCACGGAGACGTAGAGGCCAACTCGCCATGAATGTTTTCAAATATTACCGCCGAGATGTTAGGTTGGGTTAGGTTAGGTTATATTACGTTATAGATGTATATAAAGGTCCCACGGAGACGTAGATGCCAACTCGCCAGGAGTATTTTCAAATATTACCGCCGAGATGTTAGGTTGGGTTAGGTTAGGTTATATTACGTTATAGATGTATTTAAAGGTCCCGCGGAGACGTAGAGGCCAACAAGCCAGGAATGTGATCAAATATTACCGCTGAGATGTTAGGTTGGCTTAGGTTAGGTTATATTACGTTATTGATGTATATAAAGGTCCCACGGAGACGTAGAGGCCAACTCGCCAGGTATGTTTTCAAATATTACCGCCGAGATGTTAGGTTCGGTTAGGTTAGGTTATATTACGTTATTGATGTATAAAAAGGTCCCACGGAGACGTAGAGGCCAACTCGCCAGGTATGTTTTCAAATACTACCGCCGAGATGTTAGGTTGGGTTAGGTTAGGTTATATTACGTTACTGATGTGTAAAAAGATCCCACAGAGACGGAGAAGCCATCTCGCCAGGAATGTTGTCAAATATTACCGCCGAGATGTTAGGTTGGGTTAGGTTAGGTTATATAACGTTATGGATGTATATAAAGGTCCCACGGAGACGTAGAGGCCAACTCGGCACGAATGTTTTCAAATATTACCGCCGAGATGTTAGGTTGGGTTAGGTTAGGTTATATTACGTTATAGATGTATATAAAGATCCCACGGAGACGTAGAGGCCAACTCGCCATGAATGTTTTCAAATATTACCGCCGAGATGTTATTTTGGGTTAGGATAGGTCATATTACGTTATTGGTGTATATAAATGTACCACGGAGACGTAGAGGCCAACTCGACATGAATGTTTTCAAATATTACCGCCGAGATGTTATTTTCGGTTAGGATAGGTCATATTACGTTATTGATGTATATAAATGTACCACGGAGACGTAGAGGCCAACTCGGCATGAATGTTTTCAAATATTACCGCCGAGATGTTAGGTTGGATTAGGTTAGGTTATATTACGTTATTGATGTATATAAATGTACCACGGAGACGTAGAGGCCAACTCGCCATGAATATTTTCAAATATTACCGCCGAGATGTTAGGTTGGGTTAGGTTAGGTTATATTACGTTATTGATGTATATAAAGGTCCCACGGAGACGTAGAGGCCAACTCGCCAGGTATGTTATCAAATATTAGCGCCGAGATGATAGGTTGGGTTAGGTTAGGTTATATTACGTTATAGATGTATTTAAACGTCCCGCGGAGACGTAGAGGCCAACAAGCCAGGAAGGTGATCAAATATTACCGCCGAGATGTTAGGTTGGGTTAGGTTAGGTTATATTACGTTATTGATGTATATAAATGTCCCACGGAGACGTAGAGGCCAACTCGGCATGAATGTCTTCAAATATTACCGCCGAGATGTTAGGTTGGGTTAGGTTAGGTTATATTACGTTATTGATGTATATAAATGTACCACGGAGACGTAGAGGCCAACTCGCCATGAATATTTTCAAATATTACCGCCGAGATGTTAGGTTGGGTTAGGTTAGGTTATATTACGTTATTGATGTATATAAAGGTCCCACGGAGACGGAGACGCCAACTCGCCAGGAATGTTGTCAAATATTACCGCCGAGATGTTAGGTTGGGTTAGGTTAGGTTATATTACGTTATTGATGTATATAAAGGTCCCGCGGAGACGTAGAGGCCAACTCGCCAGGAATGTTGTCAAACATTAGCGCCGAGATGATAGGTTGGGATAGGTTAGGGTATATTACGTTATTGATGTATATAAAGGTCCCACGGAGACGTGGAGGCCAACTCGCCAGGAATGTTTTCAAATATTACCGCCGACGCGATAGGTTGGGTTAGGTTAGGTTATATTTCCTTATTGATGTATATGAAGCTCTCACGGAGACGTAGAGGCCAACTCGCCAGGAATGCTGTCAAACGTTAGCGCCGAGATGATAGGTTGGGTTAGGTTAGGTTATATTACGTTATAGATGTATATTAAGTTCTCACGGAGACGTAGAGGCCAACTCGCCAGGAATGTTTTCAAATATTACCGCCGAGATGTTAGGCTGGGTTAGGTTAGGTTATATTACGTTATAGATGTATTTAAAGGTCCCGCGGAGACGTAGAGGCCAACAAGCCAGGAATGTGATCAAATCTTACCGCCGACATGATAGGTTGGGTTAAGTTAGGTTATATTACGTTATTGATGTATATGAAGGTCAAACCGAGACGTAGATGCCAACTCGCCATGAATATTTTCAAATATTACCGCCGAGATGTTAGGGTGGGTTAGGTTAGGTTATATTACGTTACTGATGTATATAAAGGTCCCACGGAGACGTAGAGGCCAACTCGCCAGGTATGTTGTCAAATATTAGCGCCGAGATGATAGGTTGGGTTAGGTTAGGTTATATTACGTTATAGATGTATATAAAGGTCCCACGGAGACGTAGAGGCCAACTCGCCAGGAATGTTTCCAAATTATACCGCCGAGATGTTAGGTTCGGTTAGGTTAGGTTATATTACGTTATTGATGTATAAAAAGATCCCACGGAGACGTAGAGGCCAACTCGCCAGGAATGTTTCCAAATTATACCGCCGAGATGTTAGGTTCGGTTAGGTTAGGTTATATTACGTTATTGATGTATAAAAAGATCCCACGGAGACGTAGAGGCCAACTCGCCAGGTATGTTTTCAAATACTACCGCCGAGATGTTAGGTTGGGTTAGGTTAGGTTATATTACGTTATTAATGTGTAAAAAGGTCCCACGGAGACGTAGAGGCCAACAAGCCAGGAATGTGTTCAAATATTACCGCCGAGATGTTAGGTTGGGTTAGGTTAGGTTATATTACGTTATAGATGTATATAAAGATCCCACGGAGACGTAGAGGCCAACTCGCCATGAATGTTTTCAAATATTACCGCCGAGATGTTATTTTGGGTTAGGATAGGTCATATTACGTTATTGATGTATATAAATGTACCACGGAGTCGTAGAGGCCAACTCGGCATGAATGTATTCAAATATTACCGCCGAGATGTTAGGTTGGGTTAGGTTAGGTTATATTACGTTATTGATGTGTAAAAAGATCCCACAGAGACGGAGAAGCCAACTCGCCAGGAATGTTATCAAATATTACCGCCGAGATGTTAGGTTGGGTTAGGTTAGATTATATAACGTTATAGATGTATATAAAGGTCCCACGGAGACGTAGAGGCCAACTCGCCAGGAATGTTGTCAAACATTAGCGCCGAGATGATAGGTTGGTTTAGGTTAGGTTATATTACGTTATTGATGTATATAAAGGTCCCACGGAGACGTAGAGGCCAACTCGCCAGGAATGTTTTCAAATATTACCGCCGAGATGTTAGGCTGGGTTAGGTTAGGTTATATTACGTTATAGATGTATTTAAAGGTCCCGCGGAGACGTAGAGGCCAACAAGCCAGGAATGTGATCAAATCTTACCGCCGACATGATAGGTTGGGTTAAGTTAGGTTATATTACGTTATTGATGTATATGAAGGTCAAACCGAGACGTAGATGCCAACTCGCCATGAATATTTTCAAATATTACCGCCGAGATGTTAGGGTGGGTTAGGTTAGGTTATATTACGTTACTGATGTATATAAAGGTCCCACGGAGACGTAGAGGCCAACTCGCCAGGTATGTTGTCAAATATTAGCGCCGAGATGATAGGTTGGGTTAGGTTAGGTTATATTACGTTATAGATGTATATAAAGGTCCCACGGAGACGTAGAGGCCAACTCGCCAGGAATGTTTCCAAATTATACCGCCGAGATGTTAGGTTCGGTTAGGTTAGGTTATATTACGTTATTGATGTATAAAAAGATCCCACGGAGACGTAGAGGCCAACTCGCCAGGTATGTTTTCAAATACTACCGCCGAGATGTTAGGTTGGGTTAGGTTAGGTTATATTACGTTATTAATGTGTAAAAAGATCCCACGGAGACGTAGAGGCCAACAAGCCAGGAATGTGTTCAAATATTACCGCCGAGATGTTAGGTTGGGTTAGGTTAGGTTATATTACGTTATAGATGTATATAAAGATCCCACGGAGACGTAGAGGCCAACTCGCCATGAATGTTTTCAAATATTACCGCCGAGATGTTATTTTGGGTTAGGATAGGTCATATTACGTTATTGATGTATATAAATGTACCACGGAGTCGTAGAGGCCAACTCGGCATGAATGTATTCAAATATTACCGCCGAGATGTTAGGTTGGGTTAGGTTAGGTTATATTACGTTATTGATGTGTAAAAAGATCCCACAGAGACGGAGAAGCCAACTCGCCAGGAATGTTATCAAATATTACCGCCGAGATGTTAGGTTGGGTTAGGTTAGATTATATAACGTTATAGATGTATATAAAGGTCCCACGGAGACGTAGAGGCCAACTCGCCAGGAATGTTGTCAAACATTAGCGCCGAGATGATAGGTTGGTTTAGGTTAGGTTATATTACGTTATTGATGTATATAAAGGTCCCACGGAGACGTGGAGGCCAACTCGCCAGGAATGTTTTCAAATATTACCGCCGACGCGATAGGTTGGGTTAGGTTAGGTTATATTACGTTATTGACGTATATAAAGGTCCCACGGAGACGTAGAGGCCAACTCGCCAGGTATGTTGTCAAATATTAGCGCCGAGATGATAGGTTGGGTTAGGTTAGGTTATATTACGTTATAGATGTATATAAAGGTCCCACGGAGACGTAGAGGCCAACTCGCCAGGAATGTTTTCAAAAATTACCGCCGACATGATAGGTTGGGTTAGGTTAGATTATATTACGATATTGATGTATATGAAGGTCCCGCGGAGACGTAGAGGCCAACAAGCCAGGAATGTGATCAAATCTTACCGCCGACATGATAGGTTGGGTTAAGTTAGGTTATATTACGTTATTGATGTATATGAAGGTCAAACCGAGACGTAGAGGCCAACTCGGCATGAATGTTTTCAAATATTACCGCCGAGATGTTAGGTTGGGTTAGGTTAGGTTATATTACGATATTGATGTATATAAATGTACCACGGAGACGTAGAGGCCAACTCGCCATGAATATTTTCAAATATTACCGCCGAGATGTTAGGTTGGGTTAGGTTAGGTTATATTACGTTATTGATGTATATAAAGGTCCCACGGAGACGTAGAGGCCAACTCGCCAGGTATGTTGTCAAATATTAGCGCCGAGATGATAGGTTGGGTTAGGTTAGGTTATATTACGTTATAGATGTATATAAAGGTCCCACGGAGACGTAGAGGCCAACTCGCCAGGAATGTTTCCAAATTATACCGCCGAGATGTTAGGTTCGGTTAGGTTAGGTTATATTACGTTATTGATGTATAAAAAAATCCCACGGAGACGTAGAGGCCAACTCGCCAGGTATGTTTTCAAATACTACCGCCGAGATGTTAGGTTGGGTTAGGTTAGGTTATATTACGTTATTAATGTGTAAAAAGATCCCACGGAGACGGAGAAGCCAACTCGCCAGGAATGTTGTCAAATAGTACTGCCGAGATGTTAGGTTGGGTTAGGTTAGGTTATATAACGTTATGGATGTATATAAAGGTCCCACGGAGACGTAGAGGCCAACAAGCCAGGAATGTGTTCAAATATTACCGCCGAGATGTTAGGTTGGGTTAGGTTAGGTTATATTACGTTATAGATGTATATAAAGATCCCACGGAGACGTAGAGGCCAACTCGCCATGAATGTTTTCAAATATTACCGCCGAGATGTTATTTTGGGTTAGGATAGGTCATATTACGTTATTGATGTATATAAATGTACCACGGAGTCGTAGAGGCCAACTCGGCATGAATGTATTCAAATATTACCGCCGAGATGTTAGGTTGGGTTAGGTTAGGTTATATTACGTTATTGATGTATATAAAGGTCCCACCGAGACGTGGAGGCCAACTCGCCAGGAATGTTTTCAAATATTACCGCCGATATGTTAGGCTGGGTTAGGTTAGGTTATATTACGTTATAGATGTATTTAAAGGTCCCGCGGAGACGTAGAGGCCAACTCGCCAGGAATGTTGTCAAATATTACCGCCGACGCGATAGGTTGGGTTAGGTTAGGTTATATTTCCTTATTGATGTATATGAAGCTCTCACGGAGACGTAGAGGCCAACTCGCCAGGAATGTTGTCAAATATTACCGCCGAGATGTTAGGTTGGGTTAGGTTAGGTTATATTACGTTATTGATGTATATAAAGGTCCCACGGAGACGGAGACGCCAACTCGCCAGGTATGTTTTCAAATACTACCGCCGAGATGTTAGGTTGGGTTAGGTTAGGTTATATTACGTTATTGATGTATATAAAGGTCCCGCGGAGACGTAGAGGCCAACTCGCCAGGAATGTTGTCAAACATTAGAGCCGAGATGATAGGTTGGGTTAGGTTAGGTTATATTACGTTATAGATGTATTTAAAGGTCCCGCGGAGACGTAGAGGCCAACAAGCCAGGAATGTGATCAAATATTACCGCCGAGATGTTAGGTTGGGTTAGGTTAGGTTATATTACGTTATTGATGTATATAAATGTACCACGGAGACGTAGAGGCCAACTCGCCATGAATGTTTTCAAATATTACCGCCGAGATGTTAGGTTGGGTTAGGTTAGGTTATATTACGTTATAGATGTATATAAAGGTCCCACGGAGACGTAGAGGCCAACTCGCCAGGAGTATTTTCAAATATTACCGCCGAGATGTTAGGTTGGGTTAGGTTAGGTTATATTACGTTATAGATGTATTTAAAGGTCCCGCGGAGACGTAGAGGCCAACAAGCCAGGAATGTGATCAAATATTACCGCCGAGATGTTAGGTTGGCTTAGGTTAGGTTATATTACGTTATTGATGTATATAAAGGTCCCACGGAGACGTAGAGGCCAACTCGCCAGGTATGTTTTCAAATATTACCGCCGAGATGTTAGGTTCGGTTAGGTTAGGTTATATTACGTTATTGATGTATAAAAAGATCCCACGGAGACGTAGAGGCCAACTCGCCAGGTATGTTTTCAAATACTACCGCCGAGATGTTAAGTTGGGTTAGGTTAGGTTACATTACGTTATTGATGTGTAAAAAGATCCCACGGAGACGGAGAAGCCAACTCGCCAGGAATGTTGTCAAATATTACCGCCGAGATGTTAGGTTGGGTTAGGTTAGGTTATATAACGTTATGGATGTATATAAAGGTCCCACGGAGACGTAGAGGCCAACAAGCCAGGAATGTGTTCAAATATTACGGCCGAGATGTTAGGTTGGGTTAGGTTAGGTTATATTACGTTATAGATGTATATAAAGATCCCACGGAGACGTAGAGGCCAACTCGCCATGAATGTTTTCAAATATTACCGCCGAGATGTTATTTTGGGTTAGGATAGGTCATATTACGTTATTGGTGTATATAAATGTCCCACGGAGACGTAGAGGCCAACTCGCCATGAATGTTTTCAAATATTACCGCCGAGATGTTATTTTGGGTTAGGATAGGTCATATTACGTTATTGATGTATATAAATGTACCACGGAGACGTAGAGGCCAACTCGGCATGAATGTTTTCAAATATTACCGCCGAGATGTTATTTTGGGTTAGGATAGGTCATATTACGTTATTGATGTATATAAATGTACCACGGAGACGTAGAGGCCAACTCGCCATGAATGTTTTCAAATATTACCGCCGAGATGTTATTTTGGGTTAGGATAGGTCATATTACGTTATTGATGTATATAAATGTACCACGGAGACGTAGAGGCCAACTCGGCATGAATGTTTTCAAATGTTACCGCCGAGATGTTAGGTTGGATTAGGTTAGGTTATATTACGTTATTGATGTATATAAATGTACCACGGAGACGTAGAGGCCAACTCGCCATGGATATTTTCAAATATTACCGCCGAGATGTTAGGTTGGGTTAGGTTAGTTTATATTACGTTATTGATGTATATAAAGGTCCCACGGAGACGTAGAGGCCAACTCGCCAGGTATGTTTTCAAATACTACCGCCGAGATGTTAGGTTGGGTTAGGTTAGGTTATATTACGTTACTGATGTGTAAAAAGATCCCACAGAGACGGAGAAGCCATCTCGCCAGGAATGTTGTCAAATATTACCGCCGAGATGTTAGGTTGGGTTAGGTTAGGTTATATAACGTTATGGATGTATATAAAGGTCCCACGGAGACGTAGAGGCCAACTCGGCATGAATGTTTTCAAATATTACCGCCGAGATGTTAGGTTGGGTTAGGTTAGGTTATATTACGTTATAGATGTATATAAAGATCCCACGGAGACGTAGAGGCCAACTCGCCATGAATGTTTTCAAATATTACCGCCGAGATGTTATTTTGGGTTAGGATAGGTCATATTACGTTATTGGTGTATATAAATGTACCACGGAGACGTAGAGGCCAACTCGCCATGAATGTTTTCAAATATTACCGCCGAGATGTTATTTTGGGTTAGGATAGGTCATATTACGTTATTGATGTATATAAATGTACCACGGAGACGTAGAGGCCAACTCGGCATGAATGTTTTCAAATATTACCGCCGAGATGTTAGGTTGGATTAGGTTAGGTTATATTACGTTATTGATGTATATAAATGTACCACGGAGACGTAGAGGCCAACTCGCCATGAATATTTTCAAATATTACCGCCGAGATGTTAGGTTGGGTTAGGTTAGGTTATATTACATTATTGATGTATATAAAGGTCCCACGGAGACGTAGAGGCCAACTCGCCAGGTATGTTATCAAATATTAGCGCCGAGATGATAGGTTGGGTTAGGTTAGGTTATATTACGTTATTGATGTATATAAAGGTCCCACGGAGACGTAGAGGCCAACTCGCCATGAATGTTTTCAAATATTACCGCCGAGATGTTATTTTGGGTTAGGATAGGTCATATTACGTTATTGATGTATATAAATGTACCACGGAGACGTAGAGGCCAACAAGCCAGGAATGTGATCAAATATTACCGCCGAGATGTTAGGTTGGGTTAGGATAGGTTATATTACGTTATTGATGTATATAAAGGTCCCACGGAGACGGAGACGCCAACTCGCCAGGAATGTTGTCAAATATTACCGCCGAGATGTTAGGTTGGGTTAGGTTAGGTTATATAACGTTATAGATGTATATAAAGGTCCCACGGAGACGTAGAGGCCAACTCGCCAGGAATGTTGTCAAACATTAGCGCCGAGATGATAGGTTGGGATAGGTTAGGTTATATTACGTTATTGATGTATATAAAGGTCCCACGGAGACGTGGAGGCCAACTCGCCAGGAATGTTTTCAAATATTACCGCCGACTCGATAGGTTGGGTTAGGTTAGGTTATATTACGTTATTGACGTATATAAAGGTCCCACGGAGACGTAGAGGCCAACTCGCCAGGTATGTTGTCAAATATTAGCGCCGAGATGATAGGTTGGGTTAGGTTAGGTTATATTACGTTATAGATGTATATAAAGGTCCCACGGAGACGTAGAGGCCAACTCGCCAGGAATGTTTTCAAAAATTACCGCCGACATGATAGGTTGGGTTAGGTTAGATTATATTACGATATTGATGTATATGAAGGTCCCGCGGAGACGTAGAGGCCAACAAGCCAGGAATGTGATCAAATCTTACCGCCGACATGATAGGTTGGGTTAAGTTAGGTTATATTACGTTATTGATGTATATGAAGGTCAGACCGAGACGTAGAGGCCAACTCGGCATGAATGTTTTCAAATATTACCGCCGAGATGTTAGGTTGGGTTAGGTTAGGTTATATTACGATATTGATGTATATAAATGTACCACGGAGACGTAGAGGCCAACTCGCCATGAATATTTTCAAATATTACCGCCGAGATGTTAGGTTGGGTTAGGTTAGGTTATATTAAGTTATTGATGTATATAAAGGTCCCACGGAGACGTAGAGGCCAACTCGCCAGGTATGTTGTCAAATATTAGCGCCGAGATGATAGGTTGGGTTAGGTTAGGTTATATTACGTTATAGATGTATATAAAGGTCCCACGGAGACGTAGAGGCCAACTCGCCAGGAATGTTTCCAAATTATACCGCCGAGATGTTAGGTTCGGTTAGGTTAGGTTATATTACGTTATTGATGTATAAAAAAATCCCACGGAGACGTAGAGGCCAACTCGCCAGGAATGTTGTCAAATATTACCGCCGAGATGTTAGGTTGGGTTAGGTTAGGTTATATTACGTTATTGATGTATATAAAGGTCCCACGGAGACGGAGACGCCAACTCGCCAGGTATGTTTTCAAATTCTACCGCCGAGATGTTAGGTTGGGTTAGGTTAGGTTATATTACGTTATTGATGTATATAAAGGTCCCGCGGAGACGTAGAGGCCAACTCGCCAGGAATGTTGTCAAACATTAGAGCCGAGATGATAGGTTGGGTTAGGTTAGGTTATATTACGTTATAGATGTATTTAAACGTCCCACGGAGACGTAGAGGCCAACAAGTCAGGAATGTGATCAAATATTACCGCCGAGATGTTAGGTTGGGTTAGGTTAGATTATATAACGTTATAGATGTATATAAAGGTCCCACGGAGACGTAGAGGCCAACTCGCCAGGAATGTTGTCAAACATTAGCGCCGAGATGATAGGTTGGTTTAGGTTAGGTTATATTACGTTATTGATGTATATAAATGTACCACGGAGACGTAGAGGCCAACTCGCAATGAATATTTTCAAATATTACCGCCGAGATGTTAGGTTGGGTTAGGTTAGGTTATATTACGTTATTGATGTATATAAAGGTCCCACGGAGACGGAGACGCCAACTCGCCAGGAATGTTGTCAAATATTACCGCCGAGATGTTAGGTTGGGTTAGGTTAGGTTATACTACGTTATAGATGTATATAAAGGTCCCACGGAGACGTAGAGGCCAACAAGCCAGGAATGTGTTCAAATATTACCGCCGAGATGTTAGGTTGGGTTAGGTTAGGTTATGTTACGTTATAGATGTATTTAAAGGTCCCGCGGAGACGCAGAGGCCAACAAGCCAGGAATGTGATCAAATATTACCGCCGAGATGTTAAGTTGGGTTAGGTTAGGTTATATTACGTTATTGATGTATATAAAGGTCCCACGGAGACGTAGAGGCCAACTCGCCAGGTATGTTTTCAAATATTACCGCCGAGATGTTGGGTTGGGTTAGGTTAGGTTATATTACGTTATTGATGTATATAAATGTCCCACGGAGACGTAGAGACCAACTCGCCAGGAATGTTGTGAAATATTATCGCCGAGATGATAGGTTGGGTTAGATTAGGTTATATTTCGTTATTGATGTATATGAAGCTCTCACGGAGACGTAGAGGCCAACTCGCCAGGAATGCTGTCAAACGTTAGCGCCGAGATGATAGGTTGGGTTAGGTTAGGTTATATTACGTTATAGATGTATATAAAGTTCCCACGGAGACGTAGAGGCCAACTCGCCAGGAATGTTTTCAAATATTACCGCCGAGATGTTAGGTTGGGTTAGGTTAGGTTATATTACGTTATAGATGTATTTAAAGGTCCCGCGGAGACGTAGAGGCCAACAAGCCAGGAATGTGATCAAATATTACCGCCGAGATGTTAGGTTGGGTTAGGTTAGGTTATATTACGTTATTGATGTATATATATGTACCACGGAGACGTAGAGGCCAACTCGCCATGAATGTTTTCAAATATTACTGCCGAGATGTTAGGTTGGGTTGTGTTAGGTTATATTACGTTATAGATGTATATAAAGGTCCCACGGAGACGTAGAGGCCAACTCGCCAGGAGTGTTTTCAAATATTACCGCCGAGATGTTAGGTTGGGTTAGGTTAGGTTATATTACGTTATAGATGTATTTAAAGGTCCCGCGGAGACGTAGAGGCCAACAAGCCAGGAATGTGATCAAATATTACCGCCGAGATGTTAGGTTGGGTTAGGTTAGGTTATATTACGTTATTGATGTGTAAAAAGATCCCACGGAGACGGAGAAGCCAACTCGCCAGGAATGTTGTCAAATATTACCGCCGATATGTTAGGTTGGGTTAGTTTAAGTGATATTACGTTATTGATGTATATAAATGTACCACGGAGACGTAGAGGCCAACTCGCCATGAATATTTTCAAATATTACCGCCGAGATGTTAGGTTGGGTTAGGTTAGGCTATATTACGTTATTGATGTATATAAAGGTCCCACGGAGACGTAGAGGCCAACTCGCCAGGTATGTTGTCAAATATTAGCGCCGAGATGATAGGTTGGGTTAGGTTAGGTTATATTACGTTATAGATGTATATAAAGGTCCCACGGAGACGTAGACGCCAACTCGCCAGGAATGTTTCCAAATATTACCGCCGAGATGTTAGGTTGGGTTAGGTTAGGTTATATTACGTTATTGATGTATATAAAGGTCCCGCGGAGACGTAGAGGCCAACTCGCCAGGAATGTTGTCAAACATTAGCGCCGAGATGATAGGTTGGGTTAGGTTAGGTTAGATTACGTTATAGATGTATTTAAACGTCCCACGGAGACGTAGAGGCCAACTCGCCAGGAATGTTTTCAAAAATTACCGCCGACATGATAGGTTGGGTTAGGTTAGATTATATTACGATATTGATGTATATGAAGGTCCCGCGGAGACGTAGAGGCCAACAAGCCAGGAATGTGATCAAATCTTACCGCCGACATGATAGGTTGGGTTAAGTTAGGTTATATTACGTTATTGATGTATATGAAGGTCAAACCGAGACGTAGAGGCCAACTCGGCATGAATGTTTTCAAATATTACCGCCGAGATGTTAGGTTGGGTTAGGTTAGGTTATATTACGATATTGATGTATATAAATGTACCACGGAGACGTAGAGGCCAACTCGCCATGAATATTTTCAAATATTACCGCCGAGATGTTAGGTTGGGTTAGGTTAGGTTATATTACGTTATTGATGTATATAAAGGTCCCACGGAGACGTAGAGGCCAACTCGCCAGGTATGTTGTCAAATATTAGCGCCGAGATGATAGGTTGGGTTAGGTTAGGTTATATAACGTTATGGATGTATATAAAGGTCCCACGGAGACGTAGAGGCCAACAAGCCAGGAATGTGTTCAAATATTACCGCCGAGATGTTAGGTTGGGTTAGGTTAGGTTATATTACGTTATAGATGTATATAAAGATCCCACGGAGACGTAGAGGCCAACTCGCCATGAATGTTTTCAAATATTACCGCCGAGATGTTATTTTGGGTTAGGATAGGTCATATTACGTTATTGATGTATATAAATGTACCACGGAGTCGTAGAGGCCAACTCGGCATGAATGTATTCAAATATTCCCGCCGAGATGTTAGGTTGGGTTAGGTTAGGTTATATTACGTTATTGATGTATATAAATGTACCACGGAGACGTAGAGGCCAACTCGCCATGAATATTTTCAAATATTACCGCCGAGATGTTAGGTTGGGTTAGGTTAGGTTATATTACGTTATTGATGTATATAAAGGTCCCACGGAGACGTAGAGGCCAACTCGCCAGGTATGTTGTCAAATATTAGCGCCGAGGTGATAGGTTCGGTTAGGTTAGGTTATATTACGTTATAGATGTATATAAAGGTCCCACGGAGACGTAGAGGCCAACTCGCCAGGAATGTTTTCAAAAATTACCGCCGACATGATAGGTTGGGTTAGGTTAGATTATTTTACGTTATTGATGTATATGAAGGTCAAACCGAGACGTAGAGGCCAACTCGCCAGGAATGTTGTCAAATATTACCGCCGAGATGTTAGGTTGGGTTAGGTTAGGTTATATTACGTTATTGATGTATATAAAGGTCCCACGGAGACGGAGACGCCAACTAGCCAGGTATGTTTTCAAATACTACCGCCGAGATGTTAGGTTGGGTTAGGTTAGGTTATATTACGTTATTGATGTGTAAAAAGATCCCACAGAGACGGAGAAGCCAACTCGCCAGGAATGTTATCAAATATTACCGCTGAGATGTTAGGTTGGGTTAGGTTAGGTTATATTACGTTTGTGATGTATATAAAGGTCCCGCGGAGACGTAGAGGCCAACTCGCCAGGAATGTTGTCAAACATTAGCGCCGAGATGATAGGTTGGGATAGGTTAGGTTATATTACGTTATTGATGTATATAAAGGTCCCACCGAGACGTGGAGGCCAACTCGCCAGGAATGTTTTCAAATATTACCGCCGATATGTTAGGCTGGGTTAGGTTAGGTTATATTACGTTATAGATGTATTTAAAGGTCCCGCGGAGACGTAGAGGCCAACTCGCCAGGAATGTTGTCAAATATTACCGCCGACGCGATAGGTTGGGTTAGGTTAGGTTATATTTCCTTATTGATGTATATGAAGCTCTCACGGAGACGTAGAGGCCAACTCGCCAGGAATGTTGTCAAATATTACCGCCGAGATGTTAGGTTGGGTTAGGTTAGGTTATATTACGTTATTGATGTATATAAAGGTCCCACGGAGACGGAGACGCCAACTCGCCAGGTATGTTTTCAAATACTACCGCCGAGATGTTAGGTTGGGTTAGGTTAGGTTATATTACGTTATTGATGTATATAAAGGTCCCGCGGAGACGTAGAGGCCAACTCGCCAGGAATGTTGTCAAACATTAGAGCCGAGATGATAGGTTGGGTTAGGTTAGGTTATATTACGTTATAGATGTATTTAAACGTCCCACGGAGACGTAGAGGCCAACAAGTCAGGAATGTGATCAAATATTACCGCCGAGATGACAGGTTGGGTTAGGTTAGGTTATATTTCGTTATTGATGTATATGAAGGTCCCACGGAGACGTAGAGGCCAACTCGCCAGGAATGTTGTCAAATATTACCGCCGAGATGAAAGGTTGGGTTAGGTTAGGTTATATTACGTTATTGATGTATATAAAGCTCCCACGGAGACGTGGAGGCCAACTCGCCAGGAATGTTATCAAATATTACCGCCGAAATGATAGGTTGGATTAAGTTGCGTTATATTTCGTTATTGATGCTTATGAAGTTCCCAATAAAGACATAGAGGCCAACTCGCCAGGAATGATGTCAAATATTACCGCCGAGATGTTAGTTTGGGTTAGGTTAGGTTATATTACGTTATAGATGTATATAACGGTCCCACGGAGACGTAGAGGCCAACAAGCCAGGTATGTTGTCAAATATTAGCGCCGAGATGATAGGTTGGGTTAGGTTAGGTTGTATTACGTTATAGATGTATATAAAGGTCCCACGGAGACGTAGAGGCCAACTCGCCAGGAATGTTTTCAAAAATTACCGCCGACATGGTAGGTTGGGTTAGGTTAGATTATATTACGATATTGATGTATATGAAGGTCAAACCGAGACGTAGAGGCCAACTCGCCAGGAATGTTGTCAAATATTACCGCCGAGATGTTAGGTTGGGTTAGGTTAGGTTATATTACGTTATTGATGTATATAAAGGTCCCACGGAGACGGAGACGCCAACTCGCCAGGAATGTTGTCAAATATTACCGCCGAGATGTTAGGTTGGGTTAGGTTAGGTTATATTACGTTATAGATGTATATAAAGGTCCCACGGAGACGTAGAGGCCAACAAGCCAGGAATGTGTTCAAATATTACCGCCGAGATGTTAGGTTGGGTTAGGTTATGTTATGTTACGTTATAGATGTATTTAAAGGTCCCGCGGAGACGCAGAGGCCAACAAGCCAGGAATGTGATCAAATATTACCGCCGAGATGTTAAGTTGGGTTAGGTTAGGTTATATTACGTTATTGATGTATATAAAGGACCCACCGAGACGTAGAGGCCAACTCGCCAGGTATGTTTTCAAATATTACCGCCGAGATGTTGGGTTGGGTTAGGTTAGGTTATATTACGTTATTGATGTATATAAATGTCCCACGGAGACGTAGAGACCAACTCGCCAGGAATGTTGTCAAATATTATCGCCGAGATGATAGGTTGGGTTAGATTAGGTTATATTTCGTTATTGATGTATATGAAGCTCTCACGGAGACGTAGAGGCCAACTCGCCAGGAATGCTGTCAAACGTTAGCGCCGAGATGATAGGTTGGGTTAGGTTAGGTTATATTACGTTATAGATGTATATAAAGTTCCCACGGAGACGTAGAGGCCAACTCGCCAGGAATGTTTTCAAATATTACCGCCGAGATGTTAGGTTGGGTTAGGTTAGGTTATATTACGTTATAGATGTATTTAAAGGTCCCGCGGAGACGTAGAGGCCAACAAGCCAGGAATGTGATCAAATATTACCGCCGAGATGTTAGGTTGGGTTAGGTTAGGTTATATTACGTTATTGATGTATATATATGTACCACGGAGACGTAGAGGCCAACTCGCCATGAATGTTTTCAAATATTACCGCCGAGATGTTAGGTTGGGTTGTGTTAGGTTATATTACGTTATAGATGTATATAAAGGTCCCACGGAGACGTAGAGGCCAACTCGCCAGGAGTGTTTTCAAATATTACCGCCGAGATGTTAGGTTGGGTTAGGTTAGGTTATATTACGTTATAGATGTATTTAAAGGTCCCGCGGAGACGTAGAGGCCAACAAGCCAGGAATGTGATCAAATATTACCGCCGAGATGTTAGGTTGGGTTAGGTTAGGTTATATTACGTTATTGATGTGTAAAAAGATCCCACGGAGACGGAGAAGCCAACTCGCCAGGAATGTTGTCAAATATTACCGCCGATATGTTAGGTTGGGTTAGTTTAGGTGATATTACGTTATTGATGTATATAAATGTACCACGGAGACGTAGAGGCCAACTCGCCATGAATATTTTCAAATATTACCGCCGAGATGTTAGGTTGGGTTAGGTTAGGCTATATTACGTTATTGATGTATATAAAGGTCCCACGGAGACGTAGAGGCCAACTCGCCAGGTATGTTGTCAAATATTAGCGCCGAGATGATAGGTTGGGTTAGGTTAGGTTATATTACGTTATAGATGTATATAAAGGTCCCACGGAGACGTAGACGCCAACTCGCCAGGAATGTTTCCAAATATTACCGCCGAGATGTTAGGTTGGGTTAGGTTAGGTTATATTACATTATTGATGTATATAAAGGTCCCGCGGAGACGTAGAGGCCAACTCGCCAGGAATGTTGTCAAACATTAGCGCCGAGATGATAGGTTGGGTTAGGTTAGGTTAGATTACGTTATAGATGTATTTAAACGTCCCGCGGAGACGTAGAGGCCAACAAGCCAGGAATGTGATCAAATATTACCGCCGAGATGTTAGGTTGGGTTAGGTTAGATTATATAACGTTATAGATGTATATAAAGGTCCCACGGAGACGTAGAGGCCAACTCGCCAGGAATGTTGTCAAATATTACCGCCGAGATGTTAGGTTGGGTTGTGTTAGGTTATATTACGTTATAGATGTATATAAAGGTCCCACGGAGACGTAGAGGCCAACTCGCCAGGAGTGTTTTCAAATATTACCGCCGAGATGTTAGGTTGGGTTAGGTTAGGTTATATTACGTTATAGATGTATTTAAAGGTCCCGCGGAGACGTAGAGGCCAACAAGCCAGGAATGTGATCAAATATTACCGCCGAGATGTTAGGTTGGGTTAGGTTAGGTTATATTACGTTATTGATGTGTAAAAAGATCCCACGGAGACGGAGAAGCCAACTCGCCAGGAATGTTGTCAAATATTACCGCCGATATGTTAGGTTGGGTTAGTTTAGGTGATATTACGTTATTGATGTATATAAATGTACCACGGAGACGTAGAGGCCAACTCGCCATGAATATTTTCAAATATTACCGCCGAGATGTTAGGTTGGGTTAGGTTAGGCTATATTACGTTATTGATGTATATAAAGGTCCCACGGAGACGTAGAGGCCAACTCGCCAGGTATGTTGTCAAATATTAGCGCCGAGATGATAGGTTGGGTTAGGTTAGGTTATATTACGTTATAGATGTATATAAAGGTCCCACGGAGACGTAGACGCCAACTCGCCAGGAATGTTTCCAAATATTACCGCCGAGATGTTAGGTTGGGTTAGGTTAGGTTATATTACGTTATTGATGTATATAAAGGTCCCGCGGAGACGTAGAGGCCAACTCGCCAGGAATGTTGTCAAACATTAGCGCCGAGATGATAGGTTGGGTTAGGTTAGGTTAGATTACGTTATAGATGTATTTAAACGTCCCGCGGAGACGTAGAGGCCAACAAGCCAGGAATGTGATCAAATATTACCGCCGAGATGTTAGGTTGGGTTAGGTTAGATTATATAACGTTATAGATGTATATAAAGGTCCCACGGAGACGTAGAGGCCAACTCGCCAGGAATGTTGTCAAACATTAGCGCCGAGATGATAGGTTGGTTTAGGTTAGGTTATATTACGTTATTGATGTATATAAAGGTCCCACGGAGACGTGGAGGCCAACTCGCCAGGAATGTTTTCAAATATTACCGCCGACGCGATAGGTTGGGTTAGGTTAGGTTATATTACGTTATTGACGTATATAAAGGTCCCACGGAGACGTAGAGGCCAACTCGCCAGGTATGTTGTCAAATATTAGCGCCGAGATGATAGGTTGGGTTAGGTTAGGTTATATTACGTTATAGATGTATATAAAGGTCCCACGGAGACGTAGAGGCCAACTCGCCAGGAATGTTTTCAAAAATTACCGCCGACATGTTAGGTTGGGTTAGGTTAGGTTATGTTACGTTATAGATGTATTTAAAGGTCCCGCGGAGACGCAGAGGCCAACAAGCCAGGAATGTGATCAAATCTTACCGCCGACATGATAGGTTGGGTTAAGTTAGGTTATATTACGTTATTGATGTATATGAAGGTCAAACCGAGACGTAGAGGCCAACTCGGCATGAATGTTTTCAAATATTACCGCCGAGATGTTAGGTTGGGTTAGGTTAGGTTATATTACGATATTGATGTATATAAATGTACCACGGAGACGTAGAGGCCAACTCGCCATGAATATTTTCAAATATTACCGCCGAGATGTTAGGTTGGGTTAGGTTAGGTTATATTACGTTATTGATGTATATAAAGGTCCCACGGAGACGTAGAGGCCAACTCGCCAGGTATGTTGTCAAATATTAGCGCCGAGATGATAGGTTGGGTTAGGTTAGGTTATATTACGTTATAGATGTATATAAAGGTCCCACGGAGACGTAGAGGCCAACTCGCCAGGAATGTTTCCAAATTATACCGCCGAGATGTTAGGTTCGGTTAGGTTAGGTTATATTACGTTATTGATGTATAAAAAAATCCCACGGAGACGTAGAGGCCAACTCGCCAGGTATGTTTTCAAATACTACCGCCGAGATGTTAGGTTGGGTTAGGTTAGGTTATATTACGTTATTAATGTGTAAAAAGATCCCACGGAGACGGAGAAGCCAACTCGCCAGGAATGTTGTCAAATAGTACTGCCGAGATGTTAGGTTGGGTTAGGTTAGGTTATATAACGTTATGGATGTATATAAAGGTCCCACAGAGACGTAGAGGCCAACAAGCCAGGAATGTGTTCAAATATTACCGCCGAGATGTTAGGTTGGGTTAGGTTAGGTTATATTACGTTATAGATGTATATAAAGATCCCACGGAGACGTAGAGGCCAACTCGCCATGAATGTTTTCAAATATTACCGCCGAGATGTTATTTTGGGTTAGGATAGGTCATATTACGTTATTGATGTATATAAATGTACCACGGAGTCGTAGAGGCCAACTCGGCATGAATGTATTCAAATATTACCGCCGAGATGTTAGGTTGGGTTAGGTTAGGTTATATTACGTTATTGATGTATATAAATGTACCACGGAGACGTAGAGGCCAACTAGCCATGAATATTTTCAAATATTACCGCCGAGATGTTAGGTTGGGTTAGGTTAGGTTATATTACGTTATTGATGTATATATATGTACCACGGAGACGTAGAGGCCAACTCGCCATGAATGTTTTCAAATATTACCGCCGAGATGTTAGGTTGGGTTGTGTTAGGTTATATTACGTTATAGATGTATATAAAGGTCTCACGGAGACGTAGAGGCCAACTCGCCAGGAATGCTGTCAAACGTTAGCGCCGAGATGATAGGTTGGGTTAGGTTAGGTTATATTACGTTATAGATGTATATAAAGTTCCCACGGAGACGTAGAGGCCAACTCGCCAGGAATGTTTTCAAATATTACCGCCGAGATGTTAGGTTGGGTTAGGTTAGGTTATATTACGTTATAGATGTATTTAAAGGTCCCGCGGATACGTAGAGGCCAACTCGCCAGGAATGCTGTCAAACGTTAGCGCCGAGATGATAGGTTGGGTTAGGTTAGGTTATATTACGTTATAGATGTATATAAAGTTCCCACGGAGACGTAGAGGCCAACTCGCCATGAATGTTTTCAAATATTACCGCCGAGATGTTAGGTTGGGTTGTGTTAGGTTATATTACGTTATAGATGTATATAAAGGTCCCACGGAGACGTAGAGGCCAACTCGCCAGGAGTGTTTTCAAATATTACCGCCGAGATGTTAGGTTGGGTTAGGTTAGGTTATATTACGTTATAGATGTATTTAAAGGTCCCGCGGAGACGTAGAGGCCAACAAGCCAGGAATGTGATCAAATATTACCGCCGAGATGTTAGGTTGGGTTAGGTTAGGTTATATTACGTTATTGATGTGTAAAAAGATCCCACGGAGACGGAGAAGCCAACTCGCCAGGAATGTTGTCAAATATTACCGCCGATATGTTAGGTTGGGTTAGTTTAGGTGATATTACGTTATTGATGTATATAAATGTACCACGGAGACGTAGAGGCCAACTCGCCATGAATATTTTCAAATATTACCGCCGAGATGTTAGGTTGGGTTAGGTTAGGCTATATTACGTTATTGATGTATATAAAGGTCCCACGGAGACGTAGAGGCCAACTCGCCAGGTATGTTGTCAAATATTAGCGCCGAGATGATAGGTTGGGTTAGGTTAGGTTATATTACGTTATAGATGTATATAAAGGTCCCACGGAGACGTAGACGCCAACTCGCCAGGAATGTTTCCAAATATTACCGCCGAGATGTTAGGTTGGGTTAGGTTAGGTTATATTACGTTATTGATGTATATAAAGGTCCCGCGGAGACGTAGAGGCCAACTCGCCAGGAATGTTGTCAAACATTAGCGCCGAGATGATAGGTTGGGTTAGGTTAGGTTAGATTACGTTATAGATGTATTTAAACGTCCCGCGGAGACGTAGAGGCCAACAAGCCAGGAATGTGATCAAATATTACCGCCGAGATGTTAGGTTGGGTTAGGTTAGATTATATAACGTTATAGATGTATATAAAGGTCCCACGGAGACGTAGAGGCCAACTCGCCAGGAATGTTTTCAAATATTACCGCCGACGCGATAGGTTGGGTTAGGTTAGGTTATATTACGTTATTGACGTATATAAAGGTCCCACGGAGACGTAGAGGCCAACTCGCCAGGTATGTTGTCAAATATTAGCGCCGAGATGATAGGTTGGGTTAGGTTAGGTTATATTACGTTATAGATGTATATAAAGGTCCCACGGAGACGTAGAGGCCAACTCGCCAGGAATGTTTTCAAAAATTACCGCCGACATGATAGGTTGGGTTAGGTTAGATTATATTACGTTATTGATGTATATAAAGGTCCCACGGAGACGTAGAGGCCAACTCGCCAGGTATGTTGTCAAATATTAGCGCCGAGATGATAGGTTGGGTTAGGTTAGGTTATATTACGTTATAGATGTATATAAAGGTCCCACGGAGACGTAGAGGCCAACTCGCCAGGAATGTTTTCAAAAATTACCGCCGACATGGTAGGTTGGGTTAGGTTAGATTATATTACGATATTGATGTATATGAAGGTCAAACCGAGACATAGAGGCCAACTCGCCAGGAATGTTGTCAAATATTACCGCCGAGATGTTAGGTTGGGTTAGGTTAGGTTATATTACGTTATTGATGTATATAAAGGTCCCACGGAGACGGAGACGCCAACTCGCCAGGAATGTTGTCAAATATTACCGCCGAGATGTTAGGTTGGGTTAGGTTAGGTTATATTACGTTATAGATGTATATAAAGGTCCCACGGAGACGTAGAGGCCAACAAGCCAGGAATGTGTTCAAATATTACCGCCGAGATGTTAGGTTGGGTTAGGTTAGGTTATGTTACGTTATAGATGTATTTAAAGGTCCCGCGGAGACGCAGAGGCCAACAAGCCAGGAATGTGATCAAATCTTACCGCCGACATGATAGGTTGGGTTAAGTTAGGTTATATTACGTTATTGATGTATATGAAGGTCAAACCGAGACGTAGAGGCCAACTCGGCATGAATGTTTTCAAATATTACCGCCGAGATGTTAGGTTGGGTTAGGTTAGGTTATATTACGATATTGATGTATATAAATGTACCACGGAGACGTAGAGGCCAACTCCCCATGAATATTTTCAAATATTACCGCCGAGATGTTAGGTTGGGTTAGGTTAGGTTATATTACGTTATTGATGTATATAAAGGTCCCACGGAGACGTAGAGGCCAACTCGCCAGGTATGTTGTCAAATATTAGCGCCGAGATGATAGGTTGGGTTAGGTTAGGTTATATTACGTTATAGATGTATATAAAGGTCCCACGGAGACGTAGAGGCCAACTCGCCAGGAATGTTTCCAAATTATACCGCCGAGATGTTAGGTTCGGTTAGGTTAGGTTATATTACGTTATTGATGTATAAAAAAATCCCACGGAGACGTAGAGGCCAACTCGCCAGGTATGTTTTCAAATACTACCGCCGAGATGTTAGGTTGGGTTAGGTTAGGTTATATTACGTTATTAATGTGTAAAAAGATCCCACGGAGACGGAGAAGCCAACTCGCCAGCAATGTTGTCAAATAGTACTGCCGAGATGTTAGGTTGGGTTAGGTTAGGTTATATAACGTTATGGATGTATATAAAGGTCCCACGGAGACGTAGAGGCCAACAAGCCAGGAATGTGTTCAAATATTACCGCCGAGATGTTAGGTTGGGTTAGGTTAGGTTATATTACGTTATAGATGTATATGAAGATCCCACGGAGACGTAGAGGCCAACTCGCCATGAATGTTTTCAAATATTACCGCCGAGATGTTATTTTGGGTTAGGATAGGTCATATTACGTTATTGATGTATATAAATGTACCACGGAGTCGTAGAGGCCAACTCGGCATGAATGTATTCAAATATTACCGCCGAGATGTTAGGTTGGGTTAGGTTAGGTTATATTACGTTATTGATGTATATAAATGTACCACGGAGACGTAGAGGCCAACTCGCCATGAATATTTTCAAATATTACCGCCGAGATGTTAGGTTGGGTTAGGTTAGGTTATATTACGTTATTGATGTATATAAAGGTCCCACGGAGACGTAGAGGCCAACTCGCCAGGTATGTTGTCAAATATTAGCGCCGAGGTGATAGGTTCGGTTAGGTTAGGTTATATTACGTTATAGATGTATATAAAGGTCCCACGGAGACGTAGAGGCCAACTCGCCAGGAATGTTTTCAAAAATTACCGCCGACATGATAGGTTGGGTTAGGTTAGATTATTTTACGTTATTGATGTATATGAAGGTCAAACCGAGACGTAGAGGCCAACTCGCCAGGAATGTTGTCAAATATTACCGCCGAGATGTTAGGTTGGGTTAGGTTAGGTTATATTACGTTATTGATGTATATAAAGGTCCCACGGAGACGGAGACGCCAACTAGCCAGGTATGTTTTCAAATACTACCGCCGAGATGTTAGGTTGGGTTAGGTTAGGTTATATTACGTTTGTGATGTATATAAAGGTCCCGCGGAGACGTAGAGGCCAACTCGCCAGGAATGTTGTCAAACATTAGCGCCGAGATGATAGGTTGGGATAGGTTAGGTTATATTACGTTATTGATGTATATAAAGGTCCCACCGAGACGTGGAGGCCAACTCGCCAGGAATGTTTTCAAATATTACCGCCGATATGTTAGGCTGGGTTAGGTTAGGTTATATTACGTTATAGATGTATTTAAAGGTCCCGCGGAGACGTAGAGGCCAACTCGCCAGGAATGTTGTCAAATATTACCGCCGACGCGATAGGTTGGGTTAGGTTAGGTTATATTTCCTTATTGATGTATATGAAGCTCTCACGGAGACGTAGAGGCCAACTCGCCAGGAATGTTGTCAAATATTACCGCCGAGATGTTAGGTTGGGTTAGGTTAGGTTATATTACGTTATTGATGTATATAAAGGTCCCACGGAGACGGAGACGCCAACTCGCCAGGTATGTTTTCAAATACTACCGCCGAGATGTTAGGTTGGGTTAGGTTAGGTTATATTACGTTATTGATGTATATAAAGGTCCCACGGAGACGGAGACGCCAACTCGCCAGGAATGTTGTCAAATATTACCGCCGAGATGTTAGGTTGGGTTAGGTTAGGTTATATTACGTTATTGATGTATATAAAGGTCCCACGGAGACGGAGACGCCAACTAGCCAGGTATGTTTTCAAATACTACCGCCGAGATGTTAGGTTGGGTTAGGTTAGGTTATATTACGTTTGTGATGTATATAAAGGTCCCGCGGAGACGTAGAGGCCAACTCGCCAGGAATGTTGTCAAACATTAGCGCCGAGATGATAGGTTGGGATAGGTTAGGTTATATTACGTTATTGATGTATATAAAGGTCCCACCGAGACGTGGAGGCCAACTCGCCAGGAATGTTTTCAAATATTACCGCCGATATGTTAGGCTGGGTTAGGTTAGGTTATATTACGTTATAGATGTATTTAAAGGTCCCGCGGAGACGTAGAGGCCAACTCGCCAGGAATGTTGTCAAATATTACCGCCGACGCGATAGGTTGGGTTAGGTTAGGTTATATTTCCTTATTGATGTATATGAAGCTCTCACGGAGACGTAGAGGCCAACTCGCCAGGAATGTTGTCAAATATTACCGCCGAGATGTTAGGTTGGGTTAGGTTAGGTTATATTACGTTATTGATGTATATAAAGGTCCCACGGAGACGGAGACGCCAACTCGCCAGGTATGTTTTCAAATACTACCGCCGAGATGTTAGGTTGGGTTAGGTTAGGTTATATTACGTTATTGATGTATATAAAGGTCCCACGGAGACGGAGACGCCAACTCGCCAGGAATGTTGTCAAATATTACCGCCGAGATGTTAGGTTGGGTTAGGTTAGGTTATATTACGTTATAGATGTATATAAAGGTCCCACGGAGACGTAGAGGCCAACAAGCCAGGAATGTGTTCAAATATTACCGCCGAGATGTTAGGTTGGGTTAGGTTAGGTTATGTTACGTTATAGATGTATTTAAAGGTCCCGCGGAGACGCAGAGGCCAACAAGCCAGGAATGTGATCAAATATTACCGCCGAGATGTTAAGTTGGGTTAGGTTAGGTTATATTACGTTATTGATGTATATAATGGTCCCACGGAGACGTAGAGGCCAACTCGCCAGGTATGTTTTCAAATATTACCGCCGAGATGTTGGGTTGGGTTAGGTTAGGTTATATTACGTTATTGATGTATATAAATGTCCCACGGAGACGGAGAAGCCAACTCGCCAGGAATGTTGTCAAATATTACCGCCGATATGTTAGGTTGGGTTAGTTTAGGTGATATTACGTTATTGATGTATATAAATGTACCACGGAGACGTAGAGGCCAACTCGCCATGAATATTTTCAAATATTACCGCCGAGATGTTAGGTTGGGTTAGGTTAGGCTATATTACGTTATTGATGTATATAAAGGTCCCACGGAGACGTAGAGGCCAACTCGCCAGGTATGTTGTCAAATATTAGCGCCGAGATGATAGGTTGGGTTAGGTTAGGTTATATTACGTTATAGATGTATATAAAGGTCCCACGGAGACGTAGACGCCAACTCGCCAGGAATGTTTCCAAATATTACCGCCGAGATGTTAGGTTGGGTTAGGTTAGGTTATATTACGTTATTGATGTATATAAAGGTCCCGCGGAGACGTAGAGGCCAACTCGCCAGGAATGTTGTCAAACATTAGCGCCGAGATGATAGGTTGGGTTAGGTTAGGTTAGATTACGTTATAGATGTATTTAAACGTCCCGCGGAGACGTAGAGGCCAACAAGCCAGGAATGTGATCAAATATTACCGCCGAGATGTTAGGTTGGGTTAGGTTAGATTATATAACGTTATAGATGTATATAAAGGTCCCACGGAGACGTAGAGGCCAACAAGCCAGGAATGTGTTCAAATATTACCGCCGAGATGTTGGGTTGCGTTAGGTTAGGTTATATTACGTTATTGATGTATATAAAGGTCCCACGGAGACGGAGAAGCCAACTCGCCAGGAATGTTGTCAAATATTACCGCCGAGATGTTAGGTTGCGTTAGGTTAGGTTATATTACGTTATTGATGTATATAAATGTCCCACGGAGACGTAGAGGCCAACTCGCCATGAATATTTTCAAATATTACCGCCGAGATGTTAGGTTGGGTTAGGTTAGGTTATATTACGTTATTGATGTATATAAAGGTCCCACGGAGACGTAGAGGCCAACTCGCCAGGTATGTTGTCAAATATTAGCGCCGAGATGATAGGTTGGGTTAGGTTAGGTTATATTACGTTATAGATGTATATAAAGGTCCCACGGAGACGTAGAGGCCAACTCGCCAGGAATGTTTTCAAAAATTACCGCCGACATGATAGGTTGGGTTAGGTTAGATTATATTACGATATTGATGTATATGAAGGTCAAACCGAGACGTAGAGGCCAACTCGCCAGGAATGTTGTCAAATATTACCGCCGAAATGTTAGGTTTGGTTAGGTTAGGTTATGTTACGTTATAGATGTATTTAAAGGTCCCGCGGAGACGCAGAGGCCAACTCGCCAGGAATGTTGTCAAATATTACCGCCGAGATGTTAGGTTGGGTGAGGTTAGGTTATATTACGTTATAGATGTATATAAAGGTCCCACGGAGACGTAGAGGCCAACAAGCCAGGAATGTGTTCAAATATTACCGCCGAGATGTTAGGTTGGGTTAGGTTAGGTTATGTTACGTTATAGATGTATTTAAAGGTCCCGCGGAGACGCAGAGGCCAACAAGCCAGGAATGTGATCAAATATTACCGCCGAGATGTTAAGTTGGGTTAGGTTAGGTTATATTACGTTATTGATGTATATAAAGGTCCCACGGAGACGTAGAGGCCAACTCGCCAGGTATGTTTTCAAATATTACCGCCGAGATGTTGGGTTGGGTTAGGTTAGGTTATATTACGTTATTGATGTATATAAATGTCCCACGGAGACGTAGAGACCAACTCGCCAGGAATGTTGTCAAATATTACCGCCGAGATGATAGGTTGGGTTAGGTTAGGTTATATTTCGTTATTGATGTATATGAAGCTCTCACGGAGACGTAGAGGCCAACTCGCCAGGAATGCTGTCAAACGTTAGCGCCGAGATGATAGGTTGGGTTAGGTTAGGTTATATTACGTTATAGATGTATATAAAGTTCCCACGGAGACGTAGAGGCCAACTCGCCAGGAATGTTTTCAAATATTACCGCCAAGATGTTAGGTTGGGTTAGGTTAGGTTATATTACATTATAGATGTATTTAAAGGTCCCGCGGAGACGTAGAGGCCAACAAGCCAGGAATGTGATCAAATATTACCGCCGAGATGTTAGGTTGGGTTAGGTTAGGTTATATTACGTTATTGATGTATATATATGTACCACGGATACGTAGAGGCCAACTCGCCATGAATGTTTTCAAATATTACCGCCGAGATGTTATGTTGGGTTGGGTTAGGTTATATTACGTTATAGATGTATATAAAGGTCCCACGGAGACGTAGAGGCCAACTCGCCAGGAGTGTTTTCAAATATTACCGCCGAGATGTTAGGTTGGGTTAGGTTAGGTTATATTACGTTATAGATGTATTTAAAGGTCCCGCGGAGACGTAGAGGCCAACAAGCCAGGAATGCGATCAAATATTACCGCCGAGATGTTAGGTTGGGTTAGGTTAGGTCATGTTACGTTATAGATGTATTTAAAGGTCCCGCGGAGACGCAGAGGCCAACTCGCCAGGAATGTTGTCAAATATTACCGCCGAGATGTTAGGTTGGGTGAGGTTAGGTTATATTACGTTATAGATGTATATAAAGGTCCCACGGAGACGTAGAGGCCAACAAGCCAGGAATGTGTTCAAATATTACCGCCGAGATGTTAGGTTGGGTTAGGTTAGGTTATATTACGTTATTGATGTATATATATGTACCACGGAGACGTAGAGGCCAACTCGCCATGAATGTTTTCAAATATTACCGCCGAGATGTTAGGTTGGGTTGTGTTAGGTTATATTACGTTATAGATGTATATAAAGGTCTCACGGAGACGTAGAGGCCAACTCGCCAGGAATGCTGTCAAACGTTAGCGCCGAGATGATAGGTTGGGTTAGGTTAGGTTATATTACGTTATAGATGTATATAAAGTTCCCACGGAGACGTAGAGGCCAACTCGCCAGGAATGTTTTCAAATATTACCGCCGAGATGTTAGGTTGGGTTAGGTTAGGTTATATTACGTTATAGATGTATTTAAAGGTCCCGCGGAGACGTAGAGGCCAACAAGCCAGGAATGTGATCAAATATTACCGCCGAGATGTTAGGTTGGGTTAGGTTAGGTTATATTACGTTATTGATGTATATATATGTACCACGGAGACGTAGAGGCCAACTCGCCATGAATGTTTTCAAATATTACCGCCGAGATGTTAGGTTGGGTTGTGTTAGGTTATATTACGTTATAGATGTATATAAAGGTCCCACGGAGACGTAGAGGCCAACTCGCCAGGAGTGTTTTCAAATATTACCGCCGAGATGTTAGGTTGGGTTAGGTTAGGTTATATTACGTTATAGATGTATTTAAAGGTCCCGCGGAGACGTAGAGGCCAACAAGCCAGGAATGTGATCAAATATTACCGCCGAGATGTTAGGTTGGGTTAGGTTAGGTTATATTACGTTATTGATGTGTAAAAAGATCCCACGGAGACGGAGAAGCCAACTCGCCAGGAATGTTGTCAAATATTACCGCCGATATGTTAGGTTGGGTTAGTTTAGGTGATATTACGTTATTGATGTATATAAATGTACCACGGAGACGTAGAGGCCAACTCGCCATGAATATTTTCAAATATTACCGCCGAGATGTTAGGTTGGGTTAGGTTAGGCTATATTACGTTATTGATGTATATAAAGGTCCCACGGAGACGTAGAGGCCAACTCGCCAGGTATGTTTTCAAATATTACCGCCGAGATGTTGGGTTGGGTTAGGTTAGGTTATATTACGTTATTGATGTATATAAATGTCCCACGGAGACGTAGAGACCAACTCGCCAGGAATGTTGTCAAATATTATCGCCGAGATGATAGGTTGGGTTAGATTAGGTTATATTTCGTTATTGATGTATATGAAGCTCTCACGGAGACGTAGAGGCCAACTCGCCAGGAATGCTGTCAAACGTTAGCGCCGAGATGATAGGTTGGGTTAGGTTAGGTTATATTACGTTATAGATGTATATAAAGTTCCCACGGAGACGTAGAGGCCAACTCGCCAGGAATGTTTTCAAATATTACCGCCGAGATGTTAGGTTGGGTTAGGTTAGGTTATATTACGTTATAGATGTATTTAAAGGTCCCGCGGAGACGTAGAGGCCAACAAGCCAGGAATGTGATCAAATATTACCGCCGAGATGTTAGGTTGGGTTAGGTTAGGTTATATTACGTTATTGATGTATATAAAGGTCCCGCGGAGACGTAGAGGCCAACTCGCCAGGAATGTTGTCAAACATTAGCGCCGAGATGATAGGTTGGGTTAGGTTAGGTTAGATTACGTTATAGATGTATTTAAACGTCCCACGGAGACGTAGAGGCCAACTCGCCAGGAATGTTTTCAAAAATTACCGCCGACATGATAGGTTGGGTTAGGTTAGATTATATTACGATATTGATGTATATGAAGGTCCCGCGGAGACGTAGAGGCCAACAAGCCAGGAATGTGATCAAATCTTACCGCCGACATGATAGGTTGGGTTAAGTTAGGTTATATTACGTTATTGATGTATATGAAGGTCAAACCGAGACGTAGAGGCCAACTCGGCATGAATGTTTTCAAATATTACCGCCGAGATGTTAGGTTGGGTTAGGTTAGGTTATATTACGATATTGATGTATATAAATGTACCACGGAGACGTAGAGGCCAACTCGCCATGAATATTTTCAAATATTACCGCCGAGATGTTAGGTTGGGTTAGGTTAGGTTATATTACGTTATTGATGTATATAAAGGTCCCACGGAGACGTAGAGGCCAACTCGCCAGGTATGTTGTCAAATATTAGCGCCGAGATGATAGGTTGGGTTAGGTTAGGTTATATTACGTTATAGATGTATATAAAGGTCCCACGGAGACGTAGAGGCCAACAAGCCAGGAATGTGTTCAAATATTACCGCCGAGATGTTAGGTTGGGTTAGGTTAGGTTATATTACGTTATAGATGTATATAAAGATCCCACGGAGACGTAGAGGCCAACTCGCCATGAATGTTTTCAAATATTACCGCCGAGATGTTATTTTGGGTTAGGATAGGTCATATTACGTTATTGATGTATATAAATGTACCACGGAGTCGTAGAGGCCAACTCGGCATGAATGTATTCAAATATTACCGCCGAGATGTTAGGTTGGGTTAGGTTAGGTTATATTACGTTATTGATGTATATAAATGTACCACGGAGACGTAGAGGCCAACTCGCCATGAATATTTTCAAATATTACCGCCGAGATGTTAGGTTGGGTTAGGTTAGGTTATATTACGTTATTGATGTATATAAAGGTCCCACGGAGAAGTAGAGGCCAACTCGCCAGGTATGTTGTCAAATATTAGCGCCGAGGTGATAGGTTCGGTTAGGTTAGGTTATATTACGTTATAGATGTATATAAAGGTCCCACGGAGACGTAGAGGCCAACTCGCCAGGAATGTTTTCAAAAATTACCGCCGACATGATAGGTTGGGTTAGGTTAGATTATTTTACGTTATTGATGTATATGAAGGTCAAACCGAGACGTAGAGGCCAACTCGCCAGGAATGTTGTCAAATATTACCGCCGAGATGTTAGGTTGGGTTAGGTTAGGTTATATTACGTTATTGATGTATATAAAGGTCCCACGGAGACGGAGACGCCAACTAGCCAGGTATGTTTTCAAATACTACCGCCGAGATGTTAGGTTGGGTTAGGTTAGGTTATATTACGTTATTGATGTGTAAAAAGATCCCACAGAGACGGAGAAGCCAACTCGCCAGGAATGTTATCAAATATTACCGCCGAGATGTTAGGTTGGGTTAGGTTAGGTTATATTACGTTTGTGATGTATATAAAGGTCCCGCGGAGACGTAGAGGCCAACTCGCCAGGAATGTTGTCAAACATTAGCGCCGAGATGATAGGTTGGGATAGGTTAGGTTATATTACGTTATTGATGTATATAAAGGTCCCACCGAGACGTGGAGGCCAACTCGCCAGGAATGTTTTCAAATATTACCGCCGATATGTTAGGCTGGGTTAGGTTAGGTTATATTACGTTATAGATGTATTTAAAGGTCCCGCGGAGACGTAGAGGCCAACTCGCCAGGAATGTTGTCAAATATTACCGCCGACGCGATAGGTTGGGTTAGGTTAGGTTATATTTCCTTATTGATGTATATGAAGCTCTCACGGAGACGTAGAGGCCAACTCGCCAGGAATGTTGTCAAATATTACCGCCGAGATGTTAGGTTGGGTTAGGTTAGGTTATATTACGTTATTGATGTATATAAAGGTCCCACGGAGACGGAGACGCCAACTCGCCAGGTATGTTTTCACATTCTACCGCCGAGATGTTAGGTTGGGTTAGGTTAGGTTATATTACGTTATTGATGTATATAAAGGTCCCGCGGAGACGTAGAGGCCAACTCGCCAGGAATGTTGTCAAACATTAGAGCCGAGATGATAGGTTGGGTTAGGTTAGGTTATATTACGTTATAGATGTATTTAAACGTCCCACGGAGACGTAGAGGCCAACAAGTCAGGAATGTGATCAAATATTACCGCCGAGATGTTAGGTTGGGTTAGGTTAGATTATATAACGTTATAGATGTATATAAAGGTCCCACGGAGACGTAGAGGCCAACTCGCCAGGAATGTTGTCAAACATTAGCGCCGAGATGATAGGTTGGTTTAGGTTAGGTTATATTACGTTATTGATGTATATAAATGTACCACAGAGACGTAGAGGCCAACTCGCAATGAATATTTTCAAATATTACCGCCGAGATGTTAGGTTGGGTTAGATTAGGTTATATTACGTTATTGACGTATATAAAGGTCCCACGGGGACGTAGAGGCCAACTCGCCAGGAATGTTTTCAAAAATTACCGCCGACATGATAGGTTGGGTTAGGTTAGGTTATATTACGTTATTGATGTATATAAAGGTCCCACGGAGACGTAGAGGCCAACAAGCCAGGAATGTGATCAAATATTACCGCCGAGATGTTAAGTTGGGTTAGGTTAGGTTATATTACGTTATTGATGTATATAAAGGTCCCACGGAGACGTAGAGGCCAACTCGCCAGGTATGTTTTCAAATATTACCGCCGAGATGTTGGGTTGGGTTAGGTTAGGTTATATTACGTTATTGATGTATATAAATGTCCCACGGAGACGTAGAGACCAACTCGCCAGGAATGTTGTCAAATATTATCGCCGAGATGATAGGTTGGGTTAGATTAGGTTATATTTCGTTATTGATGTATATGAAGCTCTCACGGAGACGTAGAGGCCAACTCGCCAGGAATGCTGTCAAACGTTAGCGCCGAGATGATAGGTTGGGTTAGGTTAGGTTATATTACGTTATAGATGTATATAAAGTTCCCACGGAGACGTAGAGGCCAACTCGCCAGGAATGTTTTCAAATATTACCGCCGAGATGTTAGGTTGTGTTAGGTTAGGTTATATTACGTTATAGATGTATTTAAAGGTCCCGCGGAGACGTAGAGGCCAACAAGCCAGGAATGTGATCAAATATTACCGCCGAGATGTTAGGTTGGGTTAGGTTAGGTTATATTACGTTATTGATGTATATATATGTACCACGGAGACGTAGAGGCCAACTCGCCATGAATGTTTTCAAATATTACTGCCGAGATGTTAGGTTGGGTTGTGTTAGGTTATATTACGTTATAGATGTATATAAAGGTCCCACGGAGACGTAGAGGCCAACTCGCCAGGAGTGTTTTCAAATATTACCGCCGAGATGTTAGGTTGGGTTAGGTTAGGTTATATTACGTTATAGATGTATTTAAAGGTCCCGCGGAGACGTAGAGGCCAACAAGCCAGGAATGTGATCAAATATTACCGCCGAGATGTTAGGTTGGGTTAGGTTAGGTTATATTACGTTATTGATGTGTAAAAAGATCCCACGGAGACGGAGAAGCCAACTCGCCAGGAATGTTGTCAAATATTACCGCCGATATGTTAGGTTGGGTTAGTTTAGGTGATATTACGTTATTGATGTATATAAATGTACCACGGAGACGTAGAGGCCAACTCGCCATGAATATTTTCAAATATTACCGCCGAGATGTTAGGTTGGGTTAGGTTAGGCTATATTACGTTATTGATGTATATAAAGGTCCCACGGAGACGTAGAGGCCAACTCGCCAGGTATGTTGTCAAATATTAGCGCCGAGATGATAGGTTGGGTTAGGTTAGGTTATATTACGTTATAGATGTATATAAAGGTCCCACGGAGACGTAGACGCCAACTCGCCAGGAATGTTTCCAAATATTACCGCCGAGATGTTAGGTTGGGTTAGGTTAGGTTATATTACGTTATTGATGTATATAAAGGTCCCGCGGAGACGTAGAGGCCAACTCGCCAGGAATGTTGTCAAACATTAGAGCCGAGATGATAGGTTGGGTTAGGTTAGGTTATATTACGTTATAGATGTATTTAAACGTCCCACGGAGACGTAGAGGCCAACAAGTCAGGAATGTGATCAAATATTACCGCTGAGATGTTAGGTTGGGTTAGGTTAGATTATATAACGTTATAGATGTATATAAAGGTCCCACGGAGACGTAGAGGCCAACTCGCCAGGAATGTTGTCAAACATTAGCGCCGAGATGATAGGTTGGTTTAGGTTAGGTTATATTACGTTATTGATGTATATAAATGTACCACGGAGACGTAGAGGCCAACTCGCAATGAATATTTTCAAATATTACCGCCGAGATGTTAGGTTGGGTTAGATTAGGTTATATTACGTTATTGACGTATATAAAGGTCCCACGGGGACGTAGAGGCCAACTCGCCAGGAATGTTTTCAAAAATTACCGCCGACATGATAGGTTGGGTTAGGTTAGGTTATATTACGTTATTGATGTATATAAAGGTCCCACGGAGACGGAGACGCCAACTCGCCAGGAATGTTGTCAAATATTACCGCCGAGATGTTAGGTTGGGTTAGGTTAGGTTATATTACGTTATAGATGTATATAAAGGTCCCACGGAGACGTAGAGGCCAACAAGCCAGGAATGTGTTCAAATATTACCGCCGAGATGTTAGGTTGGGTTAGGTTAGGTTATGTTACGTTATAGATGTATTTAAAGGTCCCGCGGAGACGCAGAGGCCAACAAGCCAGGAATGTGATCAAATATTACCGCCGAGATGTTAAGTTGGGTTAGGTTAGGTTATATTACGTTATTGATGTATATAAAGGTCCCACGGAGACGTAGAGGCCAACTCGCCAGGTATGTTTTCAAATATTACCGCCGAGATGTTGGGTTGGGTTAGGTTAGGTTATATTACGTTATTGATGTATATAAATGTCCCACGGAGACGGAGAAGCCAACTCGCCAGGAATGTTGTCAAATATTACCGCCGATATGTTAGGTTGGGTTAGTTTAGGTGATATTACGTTATTGATGTATATAAATGTACCACGGAGACGTAGAGGCCAACTCGCCATGAATATTTTCAAATATTACCGCCGAGATGTTAGGTTGGGTTAGGTTAGGCTATATTACGTTATTGATGTATATAAAGGTCCCACGGAGACGTAGAGGCCAACTCGCCAGGTATGTTGTCAAATATTAGCGCCGAGATGATAGGTTGGGTTAGGTTAGGTTATATTACGTTATAGATGTATATAAAGGTCCCACGGAGACGTAGACGCCAACTCGCCAGGAATGTTTCCAAATATTACCGCCGAGATGTTAGGTTGGGTTAGGTTAGGTTATATTACGTTATTGATGTATATAAAGGTCCCGCGGAGACGTAGAGGCCAACTCGCCAGGAATGTTGTCAAACATTAGCGCCGAGATGATAGGTTGGGTTAGGTTAGGTTAGATTACGTTATAGATGTATTTAAACGTCCCGCGGAGACGTAGAGGCCAACAAGCCAGGAATGTGATCAAATATTACCGCCGAGATGTTAGGTTGGGTTAGGTTAGATTATATAACGTTATAGATGTATATAAAGGTCCCACGGAGACGTAGAGGCCAACAAGCCAGGAATGTGTTCAAATATTACCGCCGAGATGTTGGGTTGCGTTAGGTTAGGTTATATTACGTTATTGATGTATATAAAGGTCCCACGGAGACGGAGAAGCCAACTCGCCAGGAATGTTGTCAAATATTACCGCCGAGATGTTAGGTTGCGTTAGGTTAGGTTATATTACGTTATTGATGTATATAAATGTCCCACGGAGACGTAGAGGCCAACTCGCCATGAATATTTTCAAATATTACCGCCGAGATGTTAGGTTGGGTTAGGTTAGGTTATATTACGTTATTGATGTATATAAAGGTCCCACGGAGACGTAGAGGCCAACTCGCCAGGTATGTTGTCAAATATTAGCGCCGAGATGATAGGTTGGGTTAGGTTAGGTTATATTACGTTATAGATGTATATAAAGGTCCCACGGAGACGTAGAGGCCAACTCGCCAGGAATGTTTTCAAAAATTACCGCCGACATGATAGGTTGGGTTAGGTTAGATTATATTACGATATTGATGTATATGAAGGTCAAACCGAGACGTAGAGGCCAACTCGCCAGGAATGTTGTCAAATATTACCGCCGAGATGTTAGGTTTGGTTAGGTTAGGTTATGTTACGTTATAGATGTATTTAAAGGTCCCGCGGAGACGCAGAGGCCAACTCGCCAGGAATGTTGTCAAATATTACCGCCGAGATGTTAGGTTGGGTGAGGTTAGGTTATATTACGTTATAGATGTATATAAAGGTCCCACGGAGACGTAGAGGCCAACAAGCCAGGAATGTGTTCAAATATTACCGCCGAGATGTTAGGTTGGGTTAGGTTAGGTTATGTTACGTTATAGATGTATTTAAAGGTCCCGCGGAGACGCAGAGGCCAACAAGCCAGGAATGTGATCAAATATTACCGCCGAGATGTTAAGTTGGGTTAGGTTAGGTTATATTACGTTATTGATGTATATAAAGGTCCCACGGAGACGTAGAGGCCAACTCGCCAGGTATGTTTTCAAATATTACCGCCGAGATGTTGGGTTGGGTTAGGTTAGGTTATATTACGTTATTGATGTATATAAATGTCCCACGGAGACGTAGAGACCAACTCGCCAGGAATGTTGTCAAATATTACCGCCGAGATGATAGGTTGGGTTAGGTTAGGTTATATTTCGTTATTGATGTATATGAAGCTCTCACGGAGACGTAGAGGCCAACTCGCCAGGAATGCTGTCAAACGTTAGCGCCGAGATGATAGGTTGGGTTAGGTTAGGTTATATTACGTTATAGATGTATATAAAGTTCCCACGGAGACGTAGAGGCCAACTCGCCAGGAATGTTTTCAAATATTACCGCCAAGATGTTAGGTTGGGTTAGGTTAGGTTATATTACATTATAGATGTATTTAAAGGTCCCGCGGAGACGTAGAGGCCAACAAGCCAGGAATGTGATCAAATATTACCGCCGAGATGTTAGGTTGGGTTAGGTTAGGTTATATTACGTTATTGATGTATATATATGTACCACGGATACGTAGAGGCCAACTCGCCATGAATGTTTTCAAATATTACCGCCGAGATGTTATGTTGGGTTGGGTTAGGTTATATTACGTTATAGATGTATATAAAGGTCCCACGGAGACGTAGAGGCCAACTCGCCAGGAGTGTTTTCAAATATTACCGCCGAGATGTTAGGTTGGGTTAGGTTAGGTTATATTACGTTATAGATGTATTTAAAGGTCCCGCGGAGACGTAGAGGCCAACAAGCCAGGAATGCGATCAAATATTACCGCCGAGATGTTAGGTTGGGTTAGGTTAGGTCATGTTACGTTATAGATGTATTTAAAGGTCCCGCGGAGACGCAGAGGCCAACTCGCCAGGAATGTTGTCAAATATTACCGCCGAGATGTTAGGTTGGGTGAGGTTAGGTTATATTACGTTATAGATGTATATAAAGGTCCCACGGAGACGTAGAGGCCAACAAGCCAGGAATGTGTTCAAATATTACCGCCGAGATGTTAGGTTGGGTTAGGTTAGGTTATATTACGTTATTGATGTATATATATGTACCACGGAGACGTAGAGGCCAACTCGCCATGAATGTTTTCAAATATTACCGCCGAGATGTTAGGTTGGGTTGTGTTAGGTTATATTACGTTATAGATGTATATAAAGGTCTCACGGAGACGTAGAGGCCAACTCGCCAGGAATGCTGTCAAACGTTAGCGCCGAGATGATAGGTTGGGTTAGGTTAGGTTATATTACGTTATAGATGTATATAAAGTTCCCACGGAGACGTAGAGGCCAACTCGCCAGGAATGTTTTCAAATATTACCGCCGAGATGTTAGGTTGGGTTAGGTTAGGTTATATTACGTTATAGATGTATTTAAAGGTCCCGCGGAGACGTAGAGGCCAACAAGCCAGGAATGTGATCAAATATTACCGCCGAGATGTTAGGTTGGGTTAGGTTAGGTTATATTACGTTATTGATGTATATATATGTACCACGGAGACGTAGAGGCCAACTCGCCATGAATGTTTTCAAATATTACCGCCGAGATGTTAGGTTGGGTTGTGTTAGGTTATATTACGTTATAGATGTATATAAAGGTCCCACGGAGACGTAGAGGCCAACTCGCCAGGAGTGTTTTCAAATATTACCGCCGAGATGTTAGGTTGGGTTAGGTTAGGTTATATTACGTTATAGATGTATTTAAAGGTCCCGCGGAGACGTAGAGGCCAACAAGCCAGGAATGTGATCAAATATTACCGCCGAGATGTTAGGTTGGGTTAGGTTAGGTTATATTACGTTATTGATGTGTAAAAAGATCCCACGGAGACGGAGAAGCCAACTCGCCAGGAATGTTGTCAAATATTACCGCCGATATGTTAGGTTGGGTTAGTTTAGGTGATATTACGTTATTGATGTATATAAATGTACCACGGAGACGTAGAGGCCAACTCGCCATGAATATTTTCAAATATTACCGCCGAGATGTTAGGTTGGGTTAGGTTAGGCTATATTACGTTATTGATGTATATAAAGGTCCCACGGAGACGTAGAGGCCAACTCGCCAGGTATGTTTTCAAATATTACCGCCGAGATGTTGGGTTGGGTTAGGTTAGGTTATATTACGTTATTGATGTATATAAATGTCCCACGGAGACGTAGAGACCAACTCGCCAGGAATGTTGTCAAATATTATCGCCGAGATGATAGGTTGGGTTAGATTAGGTTATATTTCGTTATTGATGTATATGAAGCTCTCACGGAGACGTAGAGGCCAACTCGCCAGGAATGCTGTCAAACGTTAGCGCCGAGATGATAGGTTGGGTTAGGTTAGGTTATATTACGTTATAGATGTATATAAAGTTCCCACGGAGACGTAGAGGCCAACTCGCCAGGAATGTTTTCAAATATTACCGCCGAGATGTTAGGTTGGGTTAGGTTAGGTTATATTACGTTATAGATGTATTTAAAGGTCCCGCGGAGACGTAGAGGCCAACAAGCCAGGAATGTGATCAAATATTACCGCCGAGATGTTAGGTTGGGTTAGGTTAGGTTATATTACGTTATTGATGTATATAAAGGTCCCGCGGAGACGTAGAGGCCAACTCGCCAGGAATGTTGTCAAACATTAGCGCCGAGATGATAGGTTGGGTTAGGTTAGGTTAGATTACGTTATAGATGTATTTAAACGTCCCACGGAGACGTAGACGCCAACTCGCCAGGAATGTTTTCAAAAATTACCGCCGACATGATAGGTTGGGTTAGGTTAGATTATATTACGATATTGATGTATATGAAGGTCCCGCGGAGACGTAGAGGCCAACAAGCCAGGAATGTGATCAAATCTTACCGCCGACATGATAGGTTGGGTTAAGTTAGGTTATATTACGTTATTGATGTATATGAAGGTCAAACCGAGACGTAGAGGCCAACTCGGCATGAATGTTTTCAAATATTACCGCCGAGATGTTAGGTTGGGTTAGGTTAGGTTATATTACGATATTGATGTATATAAATGTACCACGGAGACGTAGAGGCCAACTCGCCATGAATATTTTCAAATATTACCGCCGAGATGTTAGGTTGGGTTAGGTTAGGTTATATTACGTTATTGATGTATATAAAGGTCCCACGGAGACGTAGAGGCCAACTCGCCAGGTATGTTGTCAAATATTAGCGCCGAGATGATAGGTTGGGTTAGGTTAGGTTATATTACGTTATAGATGTATATAAAGGTCCCACGGAGACGTAGAGGCCAACAAGCCAGGAATGTGTTCAAATATTACCGCCGAGATGTTAGGTTGGGTTAGGTTAGGTTATATTACGTTATAGATGTATATAAAGATCCCACGGAGACGTAGAGGCCAACTCGCCATGAATGTTTTCAAATATTACCGCCGAGATGTTATTTTGGGTTAGGATAGGTCATATTACGTTATTGATGTATATAAATGTACCACGGAGTCGTAGAGGCCAACTCGGCATGAATGTATTCAAATATTACCGCCGAGATGTTAGGTTGGGTTAGGTTAGGTTATATTACGTTATTGATGTATATAAATGTACCACGGAGACGTAGAGGCCAACTCGCCATGAATATTTTCAAATATTACCGCCGAGATGTTAGGTTGGGTTAGGTTAGGTTATATTACGTTATTGATGTATATAAAGGTCCCACGGAGAAGTAGAGGCCAACTCGCCAGGTATGTTGTCAAATATTAGCGCCGAGGTGATAGGTTCGGTTAGGTTAGGTTATATTACGTTATAGATGTATATAAAGGTCCCACGGAGACGTAGAGGCCAACTCGCCAGGAATGTTTTCAAAAATTACCGCCGACATGATAGGTTGGGTTAGGTTAGATTATTTTACGTTATTGATGTATATGAAGGTCAAACCGAGACGTAGAGGCCAACTCGCCAGGAATGTTGTCAAATATTACCGCCGAGATGTTAGGTTGGGTTAGGTTAGGTTATATTACGTTATTGATGTATATAAAGGTCCCACGGAGACGGAGACGCCAACTAGCCAGGTATGTTTTCAAATACTACCGCCGAGATGTTAGGTTGCGTTAGGTTAGGTTATATTACGTTATTGATGTATATAAATGTCCCACGGAGACGTAGAGGCCAACTCGCCATGAATATTTTCAAATATTACCGCCGAGATGTTAGGTTGGGTTAGGTTAGGTTATATTACGTTATTGATGTATATAAAGGTCCCACGGAGACGTAGAGGCCAACTCGCCAGGTATGTTGTCAAATATTAGCGCCGAGATGATAGGTTGGGTTAGGTTAGGTTATATTACGTTATAGATGTATATAAAGGTCCCACGGAGACGTAGAGGCCAACTCGCCAGGAATGTTTTCAAAAATTACCGCCGACATGATAGGTTGGGTTAGGTTAGATTATATTACGATATTGATGTATATGAAGGTCAAACCGAGACGTAGAGGCCAACTCGCCAGGAATGTTGTCAAATATTACCGCCGAGATGTTAGGTTTGGTTAGGTTAGGTTATGTTACGTTATAGATGTATTTAAAGGTCCCGCGGAGACGCAGAGGCCAACTCGCCAGGAATGTTGTCAAATATTACCGCCGAGATGTTAGGTTGGGTGAGGTTAGGTTATATTACGTTATAGATGTATATAAAGGTCCCACGGAGACGTAGAGGCCAACAAGCCAGGAATGTGTTCAAATATTACCGCCGAGATGTTAGGTTGGGTTAGGTTAGGTTATGTTACGTTATAGATGTATTTAAAGGTCCCGCGGAGACGCAGAGGCCAACAAGCCAGGAATGTGATCAAATATTACCGCCGAGATGTTAAGTTGGGTTAGGTTAGGTTATATTACGTTATTGATGTATATAAAGGTCCCACGGAGACGTAGAGGCCAACTCGCCAGGTATGTTTTCAAATATTACCGCCGAGATGTTGGGTTGGGTTAGGTTAGGTTATATTACGTTATTGATGTATATAAATGTCCCACGGAGACGTAGAGACCAACTCGCCAGGAATGTTGTCAAATATTACCGCCGAGATGATAGGTTGGGTTAGGTTAGGTTATATTTCGTTATTGATGTATATGAAGCTCTCACGGAGACGTAGAGGCCAACTCGCCAGGAATGCTGTCAAACGTTAGCGCCGAGATGATAGGTTGGGTTAGGTTAGGTTATATTACGTTATAGATGTATATAAAGTTCCCACGGAGACGTAGAGGCCAACTCGCCAGGAATGTTTTCAAATATTACCGCCAAGATGTTAGGTTGGGTTAGGTTAGGTTATATTACATTATAGATGTATTTAAAGGTCCCGCGGAGACGTAGAGGCCAACAAGCCAGGAATGTGATCAAATATTACCGCCGAGATGTTAGGTTGGGTTAGGTTAGGTTATATTACGTTATTGATGTATATATATGTACCACGGATACGTAGAGGCCAACTCGCCATGAATGTTTTCAAATATTACCGCCGAGATGTTATGTTGGGTTGGGTTAGGTTATATTACGTTATAGATGTATATAAAGGTCCCACGGAGACGTAGAGGCCAACTCGCCAGGAGTGTTTTCAAATATTACCGCCGAGATGTTAGGTTGGGTTAGGTTAGGTTATATTACGTTATAGATGTATTTAAAGGTCCCGCGGAGACGTAGAGGCCAACAAGCCAGGAATGCGATCAAATATTACCGCCGAGATGTTAGGTTGGGTTAGGTTAGGTCATGTTACGTTATAGATGTATTTAAAGGTCCCGCGGAGACGCAGAGGCCAACTCGCCAGGAATGTTGTCAAATATTACCGCCGAGATGTTAGGTTGGGTGAGGTTAGGTTATATTACGTTATAGATGTATATAAAGGTCCCACGGAGACGTAGAGGCCAACAAGCCAGGAATGTGTTCAAATATTACCGCCGAGATGTTAGGTTGGGTTAGGTTAGGTTATATTACGTTATTGATGTATATATATGTACCACGGAGACGTAGAGGCCAACTCGCCATGAATGTTTTCAAATATTACCGCCGAGATGTTAGGTTGGGTTGTGTTAGGTTATATTACGTTATAGATGTATATAAAGGTCTCACGGAGACGTAGAGGCCAACTCGCCAGGAATGCTGTCAAACGTTAGCGCCGAGATGATAGGTTGGGTTAGGTTAGGTTATATTACGTTATAGATGTATATAAAGTTCCCACGGAGACGTAGAGGCCAACTCGCCAGGAATGTTTTCAAATATTACCGCCGAGATGTTAGGTTGGGTTAGGTTAGGTTATATTACGTTATAGATGTATTTAAAGGTCCCGCGGAGACGTAGAGGCCAACAAGCCAGGAATGTGATCAAATATTACCGCCGAGATGTTAGGTTGGGTTAGGTTAGGTTATATTACGTTATTGATGTATATATATGTACCACGGAGACGTAGAGGCCAACTCGCCATGAATGTTTTCAAATATTACCGCCGAGATGTTAGGTTGGGTTGTGTTAGGTTATATTACGTTATAGATGTATATAAAGGTCCCACGGAGACGTAGAGGCCAACTCGCCAGGAGTGTTTTCAAATATTACCGCCGAGATGTTAGGTTGGGTTAGGTTAGGTTATATTACGTTATAGATGTATTTAAAGGTCCCGCGGAGACGTAGAGGCCAACAAGCCAGGAATGTGATCAAATATTACCGCCGAGATGTTAGGTTGGGTTAGGTTAGGTTATATTACGTTATTGATGTGTAAAAAGATCCCACGGAGACGGAGAAGCCAACTCGCCAGGAATGTTGTCAAATATTACCGCCGATATGTTAGGTTGGGTTAGTTTAGGTGATATTACGTTATTGATGTATATAAATGTACCACGGAGACGTAGAGGCCAACTCGCCATGAATATTTTCAAATATTACCGCCGAGATGTTAGGTTGGGTTAGGTTAGGCTATATTACGTTATTGATGTATATAAAGGTCCCACGGAGACGTAGAGGCCAACTCGCCAGGTATGTTTTCAAATATTACCGCCGAGATGTTGGGTTGGGTTAGGTTAGGTTATATTACGTTATTGATGTATATAAATGTCCCACGGAGACGTAGAGACCAACTCGCCAGGAATGTTGTCAAATATTATCGCCGAGATGATAGGTTGGGTTAGATTAGGTTATATTTCGTTATTGATGTATATGAAGCTCTCACGGAGACGTAGAGGCCAACTCGCCAGGAATGCTGTCAAACGTTAGCGCCGAGATGATAGGTTGGGTTAGGTTAGGTTATATTACGTTATAGATGTATATAAAGTTCCCACGGAGACGTAGAGGCCAACTCGCCAGGAATGTTTTCAAATATTACCGCCGAGATGTTAGGTTGGGTTAGGTTAGGTTATATTACGTTATAGATGTATTTAAAGGTCCCGCGGAGACGTAGAGGCCAACAAGCCAGGAATGTGATCAAATATTACCGCCGAGATGTTAGGTTGGGTTAGGTTAGGTTATATTACGTTATTGATGTATATAAAGGTCCCGCGGAGACGTAGAGGCCAACTCGCCAGGAATGTTGTCAAACATTAGCGCCGAGATGATAGGTTGGGTTAGGTTAGGTTAGATTACGTTATAGATGTATTTAAACGTCCCACGGAGACGTAGAGGCCAACTCGCCAGGAATGTTTTCAAAAATTACCGCCGACATGATAGGTTGGGTTAGGTTAGATTATATTACGATATTGATGTATATGAAGGTCCCGCGGAGACGTAGAGGCCAACAAGCCAGGAATGTGATCAAATCTTACCGCCGACATGATAGGTTGGGTTAAGTTAGGTTATATTACGTTATTGATGTATATGAAGGTCAAACCGAGACGTAGAGGCCAACTCGGCATGAATGTTTTCAAATATTACCGCCGAGATGTTAGGTTGGGTTAGGTTAGGTTATATTACGATATTGATGTATATAAATGTACCACGGAGACGTAGAGGCCAACTCGCCATGAATATTTTCAAATATTACCGCCGAGATGTTAGGTTGGGTTAGGTTAGGTTATATTACGTTATTGATGTATATAAAGGTCCCACGGAGACGTAGAGGCCAACTCGCCAGGTATGTTGTCAAATATTAGCGCCGAGATGATAGGTTGGGTTAGGTTAGGTTATATTACGTTATAGATGTATATAAAGGTCCCACGGAGACGTAGAGGCCAACAAGCCAGGAATGTGTTCAAATATTACCGCCGAGATGTTAGGTTGGGTTAGGTTAGGTTATATTACGTTATAGATGTATATAAAGATCCCACGGAGACGTAGAGGCCAACTCGCCATGAATGTTTTCAAATATTACCGCCGAGATGTTATTTTGGGTTAGGATAGGTCATATTACGTTATTGATGTATATAAATGTACCACGGAGTCGTAGAGGCCAACTCGGCATGAATGTATTCAAATATTACCGCCGAGATGTTAGGTTGGGTTAGGTTAGGTTATATTACGTTATTGATGTATATAAATGTACCACGGAGACGTAGAGGCCAACTCGCCATGAATATTTTCAAATATTACCGCCGAGATGTTAGGTTGGGTTAGGTTAGGTTATATTACGTTATTGATGTATATAAAGGTCCCACGGAGAAGTAGAGGCCAACTCGCCAGGTATGTTGTCAAATATTAGCGCCGAGGTGATAGGTTCGGTTAGGTTAGGTTATATTACGTTATAGATGTATATAAAGGTCCCACGGAGACGTAGAGGCCAACTCGCCAGGAATGTTTTCAAAAATTACCGCCGACATGATAGGTTGGGTTAGGTTAGATTATTTTACGTTATTGATGTATATGAAGGTCAAACCGAGACGTAGAGGCCAACTCGCCAGGAATGTTGTCAAATATTACCGCCGAGATGTTAGGTTGGGTTAGGTTAGGTTATATTACGTTATTGATGTATATAAAGGTCCCACGGAGACGGAGACGCCAACTAGCCAGGTATGTTTTCAAATACTACCGCCGAGATGTTAGGTTGGGTTAGGTTAGGTTATATTACGTTATTGATGTGTAAAAAGATCCCACAGAGACGGAGAAGCCAACTCGCCAGGAATGTTATCAAATATTACCGCCGAGATGTTAGGTTGGGTTAGGTTAGGTTATATTACGTTTGTGATGTATATAAAGGTCCCGCGGAGACGTAGAGGCCAACTCGCCAGGAATGTTGTCAAACATTAGCGCCGAGATGATAGGTTGGGATAGGTTAGGTTATATTACGTTATTGATGTATATAAAGGTCCCACCGAGACGTGGAGGCCAACTCGCCAGGAATGTTTTCAAATATTACCGCCGATATGTTAGGCTGGGTTAGGTTAGGTTATATTACGTTATAGATGTATTTAAAGGTCCCGCGGAGACGTAGAGGCCAACTCGCCAGGAATGTTGTCAAATATTACCGCCGACGCGATAGGTTGGGTTAGGTTAGGTTATATTTCCTTATTGATGTATATGAAGCTCTCACGGAGACGTAGAGGCCAACTCGCCAGGAATGTTGTCAAATATTACCGCCGAGATGTTAGGTTGGGTTAGGTTAGGTTATATTACGTTATTGATGTATATAAAGGTCCCACGGAGACGGAGACGCCAACTCGCCAGGTATGTTTTCAAATTCTACCGCCGAGATGTTAGGTTGGGTTAGGTTAGGTTATATTACGTTATTGATGTATATAAAGGTCCCGCGGAGACGTAGAGGCCAACTCGCCAGGAATGTTGTCAAACATTAGAGCCGAGATGATAGGTTGGGTTAGGTTAGGTTATATTACGTTATAGATGTATTTAAACGTCCCACGGAGACGTAGAGGCCAACAAGTCAGGAATGTGATCAAATATTACCGCCGAGATGTTAGGTTGGGTTAGGTTAGATTATATAACGTTATAGATGTATATAAAGGTCCCACGGAGACGTAGAGGCCAACTCGCCAGGAATGTTGTCAAACATTAGCGCCGAGATGATAGGTTGGTTTAGGTTAGGTTATATTACGTTATTGATGTATATAAATGTACCACGGAGACGTAGAGGCCAACTCGCAATGAATATTTTCAAATATTACCGCCGAGATGTTAGGTTGGGTTAGATTAGGTTATATTACGTTATTGACGTATATAAAGGTCCCACGGGGACGTAGAGGCCAACTCGCCAGGAATGTTTTCAAAAATTACCGCCGACATGATAGGTTGGGTTAGGTTAGGTTATATTACGTTATTGATGTATATAAAGGTCCCACGGAGACGTAGAGGCCAACAAGCCAGGAATGTGATCAAATATTACCGCCGAGATGTTAAGTTGGGTTAGGTTAGGTTATATTACGTTATTGATGTATATAAAGGTCCCACGGAGACGTAGAGGCCAACTCGCCAGGTATGTTTTCAAATATTACCGCCGAGATGTTGGGTTGGGTTAGGTTAGGTTATATTACGTTATTGATGTATATAAATGTCCCACGGAGACGTAGAGACCAACTCGCCAGGAATGTTGTCAAATATTATCGCCGAGATGATAGGTTGGGTTAGATTAGGTTATATTTCGTTATTGATGTATATGAAGCTCTCACGGAGACGTAGAGGCCAACTCGCCAGGAATGCTGTCAAACGTTAGCGCCGAGATGATAGGTTGGGTTAGGTTAGGTTATATTACGTTATAGATGTATATAAAGTTCCCACGGAGACGTAGAGGCCAACTCGCCAGGAATGTTTTCAAATATTACCGCCGAGATGTTAGGTTGTGTTAGGTTAGGTTATATTACGTTATAGATGTATTTAAAGGTCCCGCGGAGACGTAGAGGCCAACAAGCCAGGAATGTGATCAAATATTACCGCCGAGATGTTAGGTTGGGTTAGGTTAGGTTATATTACGTTATTGATGTATATATATGTACCACGGAGACGTAGAGGCCAACTCGCCATGAATGTTTTCAAATATTACTGCCGAGATGTTAGGTTGGGTTGTGTTAGGTTATATTACGTTATAGATGTATATAAAGGTCCCACGGAGACGTAGAGGCCAACTCGCCAGGAGTGTTTTCAAATATTACCGCCGAGATGTTAGGTTGGGTTAGGTTAGGTTATATTACGTTATAGATGTATTTAAAGGTCCCGCGGAGACGTAGAGGCCAACAAGCCAGGAATGTGATCAAATATTACCGCCGAGATGTTAGGTTGGGTTAGGTTAGGTTATATTACGTTATTGATGTGTAAAAAGATCCCACGGAGACGGAGAAGCCAACTCGCCAGGAATGTTGTCAAATATTACCGCCGATATGTTAGGTTGGGTTAGTTTAGGTGATATTACGTTATTGATGTATATAAATGTACCACGGAGACGTAGAGGCCAACTCGCCATGAATATTTTCAAATATTACCGCCGAGATGTTAGGTTGGGTTAGGTTAGGCTATATTACGTTATTGATGTATATAAAGGTCCCACGGAGACGTAGAGGCCAACTCGCCAGGTATGTTGTCAAATATTAGCGCCGAGATGATAGGTTGGGTTAGGTTAGGTTATATTACGTTATAGATGTATATAAAGGTCCCACGGAGACGTAGACGCCAACTCGCCAGGAATGTTTCCAAATATTACCGCCGAGATGTTAGGTTGGGTTAGGTTAGGTTATATTACGTTATTGATGTATATAAAGGTCCCGCGGAGACGTAGAGGCCAACTCGCCAGGAATGTTGTCAAACATTAGCGCCGAGATGATAGGTTGGGTTAGGTTAGGTTAGATTACGTTATAGATGTATTTAAACGTCCCACGGAGACGTAGAGGCCAACTCGCCAGGAATGTTTTCAAAAATTACCGCCGACATGATAGGTTGGGTTAGGTTAGATTATATTACGATATTGATGTATATGAAGGTCCCGCGGAGACGTAGAGGCCAACAAGCCAGGAATGTGATCAAATCTTACCGCCGACATGATAGGTTGGGTTAAGTTAGGTTATATTACGTTATTGATGTATATGAAGGTCAAACCGAGACGTAGAGGCCAACTCGGCATGAATGTTTTCAAATATTACCGCCGAGATGTTAGGTTGGGTTAGGTTAGGTTATATTACGATATTGATGTATATAAATGTACCACGGAGACGTAGAGGCCAACTCGCCATGAATATTTTCAAATATTACCGCCGAGATGTTAGGTTGGGTTAGGTTAGGTTATATTACGTTATTGATGTATATAAAGGTCCCACGGAGACGTAGAGGCCAACTCGCCAGGTATGTTGTCAAATATTAGCGCCGAGATGATAGGTTGGGTTAGGTTAGGTTATATTACGTTATAGATGTATATAAAGGTCCCACGGAGACGTAGAGGCCAACTCGCCAGGAATGTTTCCAAATTATACCGCCGAGATGTTAGGTTCGGTTAGGTTAGGTTATATTACGTTATTGATGTATAAAAAAATCCCACGGAGACGTAGAGGCCAACTCGCCAGGTATGTTTTCAAATACTACCGCCGAGATGTTAGGTTGGGTTAGGTTAGGTTATATTACGTTATTAATGTGTAAAAAGATCCCACGGAGACGGAGAAGCCAACTCGCCAGGAATGTTGTCAAATAGTACTGCCGAGATGTTAGGTTGGGTTAGGTTAGGTTATATAACGTTATGGATGTATATAAAGGTCCCACGGAGACGTAGAGGCCAACAAGCCAGGAATGTGTTCAAATATTACCGCCGAGATGTTAGGTTGGGTTAGGTTAGGTTATATTACGTTATAGATGTATATAAAGATCCCACGGAGACGTAGAGGCCAACTCGCCATGAATGTTTTCAAATATTACCGCCGAGATGTTATTTTGGGTTAGGATAGGTCATATTACGTTATTGATGTATATAAATGTACCACGGAGTCGTAGAGGCCAACTCGGCATGAATGTATTCAAATATTACCGCCGAGATGTTAGGTTGGGTTAGGTTAGGTTATATTACGTTATTGATGTATATAAATGTACCACGGAGACGTAGAGGCCAACTCGCCATGAATATTTTCAAATATTACCGCCGAGATGTTAGGTTGGGTTAGGTTAGGTTATATTACGTTATTGATGTATATAAAGGTCCCACGGAGACGTAGAGGCCAACTCGCCAGGTATGTTGTCAAATATTAGCGCCGAGGTGATAGGTTCGGTTAGGTTAGGTTATATTACGTTATAGATGTATATAAAGGTCCCACGGAGACGTAGAGGCCAACTCGCCAGGAATGTTTTCAAAAATTACCGCCGACATGATAGGTTGGGTTAGGTTAGATTATTTTACGTTATTGATGTATATGAAGGTCAAACCGAGACGTAGAGGCCAACTCGCCAGGAATGTTGTCAAATATTACCGCCGAGATGTTAGGTTGGGTTAGGTTAGGTTATATTACGTTATTGATGTATATAAAGGTCCCACGGAGACGGAGACGCCAACTAGCCAGGTATGTTTTCAAATACTACCGCCGAGATGTTAGGTTGGGTTAGGTTAGGTTATATTACGTTATTGATGTGTAAAAAGATCCCACAGAGACGGAGAAGCCAACTCGCCAGGAATGTTATCAAATATTACCGCCGAGATGTTAGGTTGGGTTAGGTTAGGTTATATTACGTTTGTGATGTATATAAAGGTCCCGCGGAGACGTAGAGGCCAACTCGCCAGGAATGTTGTCAAACATTAGCGCCGAGATGATAGGTTGGGATAGGTTAGGTTATATTACGTTGTTGATGTATATAAAGGTCCCACCGAGACGTGGAGGCCAACTCGCCAGGAATGTTTTCAAATATTACCGCCGATATGTTAGGCTGGGTTAGGTTAGGTTATATTACGTTATAGATGTATTTAAAGGTCCCGCGGAGACGTAGAGGCCAACTCGCCAGGAATGTTGTCAAATATTACCGCCGACGCGATAGGTTGGGTTAGGTTAGGTTATATTTCCTTATTGATGTATATGAAGCTCTCACGGAGACGTAGAGGCCAACTCGCCAGGAATGTTGTCAAATATTACCGCCGAGATGTTAGGTTGGGTTAGGTTAGGTTATATTACGTTATTGATGTATATAAAGGTCCCACGGAGACGGAGACGCCAACTCGCCAGGTATGTTTTCAAATACTACCGCCGAGATGTTAGGTTGGGTTAGGTTAGGTTATATTACGTTATTGATGTATATAAAGGTCCCGCGGAGACGTAGAGGCCAACTCGCCAGGAATGTTGTCAAACATTAGAGCCGAGATGATAGGTTGGGTTAGGTTAGGTTATATTACGTTATAGATGTATTTAAACGTCCCACGGAGACGTAGAGGCCAACAAGTCAGGAATGTGATCAAATATTACCGCCGAGATGTTAGGTTGGGTTAGGTTAGATTATATAACGTTATAGATGTATATAAAGGTCCCACGGAGACGTAGAGGCCAACTCGCCAGGAATGTTGTCAAACATTAGCGCCGAGATGATAGGTTGGTTTAGGTTAGGTTATATTACGTTATTGATGTATATAAATGTACCACGGAGACGTAGAGGCCAACTCGCCATGAATATTTTCAAATATTACCGCCGAGATGTTAGGTTGGGTTAGGTTAGGTTATATTACGTTATAGATGTATATAAAGGTCCCACGGAGACGTAGAGGCCAACTCGCCAGGAATGTTTTCAAAAATTACCGCCGACATGGTAGGTTGGGTTAGGTTAGATTATATTACGATATTGATGTATATGAAGGTCAAACCGAGACGTAGAGGCCAACTCGCCAGGAATGTTGTCAAATATTACCGCCGAGATGTTAGGTTGGGTTAGGTTAGGTTATATTACGTTATTGATGTATATAAAGGTCCCACGGAGACGGAGACGCCAACTCGCCAGGAATGTTGTCAAATATTACCGCCGAGATGTTAGGTTGGGTTAGGTTAGGTTATATTACGTTATAGATGTATATAAAGGTCCCACGGAGACGTAGAGGCCAACAAGCCAGGAATGTGTTCAAATATTACCGCCGAGATGTTAGGTTGGGTTAGGTTAGGTTATGTTACGTTATAGATGTATTTAAAGGTCCCGCGGAGACGCAGAGGCCAACAAGCCAGGAATGTGATCAAATATTACCGCCGAGATGTTAAGTTGGGTTAGGTTAGGTTATATTACGTTATTGATGTATATAAAGGACCCACGGAGACGTAGAGGCCAACTCGCCAGGTATGTTTTCAAATATTACCGCCGAGATGTTGGGTTGGGTTAGGTTAGGTTATATTACGTTATTGATGTATATAAATGTCCCACGGAGACGTAGAGACCAACTCGCCAGGAATGTTGTCAAATATTATCGCCGAGATGATAGGTTGGGTTAGATTAGGTTATATTTCGTTATTGATGTATATGAAGCTCTCACGGAGACGTAGAGGCCAACTCGCCAGGAATGCTGTCAAACGTTAGCGCCGAGATGATAGGTTGGGTTAGGTTAGGTTATATTACGTTATAGATGTATATAAAGTTCCCACGGAGACGTAGAGGCCAACTCGCCAGGAATGTTTTCAAATATTACCGCCGAGATGTTAGGTTGGGTTAGGTTAGGTTATATTACGTTATAGATGTATTTAAAGGTCCCGCGGAGACGTAGAGGCCAACAAGCCAGGAATGTGATCAAATATTACCGCCGAGATGTTAGGTTGGGTTAGGTTAGGTTATATTACGTTATTGATGTATATATATGTACCACGGAGACGTAGAGGCCAACTCGCCATGAATGTTTTCAAATATTACCGCCGAGATGTTAGGTTGGGTTGTGTTAGGTTATATTACGTTATAGATGTATATAAAGGTCCCACGGAGACGTAGAGGCCAACTCGCCAGGAGTGTTTTCAAATATTACCGCCGAGATGTTAGGTTGGGTTAGGTTAGGTTATATTACGTTATAGATGTATTTAAAGGTCCCGCGGAGACGTAGAGGCCAACAAGCCAGGAATGTGATCAAATATTACCGCCGAGATGTTAGGTTGGGTTAGGTTAGGTTATATTACGTTATTGATGTGTAAAAAGATCCCACGGAGACGGAGAAGCCAACTCGCCAGGAATGTTGTCAAATATTACCGCCGATATGTTAGGTTGGGTTAGTTTAGGTGATATTACGTTATTGATGTATATAAATGTACCACGGAGACGTAGAGGCCAACTCGCCATGAATATTTTCAAATATTACCGCCGAGATGTTAGGTTGGGTTAGGTTAGGCTATATTACGTTATTGATGTATATAAAGGTCCCGCGGAGACGTAGAGGCCAACTCGCCAGGAATGTTGTCAAACATTAGAGCCGAGATGATAGGTTGGGTTAGGTTAGGTTATATTACGTTATAGATGTATATAAAGTTCCCACGGAGACGTAGAGGCCAACTCGCCAGGAATGTTTTCAAATATTACCGCCGAGATGTTAGGTTGGGTTAGGTTAGGTTATATTACGTTATAGATGTATTTAAAGGTCCCGCGGAGACGTAGAGGCCAACAAGCCAGGAATGTGATCAAATATTACCGCCGAGATGTTAGGTTGGGTTAGGTTAGGTTATATTACGTTATTGATGTATATATATGTACCACGGAGACGTAGAGGCCAACTCGCCATGAATGTTTTCAAATATTACCGCCGAGATGTTAGGTTGGGTTGTGTTAGGTTATATTACGTTATAGATGTATATAAAGGTCCCACGGAGACGTAGAGGCCAACTCGCCAGGAGTGTTTTCAAATATTACCGCCGAGATGTTAGGTTGGGTTAGGTTAGGTTATATTACGTTATAGATGTATTTAAAGGTCCCGCGGAGACGTAGAGGCCAACTCGCCAGGAATGTTGTCAAACATTAGCGCCGAGATGATAGGTTGGGTTAGGTTAGGTTAGATTACGTTATAGATGTATTTAAACGTCCCGCGGAGACGTAGAGGCCAACAAGCCAGGAATGTGATCAAATATTACCGCCGAGATGTTAGGTTGGGTTAGGTTAGATTATATAACGTTATAGATGTATATAAAGGTCCCACGGAGACGTAGAGGCCAACTCGCCAGGAATGTTGTCAAACATTAGCGCCGAGATGATAGGTTGGTTTAGGTTAGGTTATATTACGTTATTGATGTATATAAAGGTCCCACGGAGACGTGGAGGCCAACTCGCCAGGAATGTTTTCAAATATTACCGCCGACGCGATAGGTTGGGTTAGGTTAGGTTATATTACGTTATTGACGTATATAAAGGTCCCACGGGGACGTAGAGGCCAACTCGCCAGGTATGTTGTCAAATATTAGCGCCGAGATGGTAGGTTGGGTTAGGTTAGGTTATATTACGTTATAGATGTATATAAAGGTCCCACGGAGACGTAGAGGCCAACTCGCCAGGAATGTTTTCAAAAATTACCGCCGACATGTTAGGTTGGGTTAGGTTAGGTTATGTTACGTTATAGATGTATTTAAAGGTCCCGCGGAGACGCAGAGGCCAACAAGCCAGGAATGTGATCAAATCTTACCGCCGACATGATAGGTTGGGTTAAGTTAGGTTATATTACGTTATTGATGTATATGAAGGTCAAACCGAGACGTAGAGGCCAACTCGGCATGAATGTTTTCAAATATTACCGCCGAGATGTTAGGTTGGGTTAGGTTAGGTTATATTACGATATTGATGTATATAAATGTACCACGGAGATGTAGAGGCCAACTCCCCATGAATATTTTCAAATATTACCGCCGAGATGTTAGGTTGGGTTAGGTTAGGTTATATTACGTTATTGATGTATATAAAGGTCCCACGGAAACGTAGAGGCCAACTCGCCAGGTATGTTGTCAAATATTAGCGCCGAGATGATAGGTTGGGTTAGGTTAGGTTATATTACGTTATAGATATATATAAAGGTCCCACGGAGACGTAGAGGCCAACTCGCCAGGAATGTTTCCAAATTATACCGCCGAGATGTTAGGTTCGGTTAGGTTAGGTTATATTACGTTATTGATGTATAAAAAAATCCCACGGAGACGTAGAGGCCAACTCGCCAGGTATGTTTTCAAATACTACCGCCGAGATGTTAGGTTGGGTTAGGTTAGGTTATATTACGTTATTAATGTGTAAAAAGATCCCACGGAGACGGAGAAGCCAACTCGCCAGGAATGTTGTCAAATAGTACTGCCGAGATGTTAGGTTGGGTTAGGTTAGGTTATATAACGTTATGGATGTATATAAAGGTCCCACGGAGACGTAGAGGCCAACAAGCCAGGAATGTGTTCAAATATTACCGCCGAGATGTTAGGTTGGGTTAGGTTAGGTTATGTTACGTTATAGATGTATTTAAAGGTCCCGCGGAGACGCAGAGGCCAACAAGCCAGGAATGTGATCAAATATTACCGCCGAGATGTTAAGTTGGGTTAGGTTAGGTTATATTACGTTATTGATGTATATAAAGGACCCACGGAGACGTAGAGGCCAACTCGCCAGGTATGTTTTCAAATATTACCGCCGAGATGTTGGGTTGGGTTAGGTTAGGTTATATTACGTTATTGATGTATATAAATGTCCCACGGAGACGTAGAGACCAACTCGCCAGGAATGTTGTCAAATATTATCGCCGAGATGATAGGTTGGGTTAGATTAGGTTATATTTCGTTATTGATGTATATGAAGCTCTCACGGAGACGTAGAGGCCAACTCGCCAGGAATGCTGTCAAACGTTAGCGCCGAGATGATAGGTTGGGTTAGGTTAGGTTATATTACGTTATAGATGTATATAAAGTTCCCACGGAGACGTAGAGGCCAACTCGCCAGGAATGTTTTCAAATATTACCGCCGAGATGTTAGGTTGGGTTAGGTTAGGTTATATTACGTTATAGATGTATTTAAAGGTCCCGCGGAGACGTAGAGGCCAACAAGCCAGGAATGTGATCAAATATTACCGCCGAGATGTTAGGTTGGGTTAGGTTAGGTTATATTACGTTATTGATGTATATATATGTACCACGGAGACGTAGAGGCCAACTCGCCATGAATGTTTTCAAATATTACCGCCGAGATGTTAGGTTGGGTTGTGTTAGGTTATATTACGTTATAGATGTATATAAAGGTCCCACGGAGACGTAGAGGCCAACTCGCCAGGAGTGTTTTCAAATATTACCGCCGAGATGTTAGGTTGGGTTAGGTTAGGTTATATTACGTTATAGATGTATTTAAAGGTCCCGCGGAGACGTAGAGGCCAACAAGCCAGGAATGTGATCAAATATTACCGCCGAGATGTTAGGTTGGGTTAGGTTAGGTTATATTACGTTATTGATGTGTAAAAAGATCCCACGGAGACGGAGAAGCCAACTCGCCAGGAATGTTGTCAAATATTACCGCCGATATGTTAGGTTGGGTTAGTTTAGGTGATATTACGTTATTGATGTATATAAATGTACCACGGAGACGTAGAGGCCAACTCGCCATGAATATTTTCAAATATTACCGCCGAGATGTTAGGTTGGGTTAGGTTAGGCTATATTACGTTATTGATGTATATAAAGGTCCCACGGAGACGTAGAGGCCAACTCGCCAGGTATGTTGTCAAATATTAGCGCCGAGATGATAGGTTGGGTTAGGTTAGGTTATATTACGTTATAGATGTATATAAAGGTCCCACGGAGACGTAGACGCCAACTCGCCAGGAATGTTTCCAAATATTACCGCCGAGATGTTAGGTTGGGTTAGGTTAGGTTATATTACATTATTGATGTATATAAAGGTCCCGCGGAGACGTAGAGGCCAACTCGCCAGGAATGTTGTCAAACATTAGCGCCGAGATGATAGGTTGGGTTAGGTTAGGTTAGATTACGTTATAGATGTATTTAAACGTCCCGCGGAGACGTAGAGGCCAACAAGCCAGGAATGTGATCAAATATTACCGCCGAGATGTTAGGTTGGGTTAGGTTAGATTATATAACGTTATAGATGTATATAAAGGTCCCACGGAGACGTAGAGGCCAACTCGCCAGGAATGTTGTCAAACATTAGCGCCGAGATGATAGGTTGGTTTAGGTTAGGTTATATTACGTTATTGATGTATATAAAGGTCCCACGGAGACGTGGAGGCCAACTCGCCAGGAATGTTTTCAAATATTACCGCCGACGCGATAGGTTGGGTTAGGTTAGGTTATATTACGTTATTGACGTATATAAAGGTCCCACGGAGACGTAGAGGCCAACTCGCCAGGTATGTTGTCAAATATTAGCGCCGAGATGATAGGTTGGGTTAGGTTAGGTTATATTACGTTATAGATGTATATAAAGGTCCCACGGAGACGTAGAGGCCAACTCGCCAGGAATGTTTTCAAAAATTACCGCCGACATGTTAGGTTGGGTTAGGTTAGGTTATGTTACGTTATAGATGTATTTAAAGGTCCCGCGGAGACGCAGAGGCCAACAAGCCAGGAATGTGATCAAATCTTACCGCCGACATGATAGGTTGGGTTAAGTTAGGTTATATTACGTTATTGATGTATATGAAGGTCAAACCGAGACGTAGAGGCCAACTCGGCATGAATGTTTTCAAATATTACCGCCGAGATGTTAGGTTGGGTTAGGTTAGGTTATATTACGATATTGATGTATATAAATGTACCACGGAGATGTAGAGGCCAACTCCCCATGAATATTTTCAAATATTACCGCCGAGATGTTAGGTTGGGTTAGGTTAGGTTATATTACGTTATTGATGTATATAAAGGTCCCACGGAAACGTAGAGGCCAACTCGCCAGGTATGTTGTCAAATACTACCGCCGAGATGTTAGGTTGGGTTAGGTTAGGTTATATTACGTTATTAATGTGTAAAAAGATCCCACGGAGACGGAGAAGCCAACTCGCCAGGAATGTTGTCAAATAGTACTGCCGAGATGTTAGGTTGGGTTAGGTTAGGTTATATAACGTTATGGATGTATATAAAGGTCCCACGGAGACGTAGAGGCCAACAAGCCAGGAATGTGTTCAAATATTACCGCCGAGATGTTAGGTTGGGTTAGGTTAGGTTATATTACGTTATAGATGTATATAAAGATCCCACGGAGACGTAGAGGCCAACTCGCCATGAATGTTTTCAAATATTACCGCCGAGATGTTATTTTGGGTTAGGATAGGTCATATTACGTTATTGATGTATATAAATGTACCACGGAGTCGTAGAGGCCAACTCGGCATGAATGTATTCAAATATTACCGCCGAGATGTTAGGTTGGGTTAGGTTAGGTTATATTACGTTATTGATGTATATAAATGTACCACGGAGACGTAGAGGCCAACTCGCCATGAATATTTTCAAATATTACCGCCGAGATGTTAGGTTGGGTTAGGTTAGGTTATATTACGTTATTGATGTATATATATGTACCACGGAGACGTAGAGGCCAACTCGCCATGAATGTTTTCAAATATTACCGCCGAGATGTTAGGTTGGGTTGTGTTAGGTTATATTACGTTATAGATGTATATAAAGGTCTCACGGAGACGTAGAGGCCAACTCGCCAGGAATGCTGTCAAACGTTAGCGCCGAGATGATAGGTTGGGTTAGGTTAGGTTATATTACGTTATAGATGTATATAAAGTTCCCACGGAGACGTAGAGGCCAACTCGCCAGGAATGTTTTCAAATATTACCGCCGAGATGTTAGGTTGGGTTAGGTTAGGTTATATTACGTTATAGATGCATTTAAAGGTCCCGCGGAGACGTAGAGGCCAACAAGCCAGGAATGTGATCAAATATTACCGCCGAGATGTTAGGTTGGGTTAGGTTAGGTTATATTACGTTATTGATGTATATATATGTACCACGGAGACGTAGAGGCCAACTCGCCATGAATGTTTTCAAATATTACCGCCGAGATGTTAGGTTGGGTTGTGTTAGGTTATATTACGTTATAGATGTATATAAAGGTCCCACGGAGACGTAGAGGCCAACTCGCCAGGAGTGTTTTCAAATATTACCGCCGAGATGTTAGGTTGGGTTAGGTTAGGTTATATTACGTTATAGATGTATTTAAAGGTCCCGCGGAGACGTAGAGGCCAACAAGCCAGGAATGTGATCAAATATTACCGCCGAGATGTTAGGTTGGGTTAGGTTAGGTTATATTACGTTATTGATGTGTAAAAAGATCCCACGGAGACGGAGAAGCCAACTCGCCAGGAATGTTGTCAAATATTACCGCCGATATGTTAGGTTGGGTTAGTTTAGGTGATATTACGTTATTGATGTATATAAATGTACCACGGAGACGTAGAGGCCAACTCGCCATGAATATTTTCAAATATTACCGCCGAGATGTTAGGTTGGGTTAGGTTAGGCTATATTACGTTATTGATGTATATAAAGGTCCCACGGAGACGTAGAGGCCAACTCGCCAGGTATGTTTTCAAATATTACCGCCGAGATGTTGGGTTGGGTTAGGTTAGGTTATATTACGTTATTGATGTATATAAATGTCCCACGGAGACGTAGAGACCAACTCGCCAGGAATGTTGTCAAATATTATCGCCGAGATGATAGGTTGGGTTAGATTAGGTTATATTTCGTTATTGATGTATATGAAGCTCTCACGGAGACGTAGAGGCCAACTCGCCAGGAATGCTGTCAAACGTTAGCGCCGAGATGATAGGTTGGGTTAGGTTAGGTTATATTACGTTATAGATGTATATAAAGTTCCCACGGAGACGTAGAGGCCAACTCGCCAGGAATGTTTTCAAATATTACCGCCGAGATGTTAGGTTGGGTTAGGTTAGGTTATATTACGTTATAGATGTATTTAAAGGTCCCGCGGAGACGTAGAGGCCAACAAGCCAGGAATGTGATCAAATATTACCGCCGAGATGTTAGGTTGGGTTAGGTTAGGTTATATTACGTTATTGATGTATATATATGTACCACGGAGACGTAGAGGCCAACTCGCCATGAATGTTTTCAAATATTACCGCCGAGATGTTAGGTTGGGTTGTGTTAGGTTATATTACGTTATAGATGTATATAAAGGTCCCACGGAGACGTAGAGGCCAACTCGCCAGGAGTGTTTTCAAATATTACCGCCGAGATGTTAGGTTGGGTTAGGTTAGGTTATATTACGTTATAGATGTATTTAAAGGTCCCGCGGAGACGTAGAGGCCAACAAGCCAGGAATGTGATCAAATATTACCGCCGAGATGTTAGGTTGGGTTAGGTTAGGTTATATTACGTTATTGATGTGTAAAAAGATCCCACGGAGACGGAGAAGCCAACTCGCCAGGAATGTTGTCAAATATTACCGCCGATATGTTAGGTTGGGTTAGTTTAGGTGATATTACGTTATTGATGTATATAAATGTACCACGGAGACGTAGAGGCCAACTCGCCATGAATATTTTCAAATATTACCGCCGAGATGTTAGGTTGGGTTAGGTTAGGCTATATTACGTTATTGATGTATATAAAGGTCCCACGGAGACGTAGAGGCCAACTCGCCAGGTATGTTGTCAAATATTAGCGCCGAGATGATAGGTTGGGTTAGGTTAGGTTATATTACGTTATAGATGTATATAAAGGTCCCACGGAGACGTAGACGCCAACTCGCCAGGAATGTTTCCAAATATTACCGCCGAGATGTTAGGTTGGGTTAGGTTAGGTTATATTACGTTATTGATGTATATAAAGGTCCCGCGGAGACGTAGAGGCCAACTCGCCAGGAATGTTGTCAAACATTAGCGCCGAGATGATAGGTTGGGTTAGGTTAGGTTAGATTACGTTATAGATGTATTTAAACGTCCCGCGGAGACGTAGAGGCCAACAAGCCAGGAATGTGATCAAATATTACCGCCGAGATGTTAGGTTGGGTTAGGTTAGATTATATAACGTTATAGATGTATATAAAGGTCCCACGGAGACGTAGAGGCCAACTCGCCAGGAATGTTGTCAAACATTAGCGCCGAGATGATAGGTTGGTTTAGGTTAGGTTATATTACGTTATTGATGTATATAAAGGTCCCACGGAGACGTGGAGGCCAACTCGCCAGGAATGTTTTCAAATATTACCGCCGACGCGATAGGTTGGGTTAGGTTAGGTTATATTACGTTATTGACGTATATAAAGGTCCCACGGAGACGTAGAGGCCAACTCGCCAGGTATGTTGTCAAATATTAGCGCCGAGATGATAGGTTGGGTTAGGTTAGGTTATATTACGTTATAGATGTATATAAAGGTCCCACGGAGACGTAGAGGCCAACTCGCCAGGAATGTTTCCAAATTATACCGCCGAGATGTTAGGTTCGGTTAGGTTAGGTTATATTACGTTATTGATGTATAAAAAAATCCCACGGAGACGTAGAGGCCAACTCGCCAGGTATGTTTTCAAATACTACCGCCGAGATGTTAGGTTGGGTTAGGTTAGGTTATATTACGTTATTAATGTGTAAAAAGATCCCACGGAGACGGAGAAGCCAACTCGCCAGGAATGTTGTCAAATAGTACTGCCGAGATGTTAGGTTGGGTTAGGTTAGGTTATATAACGTTATGGATGTATATAAAGGTCCCACGGAGACGTAGAGGCCAACAAGCCAGGAATGTGTTCAAATATTACCGCCGAGATGTTAGGTTGGGTTAGGTTAGGTTATATTACGTTATAGGTGTATATAAAGATCCCACGGAGACGTAGAGGCCAACTCGCCATGAATGTTTTCAAATATTACCGCCGAGATGTTATTTTGGGTTAGGATAGGTCATATTACGTTATTGATGTATATAAATGTACCACGGAGTCGTAGAGGCCAACTCGGCATGAATGTATTCAAATATTACCGCCGAGATGTTAGGTTGGGTTAGGTTAGGTTATATTACGTTATTGATGTATATAAATGTACCACGGAGACGTAGAGGCCAACTCGCCATGAATATTTTCAAATATTACCGCCGAGATGTTAGGTTGGGTTAGGTTAGGTTATATTACGTTATTGATGTATATATATGTACCACGGAGACGTAGAGGCCAACTCGCCATGAATGTTTTCAAATATTACCGCCGAGATGTTAGGTTGGGTTGTGTTAGGTTATATTACGTTATAGATGTATATAAAGGTCTCACGGAGACGTAGAGGCCAACTCGCCAGGAATGCTGTCAAACGTTAGCGCCGAGATGATAGGTTGGGTTAGGTTAGGTTATATTACGTTATAGATGTATATAAAGTTCCCACGGAGACGTAGAGGCCAACTCGCCAGGAATGTTTTCAAATATTACCGCCGAGATGTTAGGTTGGGTTAGGTTAGGTTATATTACGTTATAGATGTATTTAAAGGTCCCGCGGAGACGTAGAGGCCAACAAGCCAGGAATGTGATCAAATATTACCGCCGAGATGTTAGGTTGGGTTAGGTTAGGTTATATTACGTTATTGATGTATATATATGTACCACGGAGACGTAGAGGCCAACTCGCCATGAATGTTTTCAAATATTACCGCCGAGATGTTAGGTTGGGTTGTGTTAGGTTATATTACGTTATAGATGTATATAAAGGTCCCACGGAGACGTAGAGGCCAACTCGCCAGGAGTGTTTTCAAATATTACCGCCGAGATGTTAGGTTGGGTTAGGTTAGGTTATATTACGTTATAGATGTATTTAAAGGTCCCGCGGAGACGTAGAGGCCAACAAGCCAGGAATGTGATCAAATATTACCGCCGAGATGTTAGGCTGGGTTAGGTTAGGTTATATTACGTTATTGATGTGTAAAAAGATCCCACGGAGACGGAGAAGCCAACTCGCCAGGAATGTTGTCAAATATTACCGCCGATATGTTAGGTTGGGTTAGTTTAGGTGATATTACGTTATTGATGTATATAAATGTACCACGGAGACGTAGAGGCCAACTCGCCATGAATATTTTCAAATATTACCGCCGAGATGTTAGGTTGGGTTAGGTTAGGCTATATTACGTTATTGATGTATATAAAGGTCCCACGGAGACGTAGAGGCCAACTCGCCAGGTATGTTGTCAAATATTAGCGCCGAGATGATAGGTTGGGTTAGGTTAGGTTATATTACGTTATAGATGTATATAAAGGTCCCACGGAGACGTAGACGCCAACTCGCCAGGAATGTTTCCAAATATTACCGCCGAGATGTTAGGTTGGGTTAGGTTAGGTTATATTACGTTATTGATGTATATAAAGGTCCCGCGGAGACGTAGAGGCCAACTCGCCAGGAATGTTGTCAAACATTAGCGCCGAGATGATAGGTTGGGTTAGGTTAGGTTAGATTACGTTATAGATGTATTTAAACGTCCCGCGGAGACGTAGAGGCCAACAAGCCAGGAATGTGATCAAATATTACCGCCGAGATGTTAGGTTGGGTTAGGTTAGATTATATAACGTTATAGATGTATATAAAGGTCCCACGGAGACGTAGAGGCCAACTCGCCAGGAATGTTGTCAAACATTAGCGCCGAGATGATAGGTTGGTTTAGGTTAGGTTATATTACGTTATTGATGTATATAAAGGTCCCACGGAGACGTGGAGGCCAACTCGCCAGGAATGTTTTCAAATATTACCGCCGACGCGATAGGTTGGGTTAGGTTAGGTTATATTACGTTATTGACGTATATAAAGGTCCCACGGAGACGTAGAGGCCAACTCGCCAGGTATGTTGTCAAATATTAGCGCCGAGATGATAGGTTGGGTTAGGTTAGGTTATATTACGTTATAGATGTATATAAAGGTCCCACGGAGACGTAGAGGCCAACTCGCCAGGAATGTTTTCAAAAATTACCGCCGACATGGTAGGTTGGGTTAGGTTAGATTATATTACGATATTGATGTATATGAAGGTCAAACCGAGACATAGAGGCCAACTCGCCAGGAATGTTGTCAAATATTACCGCCGAGATGTTAGGTTGGGTTAGGTTAGGTTATATTACGTTATTGATGTATATAAAGGTCCCACGGAGACGGAGACGCCAACTCGCCAGGAATGTTGTCAAATATTACCGCCGAGATGTTAGGTTGGGTTAGGTTAGGTTATATTACGTTATAGATGTATATAAAGGTCCCACGGAGACGTAGAGGCCAACAAGCCAGGAATGTGTTCAAATATTACCGCCGAGATGTTAGGTTGGGTTAGGTTAGGTTATGTTACGTTATAGATGTATTTAAAGGTCCCGCGGAGACGCAGAGGCCAACAAGCCAGGAATGTGATCAAATCTTACCGCCGACATGATAGGTTGGGTTAAGTTAGGTTATATTACGTTATTGATGTATATGAAGGTCAAACCGAGACGTAGAGGCCAACTCGGCATGAATGTTTTCAAATATTACCGCCGAGATGTTAGGTTGGGTTAGGTTAGGTTATATTACGATATTGATGTATATAAATGTACCACGGAGACGTAGAGGCCAACTCCCCATGAATATTTTCAAATATTACCGCCGAGATGTTAGGTTGGGTTAGGTTAGGTTATATTACGTTATTGATGTATATAAAGGTCCCACGGAGACGTAGAGGCCAACTCGCCAGGTATGTTGTCAAATATTAGCGCCGAGATGATAGGTTGGGTTAGGTTAGGTTATATTACGTTATAGATGTATATAAAGGTCCCACGGAGACGTAGAGGCCAACTCGCCAGGAATGTTTCCAAATTATACCGCCGAGATGTTAGGTTCGGTTAGGTTAGGTTATATTACGTTATTGATGTATAAAAAAATCCCACGGAGACGTAGAGGCCAACTCGCCAGGTATGTTTTCAAATACTACCGCCGAGATGTTAGGTTGGGTTAGGTTAGGTTATATTACGTTATTAATGTGTAAAAAGATCCCACGGAGACGGAGAAGCCAACTCGCCAGCAATGTTGTCAAATAGTACTGCCGAGATGTTAGGTTGGGTTAGGTTAGGTTATATAACGTTATGGATGTATATAAAGGTCCCACGGAGACGTAGAGGCCAACAAGCCAGGAATGTGTTCAAATATTACCGCCGAGATGTTAGGTTGGGTTAGGTTAGGTTATATTACGTTATAGATGTATATAAAGATCCCACGGAGACGTAGAGGCCAACTCGCCATGAATGTTTTCAAATATTACCGCCGAGATGTTATTTTGGGTTAGGATAGGTCATATTACGTTATTGATGTATATAAATGTACCACGGAGTCGTAGAGGCCAACTCGGCATGAATGTATTCAAATATTACCGCCGAGATGTTAGGTTGGGTTAGGTTAGGTTATATTACGTTATTGATGTATATAAATGTACCACGGAGACGTAGAGGCCAACTCGCCATGAATATTTTCAAATATTACCGCCGAGATGTTAGGTTGGGTTAGGTTAGGTTATATTACGTTATTGATGTATATAAAGGTCCCACGGAGACGTAGAGGCCAACACGCCAGGTATGTTGTCAAATATTAGCGCCGAGGTGATAGGTTCGGTTAGGTTAGGTTATATTACGTTATAGATGTATATAAAGGTCCCACGGAGACGTAGAGGCCAACTCGCCAGGAATGTTTTCAAAAATTACCGCCGACATGATAGGTTGGGTTAGGTTAGATTATTTTACGTTATTGATGTATATGAAGGTCAAACCGAGACGTAGAGGCCAACTCGCCAGGAATGTTGTCAAATATTACCGCCAAGATGTTAGGTTGGGTTAGGTTAGGTTATATTACGTTATTGATGTATATAAAGGTCCCACGGAGACGGAGACGCCAACTAGCCAGGTATGTTTTCAAATACTACCGCCGAGATGTTAGGTTGGGTTAGGTTAGGTTATATTACGTTATTGATGTGTAAAAAGATCCCACAGAGACGGAGAAGCCAACTCGCCAGGAATGTTATCAAATATTACCGCCGAGATGTTAGGTTGGGTTAGGTTAGGTTATATTACGTTTGTGATGTATATAAAGGTCCCGCGGAGACGTAGAGGCCAACTCGCCAGGAATGTTGTCAAACATTAGCGCCGAGATGATAGGTTGGGATAGGTTAGGTTATATTACGTTATTGATGTATATAAAGGTCCCACCGAGACGTGGAGGCCAACTCGCCAGGAATGTTTTCAAATATTACCGCCGATATGTTAGGCTGGGTTAGGTTAGGTTATATTACGTTATAGATGTATTTAAAGGTCCCGCGGAGACGTAGAGGCCAACTCGCCAGGAATGTTGTCAAATATTACCGCCGACGCGATAGGTTGGGTTAGGTTAGGTTATATTTCCTTATTGATGTATATGAAGCTCTCACGGAGACGTAGAGGCCAACTCGCCAGGAATGTTGTCAAATATTACCGCCGAGATGTTAGGTTGGGTTAGGTTAGGTTATATTACGTTATTGATGTATATAAAGGTCCCACGGAGACGGAGACGCCAACTCGCCAGGTATGTTTTCAAATACTACCGCCGAGATGTTAGGTTGGGTTAGGTTAGGTTATATTACGTTATTGATGTATATAAAGGTCCCACGGAGACGGAGACGCCAACTCGCCAGGAATGTTGTCAAATATTACCGCCGAGATGTTAGGTTGGGTTAGGTTAGGTTATATTACGTTATAGATGTATATAAAGGTCCCACGGAGACGTAGAGGCCAACAAGCCAGGAATGTGTTCAAATATTACCGCCGAGATGTTAGGTTGGGTTAGGTTAGGTTATGTTACGTTATAGATGTATTTAAAGGTCCCGCGGAGACGCAGAGGCCAACAAGCCAGGAATGTGATCAAATATTACCGCCGAGATGTTAAGTTGGGTTAGGTTAGGTTATATTACGTTATTGATGTATATAAAGGTCCCACGGAGACGTAGAGGCCAACTCGCCAGGTATGTTTTCAAATATTACCGCCGAGATGTTGGGTTGGGTTAGGTTAGGTTATATTACGTTATTGATGTATATAAATGTCCCACGGAGACGTAGAGACCAACTCGCCAGGAATGTTGTCAAATATTACCGCCGAGATGATAGGTTGGGTTAGATTAGGTTATATTTCGTTATTGATGTATATGAAGCTCTCACGGAGACGTAGAGGCCAACTCGCCAGGAATGCTGTCAAACGTTAGCGCCGAGATGATAGGTTGGGTTAGGTTAGGTTATATTACGTTATAGATGTATATAAAGTTCCCACGGAGACGTAGAGGCCAACTCGCCAGGAATGTTTTCAAATATTACCGCCGAGATGTTAGGTTGGGTTAGGTTAGGTTATATTACGTTATAGATGTATTTAAAGGTCCCGCGGAGACGTAGAGGCCAACAAGCCAGGAATGTGATCAAATATTACCGCCGAGATGTTAGGTTGGGTTAGGTTAGGTTATATTACGTTATTGATGTATATATATGTACCACGGAGACGTAGAGGCCAACTCGCCATGAATGTTTTCAAATATTACCGCCGAGGTGTTAGGTTGGGTTGTGTTAGGTTATATTACGTTATAGATGTATATAAAGGTCCCACGGAGACGTAGAGGCCAACTCGCCAGGAATGTTTCCAAATATTACCGCCGAGATGTTAGGTTGGGTTAGGTTAGGTTATATTACGTTATTGATGTATATAAAGGTCCCGCGGAGACGTAGAGGCCAACTCGCCAGGAATGTTGTCAAACATTAGCGCCGAGATGATAGGTTGGGTTAGGTTAGGTTAGATTACGTTATAGATGTATTTAAACGTCCCGCGGAGACGTAGAGGCCAACAAGCCAGGAATGTGATCAAATATTACCGCCGAGATGTTAGGTTGGGTTAGGTTAGATTATATAACGTTATAGATGTATATAAAGGTCCCACGGAGACGTAGAGGCCAACAAGCCAGGAATGTGTTCAAATATTACCGCCGAGATGTTGGGTTGCGTTAGGTTAGGTTATATTACGTTATTGATGTATATAAAGGTCCCACGGAGACGGAGAAGCCAACTCGCCAGGAATGTTGTCAAATATTACCGCCGAGATGTTAGGTAGCGTTAGGTTAGGTTATATTACGTTATTGATGTATATAAATGTCCCACGGAGACGTAGAGGCCAACTCGCCATGAATATTTTCAAATATTACCGCCGAGATGTTAGGTTGGGTTAGGTTAGGTTATATTACGTTATTGATGTATATAAAGGTCCCACGGAGACGTAGAGGCCAACTCGCCAGGTATGTTGTCAAATATTAGCGCCGAGATGATAGGTTGGGTTAGGTTAGGTTATATTACGTTATAGATGTATATAAAGGTCCCACGGAGACGTAGAGGCCAACTCGCCAGGAATGTTTTCAAAAATTACCGCCGACATGATAGGTTGGGTTAGGTTAGATTATATTACGATATTGATGTATATGAAGGTCAAACCGAGACGTAGAGGCCAACTCGCCAGGAATGTTGTCAAATATTACCGCCGAGATGTTAGGTTGGGTTAGGTTAGGTTATGTTACGTTATAGATGTATTTAAAGGTCCCGCGGAGACGCAGAGGCCAACTCGCCAGGAATGTGATCAAATATTACCGCCGAGATGTTAGGCTGGGTTAGGTTAGGTTATATTACGTTATTGATGTGTAAAAAGATCCCACGGAGACGGAGAAGCCAACTCGCCAGGAATGTTGTCAAATATTACCGCCGATATGTTAGGTTGGGTTAGTTTAGGTGATATTACGTTATTGATGTATATAAATGTACCACGGAGACGTAGAGGCCAACTCGCCATGAATATTTTCAAATATTACCGCCGAGATGTTAGGTTGGGTTAGGTTAGGCTATATTACGTTATTGATGTATATAAAGGTCCCACGGAGACGTAGAGGCCAACTCGCCAGGTATGTTGTCAAATATTAGCGCCGAGATGATAGGTTGGGTTAGGTTAGGTTATATTACGTTATAGATGTATATAAAGGTCCCACGGAGACGTAGACGCCAACTCGCCAGGAATGTTTCCAAATATTACCGCCGAGATGTTAGGTTGGGTTAGGTTAGGTTATATTACGTTATTGATGTATATAAAGGTCCCGCGGAGACGTAGAGGCCAACTCGCCAGGAATGTTGTCAAACATTAGCGCCGAGATGATAGGTTGGGTTAGGTTAGGTTAGATTACGTTATAGATGTATTTAAACGTCCCGCGGAGACGTAGAGGCCAACAAGCCAGGAATGTGATCAAATATTACCGCCGAGATGTTAGGTTGGGTTAGGTTAGATTATATAACGTTATAGATGTATATAAAGGTCCCACGGAGACGTAGAGGCCAACTCGCCAGGAATGTTGTCAAACATTAGCGCCGAGATGATAGGTTGGTTTAGGTTAGGTTATATTACGTTATTGATGTATATAAAGGTCCCACGGAGACGTGGAGGCCAACTCGCCAGGAATGTTTTCAAATATTACCGCCGACGCGATAGGTTGGGTTAGGTTAGGTTATATTACGTTATTGACGTATATAAAGGTCCCACGGAGACGTAGAGGCCAACTCGCCAGGTATGTTGTCAAATATTAGCGCCGAGATGATAGGTTGGGTTAGGTTAGGTTATATTACGTTATAGATGTATATAAAGGTCCCACGGAGACGTAGAGGCCAACTCGCCAGGAATGTTTTCAAAAATTACCGCCGACATGGTAGGTTGGGTTAGGTTAGATTATATTACGATATTGATGTATATGAAGGTCAAACCGAGACATAGAGGCCAACTCGCCAGGAATGTTGTCAAATATTACCGCCGAGATGTTAGGTTGGGTTAGGTTAGGTTATATTACGTTATTGATGTATATAAAGGTCCCACGGAGATGGAGACGCCAACTCGCCAGGAATGTTGTCAAATATTACCGCCGAGATGTTAGGTTGGGTTAGGTTAGGTTATATTACGTTATAGATGTATATAAAGGTCCCACGGAGACGTAGAGGCCAACAAGCCAGGAATGTGTTCAAATATTACCGCCGAGATGTTAGGTTGGGTTAGGTTAGGTTATGTTACGTTATAGATGTATTTAAAGGTCCCGCGGAGACGCAGAGGCCAACAAGCCAGGAATGTGATCAAATCTTACCGCCGACATGATAGGTTGGGTTAAGTTAGGTTATATTACGTTATTGATGTATATGAAGGTCAAACCGAGACGTAGAGGCCAACTCGGCATGAATGTTTTCAAATATTACCGCCGAGATGTTAGGTTGGGTTAGGTTAGGTTATATTACGATATTGATGTATATAAATGTACCACGGAGACGTAGAGGCCAACTCCCCATGAATATTTTCAAATATTACCGCCGAGATGTTAGGTTGGGTTAGGTTAGGTTATATTACGTTATTGATGTATATAAAGGTCCCACGGAGACGTAGAGGCCAACTCGCCAGGTATGTTGTCAAATATTAGCGCCGAGATGATAGGTTGGGTTAGGTTAGGTTATATTACGTTATAGATGTATATAAAGGTCCCACGGAGACGTAGAGGCCAACTCGCCAGGAATGTTTCCAAATTATACCGCCGAGATGTTAGGTTCGGTTAGGTTAGGTTATATTACGTTATTGATGTATAAAAAAATCCCACGGAGACGTAGAGGCCAACTCGCCAGGTATGTTTTCAAATACTACCGCCGAGATGTTAGGTTGGGTTAGGTTAGGTTATATTACGTTATTAATGTGTAAAAAGATCCCACGGAGACGGAGAAGCCAACTCGCCAGCAATGTTGTCAAATAGTACTGCCGAGATGTTAGGTTGGGTTAGGTTAGGTTATATAACGTTATGGATGTATATAAAGGTCCCACGGAGACGTAGAGGCCAACAAGCCAGGAATGTGTTCAAATATTACCGCCGAGATGTTAGGTTGGGTTAGGTTAGGTTATATTACGTTATAGATGTATATAAAGATCCCACGGAGACGTAGAGGCCAACTCGCCATGAATGTTTTCAAATATTACCGCCGAGATGTTATTTTGGGTTAGGATAGGTCATATTACGTTATTGATGTATATAAATGTACCACGGAGTCGTAGAGGCCAACTCGGCATGAATGTATTCAAATATTACCGCCGAGATGTTAGGTTGGGTTAGGTTAGGTTATATTACGTTATTGATGTATATAAATGTACCACGGAGACGTAGAGGCCAACTCGCCATGAATATTTTCAAATATTACCGCCGAGATGTTAGGTTGGGTTAGGTTAGGTTATATTACGTTATTGATGTATATAAAGGTCCCACGGAGACGTAGAGGCCAACACGCCAGGTATGTTGTCAAATATTAGCGCCGAGGTGATAGGTTCGGTTAGGTTAGGTTATATTACGTTATAGATGTATATAAAGGTCCCACGGAGACGTAGAGGCCAACTCGCCAGGAATGTTTTCAAAAATTACCGCCGACATGATAGGTTGGGTTAGGTTAGATTATTTTACGTTATTGATGTATATGAAGGTCAAACCGAGACGTAGAGGCCAACTCGCCAGGAATGTTGTCAAATATTACCGCCAAGATGTTAGGTTGGGTTAGGTTAGGTTATATTACGTTATTGATGTATATAAAGGTCCCACGGAGACGGAGACGCCAACTAGCCAGGTATGTTTTCAAATACTACCGCCGAGATGTTAGGTTGGGTTAGGTTAGGTTATATTACGTTATTGATGTGTAAAAAGATCCCACAGAGACGGAGAAGCCAACTCGCCAGGAATGTTATCAAATATTACCGCCGAGATGTTAGGTTGGGTTAGGTTAGGTTATATTACGTTTGTGATGTATATAAAGGTCCCGCGGAGACGTAGAGGCCAACTCGCCAGGAATGTTGTCAAACATTAGCGCCGAGATGATAGGTTGGGATAGGTTAGGTTATATTACGTTATTGATGTATATAAAGGTCCCACCGAGACGTGGAGGCCAACTCGCCAGGAATGTTTTCAAATATTACCGCCGATATGTTAGGCTGGGTTAGGTTAGGTTATATTACGTTATAGATGTATTTAAAGGTCCCGCGGAGACGTAGAGGCCAACTCGCCAGGAATGTTGTCAAATATTACCGCCGACGCGATAGGTTGGGTTAGGTTAGGTTATATTTCCTTATTGATGTATATGAAGCTCTCACGGAGACGTAGAGGCCAACTCGCCAGGAATGTTGTCAAATATTACCGCCGAGATGTTAGGTTGGGTTAGGTTAGGTTATATTACGTTATTGATGTATATAAAGGTCCCACGGAGACGGAGACGCCAACTCGCCAGGTATGTTTTCAAATACTACCGCCGAGATGTTAGGTTGGGTTAGGTTAGGTTATATTACGTTATTGATGTATATAAAGGTCCCACGGAGACGGAGACGCCAACTCGCCAGGAATGTTGTCAAATATTACCGCCGAGATGTTAGGTTGGGTTAGGTTAGGTTATATTACGTTATAGATGTATATAAAGGTCCCACGGAGACGTAGAGGCCAACAAGCCAGGAATGTGTTCAAATATTACCGCCGAGATGTTAGGTTGGGTTAGGTTAGGTTATGTTACGTTATAGATGTATTTAAAGGTCCCGCGGAGACGCAGAGGCCAACAAGCCAGGAATGTGATCAAATATTACCGCCGAGATGTTAAGTTGGGTTAGGTTAGGTTATATTACGTTATTGATGTATATAAAGGTCCCACGGAGACGTAGAGGCCAACTCGCCAGGTATGTTTTCAAATATTACCGCCGAGATGTTGGGTTGGGTTAGGTTAGGTTATATTACGTTATTGATGTATATAAATGTCCCACGGAGACGTAGAGACCAACTCGCCAGGAATGTTGTCAAATATTACCGCCGAGATGATAGGTTGGGTTAGATTAGGTTATATTTCGTTATTGATGTATATGAAGCTCTCACGGAGACGTAGAGGCCAACTCGCCAGGAATGCTGTCAAACGTTAGCGCCGAGATGATAGGTTGGGTTAGGTTAGGTTATATTACGTTATAGATGTATATAAAGTTCCCACGGAGACGTAGAGGCCAACTCGCCAGGAATGTTTTCAAATATTACCGCCGAGATGTTAGGTTGGGTTAGGTTAGGTTATATTACGTTATAGATGTATTTAAAGGTCCCGCGGAGACGTAGAGGCCAACAAGCCAGGAATGTGATCAAATATTACCGCCGAGATGTTAGGTTGGGTTAGGTTAGGTTATATTACGTTATTGATGTATATATATGTACCACGGAGACGTAGAGGCCAACTCGCCATGAATGTTTTCAAATATTACCGCCGAGGTGTTAGGTTGGGTTGTGTTAGGTTATATTACGTTATAGATGTATATAAAGGTCCCACGGAGACGTAGAGGCCAACTCGCCAGGAATGTTTCCAAATATTACCGCCGAGATGTTAGGTTGGGTTAGGTTAGGTTATATTACGTTATTGATGTATATAAAGGTCCCGCGGAGACGTAGAGGCCAACTCGCCAGGAATGTTGTCAAACATTAGCGCCGAGATGATAGGTTGGGTTAGGTTAGGTTAGATTACGTTATAGATGTATTTAAACGTCCCGCGGAGACGTAGAGGCCAACAAGCCAGGAATGTGATCAAATATTACCGCCGAGATGTTAGGTTGGGTTAGGTTAGATTATATAACGTTATAGATGTATATAAAGGTCCCACGGAGACGTAGAGGCCAACAAGCCAGGAATGTGTTCAAATATTACCGCCGAGATGTTGGGTTGCGTTAGGTTAGGTTATATTACGTTATTGATGTATATAAAGGTCCCACGGAGACGGAGAAGCCAACTCGCCAGGAATGTTGTCAAATATTACCGCCGAGATGTTAGGTAGCGTTAGGTTAGGTTATATTACGTTATTGATGTATATAAATGTCCCACGGAGACGTAGAGGCCAACTCGCCATGAATATTTTCAAATATTACCGCCGAGATGTTAGGTTGGGTTAGGTTAGGTTATATTACGTTATTGATGTATATAAAGGTCCCACGGAGACGTAGAGGCCAACTCGCCAGGTATGTTGTCAAATATTAGCGCCGAGATGATAGGTTGGGTTAGGTTAGGTTATATTACGTTATAGATGTATATAAAGGTCCCACGGAGACGTAGAGGCCAACTCGCCAGGAATGTTTTCAAAAATTACCGCCGACATGATAGGTTGGGTTAGGTTAGATTATATTACGATATTGATGTATATGAAGGTCAAACCGAGACGTAGAGGCCAACTCGCCAGGAATGTTGTCAAATATTACCGCCGAGATGTTAGGTTGGGTTAGGTTAGGTTATGTTACGTTATAGATGTATTTAAAGGTCCCGCGGAGACGCAGAGGCCAACTCGCCAGGAATGTTGTCAAATATTGCCGCCGAGATGTTAGGTTGGGTGAGGTTAGGTTATATTACGTTATAGATGTATATAAAGGTCCCACGGAGACGTAGAGGCCAACAAGCCAGGAATGTGTTCAAATATTACCGCCGAGATGTTAGGTTGGGTTAGGTTAGGTTATGTTACGTTATAGATGTATTTAAAGGTCCCGCGGAGACGCAGAGGCCAACAAGCCAGGAATGTGATCAAATATTACCGCCGAGATGTTAAGTTGGGTTAGGTTAGGTTATATTACGTTATTGATGTATATAAAGGTCCCACGGAGACGTAGAGGCCAACTCGCCAGGTATGTTTTCAAATATTACCGCCGAGATGTTGGGTTGGGTTAGGTTAGGTTATATTACGTTATTGATGTATATAAATGTCCCACGGAGACGTAGAGACCAACTCGCCAGGAATGTTGTCAAATATTACCGCCGAGATGATAGGTTGGGTTAGGTTAGGTTATATTTCGTTATTGATGTATATGAAGCTCTCACGGAGACGTAGAGGCCAACTCGCCAGGAATGCTGTCAAACGTTAGCGCCGAGATGATAGGTTGGGTTAGGTTAGGTTATATTACGTTATAGATGTATATAAAGTTCCCACGGAGACGTAGAGGCCAACTCGCCAGGAATGTTTTCAAATATTACCGCCAAGATGTTAGGTTGGGTTAGGTTAGGTTATATTACATTATAGATGTATTTAAAGGTCCCGCGGAGACGTAGAGGCCAACAAGCCAGGAATGTGATCAAATATTACCGCCGAGATGTTAGGTTGGGTTAGGTTAGGTTATATTACGTTATTGATGTATATATATGTACCACGGATACGTAGAGGCCAACTCGCCATGAATGTTTTCAAATATTACCGCCGAGATGTTAGGTTGGGTTGGGTTAGGTTATATTACGTTATAGATGTATATAAAGGTCCCACGGAGACGTATAGGCCAACTCGCCAGGAGTGTTTTCAAATATTACCGCCGAGATGTTAGGTTGGGTTAGGTTAGGTTATATTACGTTATAGATGTATTTAAAGGTCCCGCGGAGACGTAGAGGCCAACAAGCCAGGAATGCGATCAAATATTACCGCCGAGATGTTAGGTTGGGTTAGGTTAGGTCATGTTACGTTATAGATGTATTTAAAGGTCCCGCGGAGACGCAGAGGCCAACTCGCCAGGAATGTTGTCAAATATTACCGCCGAGATGTTAGGTTGGGTGAGGTTAGGTTATATTACGTTATAGATGTATATAAAGGTCCCACGGAGACGTAGAGGCCAACAAGCCAGGAATGTGTTCAAATATTACCGCCGAGATGTTAGGTTGGGTTAGGTTAGGTTATATTACGTTATTGATGTATATATATGTACCACGGAGACGTAGAGGCCAACTCGCCATGAATGTTTTCAAATATTACCGCCGAGATGTTAGGTTGGGTTGTGTTAGGTTATATTACGTTATAGATGTATATAAAGGTCTCACGGAGACGTAGAGGCCAACTCGCCAGGAATGCTGTCAAACGTTAGCGCCGAGATGATAGGTTGGGTTAGGTTAGGTTATATTACGTTATAGATGTATATAAAGTTCCCACGGAGACGTAGAGGCCAACTCGCCAGGAATGTTTTCAAATATTACCGCCGAGATGTTAGGTTGGGTTAGGTTAGGTTATATTACGTTATAGATGTATTTAAAGGTCCCGCGGAGACGTAGAGGCCAACAAGCCAGGAATGTGATCAAATATTACCGCCGAGATGTTAGGTTGGGTTAGGTTAGGTTATATTACGTTATTGATGTATATATATGTACCACGGAGACGTAGAGGCCAACTCGCCATGAATGTTTTCAAATATTACCGCCGAGATGTTAGGTTGGGTTGTGTTAGGTTATATTACGTTATAGATGTATATAAAGGTCCCACGGAGACGTAGAGGCCAACTCGCCAGGAGTGTTTTCAAATATTACCGCCGAGATGTTAGGTTGGGTTAGGTTAGGTTATATTACGTTATAGATGTATTTAAAGGTCCCGCGGAGACGTAGAGGCCAACAAGCCAGGAATGTGATCAAATATTACCGCCGAGATGTTAGGTTGGGTTAGGTTAGGTTATATTACGTTATTGATGTGTAAAAAGATCCCACGGAGACGGAGAAGCCAACTCGCCAGGAATGTTGTCAAATATTACCGCCGATATGTTAGGTTGGGTTAGTTTAGGTGATATTACGTTATTGATGTATATAAATGTACCACGGAGACGTAGAGGCCAACTCGCCATGAATATTTTCAAATATTACCGCCGAGATGTTAGGTTGGGTTAGGTTAGGCTATATTACGTTATTGATGTATATAAAGGTCCCACGGAGACGTAGAGGCCAACTCGCCAGGTATGTTTTCAAATATTACCGCCGAGATGTTGGGTTGGGTTAGGTTAGGTTATATTACGTTATTGATGTATATAAATGTCCCACGGAGACGTAGAGACCAACTCGCCAGGAATGTTGTCAAATATTATCGCCGAGATGATAGGTTGGGTTAGATTAGGTTATATTTCGTTATTGATGTATATGAAGCTCTCACGGAGACGTAGAGGCCAACTCGCCAGGAATGCTGTCAAACGTTAGCGCCGAGATGATAGGTTGGGTTAGGTTAGGTTATATTACGTTATAGATGTATATAAAGTTCCCACGGAGACGTAGAGGCCAACTCGCCAGGAATGTTTTCAAATATTACCGCCGAGATGTTAGGTTGGGTTAGGTTAGGTTATATTACGTTATAGATGTATTTAAAGGTCCCGCGGAGACGTAGAGGCCAACAAGCCAGGAATGTGATCAAATATTACCGCCGAGATGTTAGGTTGGGTTAGGTTAGGTTATATTACGTTATTGATGTATATATATGTACCACGGAGACGTAGAGGCCAACTCGCCATGAATGTTTTCAAATATTACCGCCGAGATGTTAGGTTGGGTTGTGTTAGGTTATATTACGTTATAGATGTATATAAAGGTCCCACGGAGACGTAGAGGCCAACTCGCCAGGAGTGTTTTCAAATATTACCGCCGAGATGTTAGGTTGGGTTAGGTTAGGTTATATTACGTTATAGATGTATTTAAAGGTCCCGCGGAGACGTAGAGGCCAACAAGCCAGGAATGTGATCAAATATTACCGCCGAGATGTTAGGTTGGGTTAGGTTAGGTTATATTACGTTATTGATGTGTAAAAAGATCCCACGGAGACGGAGAAGCCAACTCGCCAGGAATGTTGTCAAATATTACCGCCGATATGTTAGGTTGGGTTAGTTTAGGTGATATTACGTTATTGATGTATATAAATGTACCACGGAGACGTAGAGGCCAACTCGCCATGAATATTTTCAAATATTACCGCCGAGATGTTAGGTTGGGTTAGGTTAGGCTATATTACGTTATTGATGTATATAAAGGTCCCACGGAGACGTAGAGGCCAACTCGCCAGGTATGTTGTCAAATATTAGCGCCGAGATGATAGGTTGGGTTAGGTTAGGTTATATTACGTTATAGATGTATATAAAGGTCCCACGGAGACGTAGACGCCAACTCGCCAGGAATGTTTCCAAATATTACCGCCGAGATGTTAGGTTGGGTTAGGTTAGGTTATATTACGTTATTGATGTATATAAAGGTCCCGCGGAGACGTAGAGGCCAACTCGCCAGGAATGTTGTCAAACATTAGCGCCGAGATGATAGGTTGGGTTAGGTTAGGTTAGATTACGTTATAGATGTATTTAAACGTCCCGCGGAGACGTAGAGGCCAACAAGCCAGGAATGTGATCAAATATTACCGCCGAGATGTTAGGTTGGGTTAGGTTAGATTATATAACGTTATAGATGTATATAAAGGTCCCACGGAGACGTAGAGGCCAACTCGCCAGGAATGTTGTCAAACATTAGCGCCGAGATGATAGGTTGGTTTAGGTTAGGTTATATTACGTTATTGATGTATATAAAGGTCCCACGGAGACGTGGAGGCCAACTCGCCAGGAATGTTTTCAAATATTACCGCCGACGCGATAGGTTGGGTTAGGTTAGGTTATATTACGTTATTGACGTATATAAAGGTCCCACGGAGACGTAGAGGCCAACTCGCCAGGTATGTTGTCAAATATTAGCGCCGAGATGATAGGTTGGGTTAGGTTAGGTTATATTACGTTATAGATGTATATAAAGGTCCCACGGAGACGTAGAGGCCAACTCGCCAGGAATGTTTTCAAAAATTACCGCCGACATGTTAGGTTGGGTTAGGTTAGGTTATGTTACGTTATAGATGTATTTAAAGGTCCCGCGGAGACGCAGAGGCCAACAAGCCAGGAATGTGATCAAATCTTACCGCCGACATGATAGGTTGGGTTAAGTTAGGTTATATTACGTTATTGATGTATATGAAGGTCAAACCGAGACGTAGAGGCCAACTCGGCATGAATGTTTTCAAATATTACCGCCGAGATGTTAGGTTGGGTTAGGTTAGGTTATATTACGATATTGATGTATATAAATGTACCACGGAGACGTAGAGGCCAACTCCCCATGAATATTTTCAAATATTACCGCCGAGATGTTAGGTTGGGTTAGGTTAGGTTATATTACGTTATTGATGTATATAAAGGTCCCACGGAGACGTAGAGGCCAACTCGCCAGGTATGTTGTCAAATATTAGCGCCGAGATGATAGGTTGGGTTAGGTTAGGTTATATTACGTTATAGATGTATATATAGGTCCCACGGAGACGTAGAGGCCAACTCGCCAGGAATGTTTCCAAATTATACCGCCGAGATGTTAGGTTCGGTTAGGTTAGGTTATATTACGTTATTGATGTATAAAAAAATCCCACGGAGACGTAGAGGCCAACTCGCCAGGTATGTTTTCAAATATTACCGCCGAGATGTTAGGTTGGGTTAGGTTAGGTTATATTACGTTATAGATGTATTTAAAGGTCCCGCGGAGACGTAGAGGCCAACAAGCCAGGAATGTGATCAAATATTACCGCCGAGATGTTAGGTTGGGTTAGGTTAGGTTATATTACGTTATTGATGTATATATATGTACCACGGAGACGTAGAGGCCAACTCGCCATGAATGTTTTCAAATATTACCGCCGAGATGTTAGGTTGGGTTGTGTTAGGTTATATTACGTTATAGATGTATATAAAGGTCTCACGGAGACGTAGAGGCCAACAAGCCAGGAATGTGATCAAATATTACCGCCGAGATGTTAGGTTGGGTTAGGTTAGGTTATATTACGTTATTGATGTGTAAAAAGATCCCACGGAGACGGAGAAGCCAACTCGCCAGGAATGTTGTCAAATATTACCGCCGATATGTTAGGTTGGGTTAGTTTAGGTGATATTACGTTATTGATGTATATAAATGTACCACGGAGACGTAGAGGCCAACTCGCCATGAATATTTTCAAATATTACCGCCGAGATGTTAGGTTGGGTTAGGTTAGGCTATATTACGTTATTGATGTATATAAAGGTCCCACGGAGACGTAGAGGCCAACTCGCCAGGTATGTTGTCAAATATTAGCGCCGAGATGATAGGTTGGGTTAGGTTAGGTTATATTACGTTATAGATGTATATAAAGGTCCCACGGAGACCTAGACGCCAACTCGCCAGGAATGTTTCCAAATATTACCGCCGAGATGTTAGGTTGGGTTAGGTTAGGTTATATTACGTTATTGATGTATATAAAGGTCCCGCGGAGACGTAGAGGCCAACTCGCCAGGAATGTTGTCAAACATTAGCGCCGAGATGATAGGTTGGGTTAGGTTAGGTTAGATTACGTTATAGATGTATTTAAACGTCCCGCGGAGACGTAGAGGCCAACAAGCCAGGAATGTGATCAAATATTACCGCCGAGATGTTAGGTTGGGTTAGGTTAGATTATATAACGTTATAGATGTATATAAAGGTCCCACGGAGACGTAGAGGCCAACTCGCCAGGAATGTTGTCAAACATTAGCGCCGAGATGATAGGTTGGTTTAGGTTAGGTTATATTACGTTATTGATGTATATAAAGGTCCCACGGAGACGTGGAGGCCAACTCGCCAGGAATGTTTTCAAATATTACCGCCGACGCGATAGGTTGGGTTAGGTTAGGTTATATTACGTTATTGACGTATATAAAGGTCCCACGGAGACGTAGAGGCCAACTCGCCAGGTATGTTGTCAAATATTAGCGCCGAGATGATAGGTTGGGTTAGGTTAGGTTATATTACGTTATAGATGTATATAAAGGTCCCACGGAGACGTAGAGGCCAACTCGCCAGGAATGTTTTCAAAAATTACCGCCGACATGATAGGTTGGGTTAGGTTAGATTATATTACGTTATTGATGTATATAAAGGTCCCACGGAGACGTAGAGGCCAACTCGCCAGGTATGTTGTCAAATATTAGCGCCGAGATGATAGGTTGGGTTAGGTTAGGTTATATTACGTTATAGATGTATATAAAGGTCCCACGGAGACGTAGAGGCCAACTCGCCAGGAATGTTTTCAAAAATTACCGCTGACATGGTAGGTTGGGTTAGGTTAGATTATATTACGATATTGATGTATATGAAGGTCAAACCGAGACATAGAGGCCAACTCGCCAGGAATGTTGTCAAATATTACCGCCGAGATGTTAGGTTGGGTTAGGTTAGGTTATATTACGTTATTGATGTATATAAAGGTCCCACGGAGACGGAGACGCCAACTCGCCAGGAATGTTGTCAAATATTACCGCCGAGATGTTAGGTTGGGTTAGGTTAGGTTATATTACGTTATAGATGTATATAAAGGTCCCACGGAGACGTAGAGGCCAACAAGCCAGGAATGTGTTCAAATATTACCGCCGAGATGTTAGGTTGGGTTAGGTTAGGTTATGTTACGTTATAGATGTATTTAAAGGTCCCGCGGAGACGCAGAGGCCAACAAGCCAGGAATGTGATCAAATCTTACCGCCGACATGATAGGTTGGGTTAAGTTAGGTTATATTACGTTATTGATGTATATGAAGGTCAAACCGAGACGTAGAGGCCAACTCGGCATGAATGTTTTCAAATATTACCGCCGAGATGTTAGGTTGGGTTAGGTTAGGTTATATTACGATATTGATGTATATAAATGTACCACGGAGACGTAGAGGCCAACTCCCCATGAATATTTTCAAATATTACCGCCGAGATGTTAGGTTGGGTTAGGTTAGGTTATATTACGTTATTGATGTATATAAAGGTCCCACGGAGACGTAGAGGCCAACTCGCCAGGTATGTTGTCAAATATTAGCGCCGAGATGATAGGTTGGGTTAGGTTAGGTTATATTACGTTATAGATGTATATAAAGGTCCCACGGAGACGTAGAGGCCAACTCGCCAGGAATGTTTCCAAATTATACCGCCGAGATGTTAGGTTCGGTTAGGTTAGGTTATATTACGTTATTGATGTATAAAAAAATCCCACGGAGACGTAGAGGCCAACTCGCCAGGTATGTTTTCAAATACTACCGCCGAGATGTTAGGTTGGGTTAGGTTAGGTTATATTACGTTATTAATGTGTAAAAAGATCCCACGGAGACGGAGAAGCCAACTCGCCAGCAATGTTGTCAAATAGTACTGCCGAGATGTTAGGTTGGGTTAGGTTAGGTTATATAACGTTATGGATGTATATAAAGGTCCCACGGAGACGTAGAGGCCAACAAGCCAGGAATGTGTTCAAATATTACCGCCGAGATGTTAGGTTGGGTTAGGTTAGGTTATATTACGTTATAGATGTATATAAAGATCCCACGGAGACGTAGAGGCCAACTCGCCATGAATGTTTTCAAATATTACCGCCGAGATGTTATTTTGGGTTAGGATAGGTCATATTACGTTATTGATGTATATAAATGTACCACGGAGTCGTAGAGGCCAACTCGGCATGAATGTATTCAAATATTACCGCCGAGATGTTAGGTTGGGTTAGGTTAGGTTATATTACGTTATTGATGTATATAAATGTACCACGGAGACGTAGAGGCCAACTCGCCATGAATATTTTCAAATATTACCGCCGAGATGTTAGGTTGGGTTAGGTTAGGTTATATTACGTTATTGATGTATATAAAGGTCCCACGGAGACGTAGAGGCCAACTCGCCAGGTATGTTGTCAAATATTAGCGCCGAGGTGATAGGTTCGGTTAGGTTAGGTTATATTACGTTATAGATGTATATAAAGGTCCCACGGAGACGTAGAGGCCAACTCGCCAGGAATGTTTTCAAAAATTACCGCCGACATGATAGGTTGGGTTAGGTTAGATTATTTTACGTTATTGATGTATATGAAGGTCAAACCGAGACGTAGATGCCAACTCGCCAGGAATGTTGTCAAATATTACCGCCGAGATGTTAGGTTGGGTTAGGTTAGGTTATATTACGTTATTGATGTATATAAAGGTCCCACGGAGACGGAGACGCCAACTAGCCAGGTATGTTTTCAAATACTACCGCCGAGATGTTAGGTTGGGTTAGGTTAGGTTATATTACGTTATTGATGTGTAAAAAGATCCCACAGAGACGGAGAAGCCAACTCGCCAGGAATGTTATCAAATATTACCGCCGAGATGTTAGGTTGGGTTAGGTTAGGTTATATTACGTTTGTGATGTATATAAAGGTCCCGCGGAGACGTAGAGGCCAACTCGCCAGGAATGTTGTCAAACATTAGCGCCGAGATGATAGGTTGGGATAGGTTAGGTTATATTACGTTATTGATGTATATAAAGGTCCCACCGAGACGTGGAGGCCAACTCGCCAGGAATGTTTTCAAATATTACCGCCGATATGTTAGGCTGGGTTAGGTTAGGTTATATTACGTTATAGATGTATTTAAAGGTCCCGCGGAGACGTAGAGGCCAACTCGCCAGGAATGTTGTCAAATATTACCGCCGACGCGATAGGTTGGGTTAGGTTAGGTTATATTTCCTTATTGATGTATATGAAGCTCTCACGGAGACGTAGAGGCCAACTCGCCAGGAATGTTGTCAAATATTCCCGCCGAGATGTTAGGTTGGGTTAGGTTAGGTTATATTACGTTATTGATGTATATAAAGGTCCCACGGAGACGGAGACGCCAACTCGCCAGGTATGTTTTCAAATACTACCGCCGAGATGTTAGGTTGGGTTAGGTTAGGTTATATTACGTTATTGATGTATATAAAGGTCCCACGGAGACGGAGACGCCAACTCGCCAGGAATGTTGTCAAATATTACCGCCGAGATGTTAGGTTGGGTTAGGTTAGGTTATATTACGTTATAGATGTATATAAAGGTCCCACGGAGACGTAGAGGCCAACAAGCCAGGAATGTGTTCAAATATTACCGCCGAGATGTTAGGTTGGGTTAGGTTAGGTTATGTTACGTTATAGATGTATTTAAAGGTCCCGCGGAGACGCAGAGGCCAACAAGCCAGGAATGTGATCAAATATTACCGCCGAGATGTTAAGTTGGGTTAGGTTAGGTTATATTACGTTATTGATGTATATAAAGGTCCCACGGAGACGTAGAGGCCAACTCGCCAGGTATGTTTTCAAATATTACCGCCGAGATGTTGGGTTGGGTTAGGTTAGGTTATATTACGTTATTGATGTATATAAATGTCCCACGGAGACGTAGAGACCAACTCGCCAGGAATGTTGTCAAATATTACCGCCGAGATGATAGGTTGGGTTAGATTAGGTTATATTTCGTTATTGATGTATATGAAGCTCTCACGGAGACGTAGAGGCCAACTCGCCAGGAATGCTGTCAAACGTTAGCGCCGAGATGATAGGTTGGGTTAGGTTAGGTTATATTACGTTATAGATGTATATAAAGTTCCCACGGAGACGTAGAGGCCAACTCGCCAGGAATGTTTTCAAATATTACCGCCGAGATGTTAGGTTGGGTTAGGTTAGGTTATATTACGTTATAGATGTATTTAAAGGTCCCGCGGAGACGTAGAGGCCAACAAGCCAGGAATGTGATCAAATATTACCGCCGAGATGTTAGGTTGGGTTAGGTTAGGTTATATTACGTTATTGATGTATATATATGTACCACGGAGACGTAGAGGCCAACTCGCCATGAATGTTTTCAAATATTACCGCCGAGGTGTTAGGTTGGGTTGTGTTAGGTTATATTACGTTATAGATGTATATAAAGGTCCCACGGAGACGTAGAGGCCAACTCGCCAGGAGTGTTTTCAAATATTACCGCCGAGATGTTAGGTTGGGTTAGGTTAGGTTATATTACGTTATTGATGTGTAAAAAGATCCCACGGAGACGGAGAAGCCAACTCGCCAGGAATGTTGTCAAATATTACCGCCGATATGTTAGGTTGGGTTAGTTTAGGTGATATTACGTTATTGATGTATATAAATGTACCACGGAGACGTAGAGGCCAACTCGCCATGAATATTTTCAAATATTACCGCCGAGATGTTAGGTTGGGTTAGGTTAGGCTATATTACGTTATTGATGTATATAAAGGTCCCACGGAGACGTAGAGGCCAACTCGCCAGGTATGTTGTCAAATATTAGCGCCGAGATGATAGGTTGGGTTAGGTTAGGTTATATTACGTTATAGATGTATATAAAGGTCCCACGGAGACGTAGACGCCAACTCGCCAGGAATGTTTCCAAATATTACCGCCGAGATGTTAGGTTGGGTTAGGTTAGGTTATATTACGTTATTGATGTATATAAAGGTCCCACGGAGACGTAGAGGCCAACAAGCCAGGAATGTGTTCAAATATTACCGCCGAGATGTTGGGTTGCGTTAGGTTAGGTTATATTACGTTATTGATGTATATAAAGGTCCCACGGAGACGGAGAAGCCAACAAGCCAGGAATGTTGTCAAATATTACCGCCGAGATGTTAGGTTGCGTTAGGTTAGGTTATATTACGTTATTGATGTATATAAATGTCCCACGGAGACGTAGAGGCCAACTCGCCATGAATATTTTCAAATATTACCGCCGAGATGTTAGGTTGGGTTAGGTTAGGTTATATTACGTTATTGATGTATATAAAGGTCCCACGGAGACGTAGAGGCCAACTCGCCAGGTATGTTGTCAAATATTAGCGCCGAGATGATAGGTTGGGTTAGGTTAGGTTATATTACGTTATAGATGTATATAAAGGTCCCACGGAGACGTAGAGGCCAACTCGCCAGGAATGTTTTCAAAAATTACCGCCGACATGATAGGTTGGGTTAGGTTAGATTATATTACGATATTGATGTATATGAAGGTCAAACCGAGACGTAGAGGCCAACTCGCCAGGAATGTTGTCAAATATTACCGCCGAGATGTTAGGTTGGGTTAGGTTAGGTTATGTTACGTTATAGATGTATTTAAAGGTCCCGCGGAGACGCAGAGGCCAACTCGCCAGGAATGTTGTCAAATATTACCGCCGAGATGTTAGGTTGGGTGAGGTTAGGTTATATTACGTTATAGATGTATATAAAGGTCCCACGGAGACGTAGAGGCCAACAAGCCAGGAATGTGTTCAAATATTACCGCCGAGATGTTAGGTTGGGTTAGGTTAGGTTATGTTACGTTATAGATGTATTTAAAGGTCCCGCGGAGACGCAGAGGCCAACAAGCCAGGAATGTGATCAAATATTACCGCCGAGATGTTAAGTTGGGTTAGGTTAGGTTATATTACGTTATTGATGTATATAAAGGTCCCACGGAGACGTAGAGGCCAACTCGCCAGGTATGTTTTCAAATATTACCGCCGAGATGTTGGGTTGGGTTAGGTTAGGTTATATTACGTTATTGATGTATATAAATGTCCCACGGAGACGTAGAGACCAACTCGCCAGGAATGTTGTCAAATATTACCGCCGAGATGATAGGTTGGGTTAGGTTAGGTTATATTTCGTTATTGATGTATATGAAGCTCTCACGGAGACGTAGAGGCCAACTCGCCAGGAATGCTGTCAAACGTTAGCGCCGAGATGATAGGTTGGGTTAGGTTAGGTTATATTACGTTATAGATGTATATAAAGTTCCCACGGAGACGTAGAGGCCAACTCGCCAGGAATGTTTTCAAATATTACCGCCAAGATGTTAGGTTGGGTTAGGTTAGGTTATATTACATTATAGATGTATTTAAAGGTCCCGCGGAGACGTAGAGGCCAACAAGCCAGGAATGTGATCAAATATTACCGCCGAGATGTTAGGTTGGGTTAGGTTAGGTTATATTACGTTATTGATGTATATATATGTACCACGGATACGTAGAGGCCAACTCGCCATGAATGTTTTCAAATATTACCGCCGAGATGTTAGGTTGGGTTGGGTTAGGTTATATTACGTTATAGATGTATATAAAGGTCCCACGGAGACGTAGAGGCCAACTCGCCAGGAGTGTTTTCAAATATTACCGCCGAGATGTTAGGTTGGGTTAGGTTAGGTTATATTACGTTATAGATGTATTTAAAGGTCCCGCGGAGACGTAGAGGCCAACAAGCCAGGAATGCGATCAAATATTACCGCCGAGATGTTAGGTTGGGTTAGGTTAGGTCATGTTACGTTATAGATGTATTTAAAGGTCCCGCGGAGACGCAGAGGCCAACTCGCCAGGAATGTTGTCAAATATTACCGCCGAGATGTTAGGTTGGGTGAGGTTAGGTTATATTACGTTATAGATGTATATAAAGGTCCCACGGAGACGTAGAGGCCAACAAGCCAGGAATGTGTTCAAATATTACCGCCGAGATGTTAGGTTGGGTTAGGTTAGGTTATGTTACGTTATAGATGTATTTAAAGGTCCCGCGGAGACGCAGAGGCCAACAAGCCAGGAATGTGATCAAATATTACCGCCGAGATGTTAAGTTGGGTTAGGTTAGGTTATATTACGTTATTGATGTATATAAAGGTCCCACGGAGACGTAGAGGCCAACTCGCCAGGTATGTTTTCAAATATTACCGCCGAGATGTTGGGTTGGGTTAGGTTAGGTTATATTACGTTATTGATGTATATAAATGTCCCACGGAGACGTAGAGACCAACTCGCCAGGAATGTTGTCAAATATTACCGCCGAGATGATAGGTTGGGTTAGGTTAGGTTATATTACGTTATAGATGTATTTAAAGGTCCCGCGGAGACGTAGAGGCCAACAAGCCAGGAATGTGATCAAATATTACCGCCGAGATGTTAGGTTGGGTTAGGTTAGGTTATATTACGTTATTGATGTGTAAAAAGATCCCACGGAGACGGAGAAGCCAACTCGCCAGGAATGTTGTCAAATATTACCGCCGATATGTTAGGTTGGGTTAGTTTAGGTGATATTACGTTATTGATGTATATAAATGTACCACGGAGACGTAGAGGCCAACTCGCCATGAATATTTTCAAATATTACCGCCGAGATGTTAGGTTGGGTTAGGTTAGGCTATATTACGTTATTGATGTATATAAAGGTCCCACGGAGACGTAGAGGCCAACTCGCCAGGTATGTTGTCAAATATTAGCGCCGAGATGATAGGTTGGGTTAGGTTAGGTTATATTACGTTATAGATGTATATAAAGGTCCCACGGAGACGTAGACGCCAACTCGCCAGGAATGTTTCCAAATATTACCGCCGAGATGTTAGGTTGGGTTAGGTTAGGTTATATTACGTTATTGATGTATATAAAGGTCCCGCGGAGACGTAGAGGCCAACTCGCCAGGAATGTTGTCAAATATTAGCGCCGAGATGATAGGTTGGGTTAGGTTAGGTTATATTACGTTATAGATGTATATAAAGGTCCCACGGAGACGTAGACGCCAACTCGCCAGGAATGTTTCCAAATATTACCGCCGAGATGTTAGGTTGGGTTAGGTTAGGTTATATTACGTTATTGATGTATATAAAGGTCCCGCGGAGACGTAGAGGCCAACTCGCCAGGAATGTTGTCAAACATTAGCGCCGAGATGATAGGTTGGGTTAGGTTAGGTTAGATTACGTTATAGATGTATTTAAACGTCCCGCGGAGACGTAGAGGCCAACAAGCCAGGAATGTGATCAAATATTACCGCCGAGATGTTAGGTTGGGTTAGGTTAGATTATATAACGTTATAGATGTATATAAAGGTCCCACGGAGACGTAGAGGCCAACAAGCCAGGAATGTGTTCAAATATTACCGCCGAGATGTTGGGTTGCGTTAGGTTAGGTTATATTACGTTATTGATGTATATAAAGGTCCCACGGAGACGGAGAAGCCAACTCGCCAGGAATGTTGTCAAATATTACCGCCGAGATGTTAGGTTGGGTTAGGTTAGGTTATATTACGTTATTGATGTATATAAATGTCCCACGGAGACGGAGAAGCCAACTCGCCAGGAATGTTGTCAAATATTACCGCCGAGATGTTAGGTTGGGTTATGTTAGGTTATATTACGTTATTGATGTATATAAATGTCCCACGGAGACGTAGAGGCCAACTCGCCATGAATATTTTCAAATATTACCGCCGAGATGTTAGGTTGGGTTAGGTTAGGTTATATTACGTTATTGATGTATATAAATGTCCCACGGAGACGTAGAGACCAACTCGCCAGGAATGTTGTCAAATATTACCGCCGAGCTGATAGGTTGGTTTAGGTTAGGTTATATTTCGTTATTGATGTATATGAAGCTCTCACGGAGACGTAGAGGCCAACTCGCCAGGAATGCTGTCAAACGTTAGCGCCGAGATGATAGGTTGGGTTAGGTTAGGTTATATTACGTTATAGATGTATATAAAGTTCCCACGGAGACGTAGAGGCCAACTCGCCAGGAATGTTTTCAAATATTACCGCCGAGATGTTAGGTTGGGTTAGGTTAGGTTATATTACGTTATAGATGTATTTAAAGGTCCCGCGGAGACGTAGAGGCCAACAAGCCAGGAATGTGATCAAATATTACCGCCGAGATGTTAGGTTGGGTTAGGTTGGGTTATATTACGTTATTGATGTATATATATGTACCACGGAGACGTAGAGGCCAACTCGCCATGAATGTTTTCAAATATTACCGCCGAGATGTTAGGTTGGGTTGGGTTAGGTTATATTAGGTTATAGATGTATATAAAGGTCCCACGGAGACGTAGAGGCCAACTCGCCAGGAGTGTTTTCAAATATTACCGCCGAGATGTTAGGTTGGGTTAGGTTAGGTTATATTACGTTATAGATGTATTTAAAGGTCCCGCGGAGACGTAGAGGCCAACAAGCCAGGAATGCGATCAAATATTACCGCCGAGATGTTAGGTTGGGTTAGGTTAGGTTATATTACGTTATTGATGTGTATAAAGGTCCCACGGAGACGGAGAAGCCAACTCGCCAGGAATATTGTCAAATATTACCGCCGAGATGTTAGGTTGGGTTAGTTTAGGTGATATTACGTTATTGATGTATATAAATGTACCACGGAGACGTAGAGGCCAACTCGCCATGAATATTTTCAAATATTACCGCCGAGATGTTAGGTTGGGTTAGGTTAGGCTATATTACGTAATTGATGTATATAAAGGTCCCACGGAGACGTAGAGGCCAACTCGCCAGGTATGTTGTCAAATATTAGCGCCGAGATGATAGGTTCGGTTAGGTTAGGTTATATTACGTTAGAGATGTATATAAAGGTCCCACGGAGACGTAGAGGCCAACTCGCCAGGAATGTTTCCAAATATTACCGCCGAGATGTTAGGTTGGGTTAGGTTAGGTTATATTACGTTATTGATGTATATAAAGGTCCCACGGAGACGTAGAGGCCAACTCGCCAGGTATGTTTGCAAATATTACCGCCGAGATGTTGGGTTGGGTTAGGTTAGGTTATATTACGTTATTGATGTATATAAATGTCCCACGGAGACGTAGAGGCCAACTCGCCAGGAATGTTGTCTAATATTAACGCCGAGATGATAGGTTGGGTTAGGTTAGGTTATATTACGTTATTGACGTATATAAAGGTCCCACGGAGACGTAGAGGCCAACTCGCCAGGTATGTTGTCAAATATTAGCGCCGAGATGATAGGTTGGGTTAGGTTAGGTTATATTACGTTATAGATGTATATAAAGGTCCCACGGAGACGTAGAGGCCAACTCGCCAGGAATGTTTTCAAAAATTACCGCCGACATGATAGGTTGGGTTAGGTTAGATTATATTACGATATTGATGTATATGAAGGTCAAACCGAGACGTAGCGGCCAACTCGCCAGGAATGTTGTCAAATATTACCGCCGAGATGTTAAGTTGGGTTAGGTTAGGTTAGATTACGTTAGTGATGTATATAAAGGTCCCACGGAGACGGAGACGCCAACTCGCCAGGTATGTTTTCAAATATTACCGCCGAGATGTTAGGTTGGGTTAGGTTAGGTTATATTACGTTATAGATGTATTTAAAGGTCCCGCGGAGACGTAGAGGCCAACAAGCCAGGAATGTGATCAAATATTACCGCCGAGATGTTAGGTTGGGTTAGGTTAGGTTATATTACGTTATTGATGTATATATATGTACCACGGAGACGTAGAGGCCAACTCGCCATGAATGTTTTCAAATATTACCGCCGAGATGTTAGGTTGGGTTGGGTTAGGTTATATTACGTTATAGATGTATATAAAGGTCCCACGGAGACGTAGAGGCCAACTCGCCAGGAGTGTTTTCAAATATTACCGCCGAGATGTTAAGTTGGGTTAGGTTAGGTTATATTACGTTATAGATGTATTTAAAGGTCCCGCGGAGACGTAGAGGCCAACAAGCCAGGAATGTGATCAAATATTACCGCCGAGATGTTAGGTTGGGTTAGGTTAGGTTATATTACGTTATTGATGTGTAAAAAGATCCCACGGAGACGGAGAAGCCAACTCGCCAGGAATGTTGTCAAATATTACCGCCGATATGTTAGGTTGGGTTAGTTTAGGTGATATTACGTTATTGATGTATATAAATGTACCACGGAGACGTAGAGGCCAACTCGCCATGAATATTTTCAAATATTACCGCCGAGATGTTAGGTTGGGTTAGGTTAGGCTATATTACGTTATTGATGTATATAAAGGTCCCACGGAGACGTAGAGGCCAACTCGCCAGGTATGTTGTCAAATATTAGCGCCGAGATGATAGGTTGGGTTAGGTTAGGTTATATTACGTTATAGATGTATATAAAGGTCCCACGGAGACGTAGAGGCCAACTCGCCAGGAATGTTTTCAAAAATTACCGCCGACATGATAGGTTGGGTTAGGTTAGATTATATTACGATATTGATGTATATGAAGGTCAAACCGAGACGTAGAGGCCAACTCGCCAGGAATGTTGTCAAATATTACCGCCGAGATGTTAGGTTGGGTTAGGTTAGGTTATGTTACGTTATAGATGTATTTAAAGGTCCCGCGGAGACGCAGAGGCCAACTCGCCAGGAATGTTGTCAAATATTACCGCGGAGATGTTAGGTTGGGTGAGGTTAGGTTATATTACGTTATAGATGTATATAAAGGTCCCACGGAGACGTAGAGGCCAACAAGCCAGGAATGTGTTCAAATATTACCGCCGAGATGTTAGGTTGGGTTAGGTTAGGTTATGTTACGTTATAGATGTATTTAAAGGTCCCGCGGAGACGCAGAGGCCAACAAGCCAGGAATGTGATCAAATATTACCGCCGAGATGTTAAGTTGGGTTAGGTTAGGTTATATTACGTTATTGATGTATATAAAGGTCCCACGGAGACGTAGAGGCCAACTCGCCAGGTATGTTTTCAAATATTACCGCCGAGATGTTGGGTTGGGTTAGGTTAGGTTATATTACGTTATTGATGTATATAAATGTCCCACGGAGACGTAGAGACCAACTCGCCAGGAATGTTGTCAAATATTACCGCCGAGATGATAGGTTGGGTTAGGTTAGGTTATATTTCGTTATTGATGTATATGAAGCTCTCACGGAGACGTAGAGGCCAACTCGCCAGGAATGCTGTCAAACGTTAGCGCCGAGATGATAGGTTGGGTTAGGTTAGGTTATATTACGTTATAGATGTATATAAAGTTCCCACGGAGACGTAGAGGCCAACTCGCCAGGAATGTTTTCAAATATTACCGCCGAGATGTTAGGTTGGGTTAGGTTAGGTTATATTACATTATAGATGTATTTAAAGGTCCCGCGGAGACGTAGAGGCCAACAAGCCAGGAATGTGATCAAATATTACCGCCGAGATGTTAGGTTGGGTTAGGTTAGGTTATATTACGTTATTGATGTATATATATGTACCACGGATACGTAGAGGCCAACTCGCCATGAATGTTTTCAAATATTACCGCCGAGATGTTAGGTTGGGTTGGGTTAGGTTATATTACGTTATAGATGTATATAAAGGTCCCACGGAGACGTAGAGGCCAACTCGCCAGGAGTGTTTTCAAATATTACCGCCGAGATGTTAGGTTGGGTTAGGTTAGGTTATATTACGTTATAGATGTATTTAAAGGTCCCGCGGAGACGTAGAGGCCAACAAGCCAGGAATGCGATCAAATATTACCGCCGAGATGTTAGGTTGGGTTAGGTTAGGTTATATTACGTTATTGATGTGTATAAAGGTCCCACGGAGACGGAGAAGCCAACTAGCCAGGAATGTTGCCAAATATTACCGCCGAGATGTTAGGTTGGGTTAGTTTAGGTGATATTACGTTATTGATGTATATAAATGTACCACGGAGACGTAGAGGCCAACTCGCCAGGAATGTTGTCAAATATTACCGCCGAGATGTTAGGTTGGGTTAGGTTAGGTTATGTTACGTTATAGATGTATTTAAAGGTCCCGCGGAGACGCAGAGGCCAACTCGCCAGGAATGTTGTCAAATATTACCGCCGAGATGTTAGGTTGGGTGAGGTTAGGTTATATTACGTTATAGATGTATATAAAGGTCCCACGGAGACGTAGAGGCCAACAAGCCAGGAATGTGTTCAAATATTACCGCCGAGATGTTAGGTTGGGTTAGGTTAGGTTATGTTACGTTATAGATGTATTTAAAGGTCCCGCGGAGACGCAGAGGCCAACAAGCCAGGAATGTGATCAAATATTACGGCCGAGATGTTAAGTTGGGTTAGGTTAGGTTATATTACGTTATTGATGTATATAAATGTCCCACGGAGACGTAGAGACCAACTCGCCAGGAATGTTGTCAAATATTACCGCCGAGCTGATAGGTTGGTTTAGGTTAGGTTATATTTCGTTATTGATGTATATGAAGCTCTCACGGAGACGTAGAGGCCAACTCGCCAGGAATGCTGTCAAACGTTAGCGCCGAGATGATAGGTTGGGTTAGGTTAGGTTATATTACGTTATAGATGTATATAAAGTTCCCACGGAGACGTAGAGGCCAACTCGCCAGGAATGTTTTCAAATATTACCGCCGAGATGTTAGGTTGGGTTAGGTTAGGTTATATTACGTTATAGATGTATTTAAAGGTCCCGCGGAGACGTAGAGGCCAACAAGCCAGGAATGTGATCAAATATTACCGCCGAGATGTTAGGTTGGGTTAGGTTGGGTTATATTACGTTATTGATGTATATATATGTACCACGGAGACGTAGAGGCCAACTCGCCATGAATGTTTTCAAATATTACCGCCGAGATGTTAGGTTGGGTTGGGTTAGGTTATATTAGGTTATAGATGTATATAAAGGTCCCACGGAGACGTAGAGGCCAACTCGCCAGGAGTGTTTTCAAATATTACCGCCGAGATGTTAGGTTGGGTTAGGTTAGGTTATATTACGTTATAGATGTATTTAAAGGTCCCGCGGAGACGTAGAGGCCAACAAGCCAGGAATGCGATCAAATATTACCGCCGAGATGTTAGGTTGGGTTAGGTTAGGTTATATTACGTTATTGATGTGTATAAAGGTCCCACGGAGACGGAGAAGCCAACTCGCCAGGAATATTGTCAAATATTACCGCCGAGATGTTAGGTTGGGTTAGTTTAGGTGATATTACGTTATTGATGTATATAAATGTACCACGGAGACGTAGAGGCCAACTCGCCATGAATATTTTCAAATATTACCGCCGAGATGTTAGGTTGGGTTAGGTTAGGCTATATTACGTAATTGATGTATATAAAGGTCCCACGGAGACGTAGAGGCCAACTCGCCAGGTATGTTGTCAAATATTAGCGCCGAGATGATAGGTTCGGTTAGGTTAGGTTATATTACGTTAGAGATGTATATAAAGGTCCCACGGAGACGTAGAGGCCAACTCGCCAGGAATGTTTCCAAATATTACCGCCGAGATGTTAGGTTGGGTTAGGTTAGGTTATATTACGTTATTGATGTATATAAAGGTCCCACGGAGACGTAGAGGCCAACTCGCCAGGTATGTTTGCAAATATTACCGCCGAGATGTTGGGTTGGGTTAGGTTAGGTTATATTACGTTATTGATGTATATAAATGTCCCACGGAGACGTAGAGGCCAACTCGCCAGGAATGTTGTCTAATATTAACGCCGAGATGATAGGTTGGGTTAGGTTAGGTTATATTACGTTATTGACGTATATAAAGGTCCCACGGAGACGTAGAGGCCAACTCGCCAGGTATGTTGTCAAATATTAGCGCCGAGATGATAGGTTGGGTTAGGTTAGGTTATATTACGTTATAGATGTATATAAAGGTCCCACGGAGACGTAGAGGCCAACTCGCCAGGAATGTTTTCAAAAATTACCGCCGACATGATAGGTTGGGTTAGGTTAGATTATATTACGATATTGATGTATATGAAGGTCAAACCGAGACGTAGCGGCCAACTCGCCAGGAATGTTGTCAAATATTACCGCCGAGATGTTAAGTTGGGTTAGGTTAGGTTAGATTACGTTAGTGATGTATATAAAGGTCCCACGGAGACGGAGACGCCAACTCGCCAGGTATGTTTTCAAATATTACCGCCGAGATGTTAGGTTGGGTTAGGTTAGGTTATATTACGTTATAGATGTATTTAAAGGTCCCGCGGAGACGTAGAGGCCAACAAGCCAGGAATGTGATCAAATATTACCGCCGAGATGTTAGGTTGGGTTAGGTTAGGTTATATTACGTTATTGATGTATATATATGTACCACGGAGACGTAGAGGCCAACTCGCCATGAATGTTTTCAAATATTACCGCCGAGATGTTAGGTTGGGTTGGGTTAGGTTATATTACGTTATAGATGTATATAAAGGTCCCACGGAGACGTAGAGGCCAACTCGCCAGGAGTGTTTTCAAATATTACCGCCGAGATGTTAAGTTGGGTTAGGTTAGGTTATATTACGTTATAGATGTATTTAAAGGTCCCGCGGAGACGTAGAGGCCAACAAGCCAGGAATGTGATCAAATATTACCGCCGAGATGTTAGGTTGGGTTAGGTTAGGTTATATTACGTTATTGATGTGTAAAAAGATCCCACGGAGACGGAGAAGCCAACTCGCCAGGAATGTTGTCAAATATTACCGCCGATATGTTAGGTTGGGTTAGTTTAGGTGATATTACGTTATTGATGTATATAAATGTACCACGGAGACGTAGAGGCCAACTCGCCATGAATATTTTCAAATATTACCGCCGAGATGTTAGGTTGGGTTAGGTTAGGCTATATTACGTTATTGATGTATATAAAGGTCCCACGGAGACGTAGAGGCCAACTCGCCAGGTATGTTGTCAAATATTAGCGCCGAGATGATAGGTTGGGTTAGGTTAGGTTATATTACGTTATAGATGTATATAAAGGTCCCACGGAGACGTAGACGCCAACTCGCCAGGAATGTTTCCAAATATTACCGCCGAGATGTTAGGTTGGGTTAGGTTAGGTTATATTACGTTATTGATGTATATAAAGGTCCCGCGGAGACGTAGAGGCCAACTCGCCAGGAATGTTGTCAAACATTAGCGCCGAGATGATAGGTTGGGTTAGGTTAGGTTAGATTACGTTATAGATGTATTTAAACGTCCCGCGGAGACGTAGAGGCCAACAAGCCAGGAATGTGATCAAATATTACCGCCGAGATGTTAGGTTGGGTTAGGTTAGATTATATAACGTTATAGATGTATATAAAGGTCCCACGGAGACGTAGAGGCCAACAAGCCAGGAATGTGTTCAAATATTACCGCCGAGATGTTAGGTTGGGTTAGGTTAGGTTATATTACGTTATTGATGTGTATAAAGGTCCCACGGAGACGGAGAAGCCAACTCGCCAGGAATATTGTCAAATATTACCGCCGAGATGTTAGGTTGGGTTAGTTTAGGTGATATTACGTTATTGATGTATATAAATGTACCACGGAGACGTAGAGGCCAACTCGCCATGAATATTTTCAAATATTACCGCCGAGATGTTAGGTTGGGTTAGGTTAGGCTATATTACGTAATTGATGTATATAAAGGTCCCACGGAGACGTAGAGGCCAACTCGCCAGGTATGTTGTCAAATATTAGCGCCGAGATGATAGGTTCGGTTAGGTTAGGTTATATTACGTTAGAGATGTATATAAAGGTCCCACGGAGACGTAGAGGCCAACTCGCCAGGAATGTTTCCAAATATTACCGCCGAGATGTTAGGTTGGGTTAGGTTAGGTTATATTACGTTATTGATGTATATAAAGGTCCCACGGAGACGTAGAGGCCAACTCGCCAGGTATGTTTGCAAATATTACCGCCGAGATGTTGGGTTGGGTTAGGTTAGGTTATATTACGTTATTGATGTATATAAATGTCCCACGGACACGTAGAGGCCAACTCGCCAGGAATGTTGTCTAATATTAACGCCGAGATGATAGGTTGGGTTAGGTTAGGTTATATTACGTTATTGACGTATATAAAGGTCCCACGGAGACGTAGAGGCCAACTCGCCAGGTATGTTGTCAAATATTAGCGCCGAGATGATAGGTTGGGTTAGGTTAGGTTATATTACGTTATAGATGTATATAAAGGTCCCACGGAGACGTAGAGGCCAACTCGCCAGGAATGTTTTCAAAAATTACCGCCGACATGATAGGTTGGGTTAGGTTAGATTATATTACGATATTGATGTATATGAAGGTCAAACCGAGACGTAGAGGCCAACTCGCCAGGAATGTTGTCAAATATTACCGCCGAGATGTTAAGTTGGGTTAGGTTAGGTTAGATTACGTTAGTGATGTATATAAAGGTCCCACGGAGACGGAGACGCCAACTCGCCAGGTATGTTTTCAAATATTACCGCCGAGATGTTAGGTTGGGTTAGGTTAGGTTATATTACGTTATAGATGTATTTAAAGGTCCCGCGGAGACGTAGAGGCCAACAAGCCAGGAATGTGATCAAATATTACCGCCGAGATGTTAGGTTGGGTTAGGTTAGGTTATATTACGTTATTGATGTATATATATGTACCACGGATACGTAGAGGCCAACTCGCCATGAATGTTTTCAAATATTACCGCCGAGATGTTAGGTTGGGTTGGGTTAGGTTATATTACGTTATAGATGTATATAAAGGTCCCACGGAGACGTAGAGGCCAACTCGCCAGGAGTGTTTTCAAATATTACCGCCGAGATGTTAGGTTGGGTTAGGTTAGGTTATATTACGTTATAGATGTATTTAAAGGTCCCGCGGAGACGTAGAGGCCAACAAGCCAGGAATGCGATCAAATATTACCGCCGAGATGTTAGGTTGGGTTAGGTTAGGTCATGTTACGTTATAGATGTATTTAAAGGTCCCGCGGAGACGCAGAGGCCAACTCGCCAGGAATGTTGTCAAATATTACCGCCGAGATGTTAGGTTGGGTGAGGTTAGGTTATATTACGTTATAGATGTATATAAAGGTCCCACGGAGACGTAGAGGCCAACAAGCCAGGAATGTGTTCAAATATTACCGCCGAGATGTTAGGTTGGGTTAGGTTAGGTTATGTTACGTTATAGATGTATTTAAAGGTCCCGCGGAGACGCAGAGGCCAACAAGCCAGGAATGTGATCAAATATTACCGCCGAGATGTTAAGTTGGGTTAGGTTAGGTTATATTACGTTATTGATGTATATAAAGGTCCCACGGAGACGTAGAGGCCAACTCGCCAGGTATGTTTTCAAATATTACCGCCGAGATGTTGGGTTGGGTTAGGTTAGGTTATATTACGTTATTGATGTATATAAATGTCCCACGGAGACGTAGAGACCAACTCGCCAGGAATGTTGTCAAATATTACCGCCGAGATGATAGGTTGGGTTAGGTTAGGTTATATTACGTTATAGATGTATTTAAAGGTCCCGCGGAGACGTAGAGGCCAACAAGCCAGGAATGTGATCAAATATTACCGCCGAGATGTTAGGTTGGGTTAGGTTAGGTTATATTACGTTATTGATGTGTAAAAAGATCCCACGGAGACGGAGAAGCCAACTCGCCAGGAATGTTGTCAAATATTACCGCCGATATGTTAGGTTGGGTTAGTTTAGGTGATATTACGTTATTGATGTATATAAATGTACCACGGAGACGTAGAGGCCAACTCGCCATGAATATTTTCAAATATTACCGCCGAGATGTTAGGTTGGGTTAGGTTAGGCTATATTACGTTATTGATGTATATAAAGGTCCCACGGAGACGTAGAGGCCAACTCGCCAGGTATGTTGTCAAATATTAGCGCCGAGATGATAGGTTGGGTTAGGTTAGGTTATATTACGTTATAGATGTATATAAAGGTCCCACGGAGACGTAGACGCCAACTCGCCAGGAATGTTTCCAAATATTACCGCCGAGATGTTAGGTTGGGTTAGGTTAGGTTATATTACGTTATTGATGTATATAAAGGTCCCGCGGAGACGTAGAGGCCAACTCGCCAGGAATGTTGTCAAATATTAGCGCCGAGATGATAGGTTGGGTTAGGTTAGGTTATATTACGTTATAGATGTATATAAAGGTCCCACGGAGACGTAGACGCCAACTCGCCAGGAATGTTTCCAAATATTACCGCCGAGATGTTAGGTTGGGTTAGGTTAGGTTATATTACGTTATTGATGTATATAAAGGTCCCGCGGAGACGTAGAGGCCAACTCGCCAGGAATGTTGTCAAACATTAGCGCCGAGATGATAGGTTGGGTTAGGTTAGGTTAGATTACGTTATAGATGTATTTAAACGTCCCGCGGAGACGTAGAGGCCAACAAGCCAGGAATGTGATCAAATATTACCGCCGAGATGTTAGGTTGGGTTAGGTTAGATTATATAACGTTATAGATGTATATAAAGGTCCCACGGAGACGTAGAGGCCAACAAGCCAGGAATGTGTTCAAATATTACCGCCGAGATGTTGGGTTGCGTTAGGTTAGGTTATATTACGTTATTGATGTATATAAAGGTCCCACGGAGACGGAGAAGCCAACTCGCCAGGAATGTTGTCAAATATTACCGCCGAGATGTTAGGTTGGGTTAGGTTAGGTTATATTACGTTATTGATGTATATAAATGTCCCACGGAGACGGAGAAGCCAACTCGCCAGGAATGTTGTCAAATATTACCGCCGAGATGTTAGGTTGGGTTATGTTAGGTTATATTACGTTATTGATGTATATAAATGTCCCACGGAGACGTAGAGGCCAACTCGCCATGAATATTTTCAAATATTACCGCCGAGATGTTAGGTTGGGTTAGGTTAGGTTATATTACGTTATTGATGTATATAAATGTCCCACGGAGACGTAGAGACCAACTCGCCAGGAATGTTGTCAAATATTACCGCCGAGCTGATAGGTTGGTTTAGGTTAGGTTATATTTCGTTATTGATGTATATGAAGCTCTCACGGAGACGTAGAGGCCAACTCGCCAGGAATGCTGTCAAACGTTAGCGCCGAGATGATAGGTTGGGTTAGGTTAGGTTATATTACGTTATAGATGTATATAAAGTTCCCACGGAGACGTAGAGGCCAACTCGCCAGGAATGTTTTCAAATATTACCGCCGAGATGTTAGGTTGGGTTAGGTTAGGTTATATTACGTTATAGATGTATTTAAAGGTCCCGCGGAGACGTAGAGGCCAACAAGCCAGGAATGTGATCAAATATTACCGCCGAGATGTTAGGTTGGGTTAGGTTGGGTTATATTACGTTATTGATGTATATATATGTACCACGGAGACGTAGAGGCCAACTCGCCATGAATGTTTTCAAATATTACCGCCGAGATGTTAGGTTGGGTTGGGTTAGGTTATATTAGGTTATAGATGTATATAAAGGTCCCACGGAGACGTAGAGGCCAACTCGCCAGGAGTGTTTTCAAATATTACCGCCGAGATGTTAGGTTGGGTTAGGTTAGGTTATATTACGTTATAGATGTATTTAAAGGTCCCGCGGAGACGTAGAGGCCAACAAGCCAGGAATGCGATCAAATATTACCGCCGAGATGTTAGGTTGGGTTAGGTTAGGTTATATTACGTTATTGATGTGTATAAAGGTCCCACGGAGACGGAGAAGCCAACTCGCCAGGAATATTGTCAAATATTACCGCCGAGATGTTAGGTTGGGTTAGTTTAGGTGATATTACGTTATTGATGTATATAAATGTACCACGGAGACGTAGAGGCCAACTCGCCATGAATATTTTCAAATATTACCGCCGAGATGTTAGGTTGGGTTAGGTTAGGCTATATTACGTAATTGATGTATATAAAGGTCCCACGGAGACGTAGAGGCCAACTCGCCAGGTATGTTGTCAAATATTAGCGCCGAGATGATAGGTTCGGTTAGGTTAGGTTATATTACGTTAGAGATGTATATAAAGGTCCCACGGAGACGTAGAGGCCAACTCGCCAGGAATGTTTCCAAATATTACCGCCGAGATGTTAGGTTGGGTTAGGTTAGGTTATATTACGTTATTGATGTATATAAAGGTCCCACGGAGACGTAGAGGCCAACTCGCCAGGTATGTTTGCAAATATTACCGCCGAGATGTTGGGTTGGGTTAGGTTAGGTTATATTACGTTATTGATGTATATAAATGTCCCACGGAGACGTAGAGGCCAACTCGCCAGGAATGTTGTCTAATATTAACGCCGAGATGATAGGTTGGGTTAGGTTAGGTTATATTACGTTATTGACGTATATAAAGGTCCCACGGAGACGTAGAGGCCAACTCGCCAGGTATGTTGTCAAATATTAGCGCCGAGATGATAGGTTGGGTTAGGTTAGGTTATATTACGTTATAGATGTATATAAAGGTCCCACGGAGACGTAGAGGCCAACTCGCCAGGAATGTTTTCAAAAATTACCGCCGACATGATAGGTTGGGTTAGGTTAGATTATATTACGATATTGATGTATATGAAGGTCAAACCGAGACGTAGCGGCCAACTCGCCAGGAATGTTGTCAAATATTACCGCCGAGATGTTAAGTTGGGTTAGGTTAGGTTAGATTACGTTAGTGATGTATATAAAGGTCCCACGGAGACGGAGACGCCAACTCGCCAGGTATGTTTTCAAATATTACCGCCGAGATGTTAGGTTGGGTTAGGTTAGGTTATATTACGTTATAGATGTATTTAAAGGTCCCGCGGAGACGTAGAGGCCAACAAGCCAGGAATGTGATCAAATATTACCGCCGAGATGTTAGGTTGGGTTAGGTTAGGTTATATTACGTTATTGATGTATATATATGTACCACGGAGACGTAGAGGCCAACTCGCCATGAATGTTTTCAAATATTACCGCCGAGATGTTAGGTTGGGTTGGGTTAGGTTATATTACGTTATAGATGTATATAAAGGTCCCACGGAGACGTAGAGGCCAACTCGCCAGGAGTGTTTTCAAATATTACCGCCGAGATGTTAAGTTGGGTTAGGTTAGGTTATATTACGTTATAGATGTATTTAAAGGTCCCGCGGAGACGTAGAGGCCAACAAGCCAGGAATGTGATCAAATATTACCGCCGAGATGTTAGGTTGGGTTAGGTTAGGTTATATTACGTTATTGATGTGTAAAAAGATCCCACGGAGACGGAGAAGCCAACTCGCCAGGAATGTTGTCAAATATTACCGCCGATATGTTAGGTTGGGTTAGTTTAGGTGATATTACGTTATTGATGTATATAAATGTACCACGGAGACGTAGAGGCCAACTCGCCATGAATATTTTCAAATATTACCGCCGAGATGTTAGGTTGGGTTAGGTTAGGCTATATTACGTTATTGATGTATATAAAGGTCCCACGGAGACGTAGAGGCCAACTCGCCAGGTATGTTGTCAAATATTAGCGCCGAGATGATAGGTTGGGTTAGGTTAGGTTATATTACGTTATAGATGTATATAAAGGTCCCACGGAGACGTAGAGGCCAACTCGCCAGGAATGTTTTCAAAAATTACCGCCGACATGATAGGTTGGGTTAGGTTAGATTATATTACGATATTGATGTATATGAAGGTCAAACCGAGACGTAGAGGCCAACTCGCCAGGAATGTTGTCAAATATTACCGCCGAGATGTTAGGTTGGGTTAGGTTAGGTTATGTTACGTTATAGATGTATTTAAAGGTCCCGCGGAGACGCAGAGGCCAACTCGCCAGGAATGTTGTCAAATATTACCGCGGAGATGTTAGGTTGGGTGAGGTTAGGTTATATTACGTTATAGATGTATATAAAGGTCCCACGGAGACGTAGAGGCCAACAAGCCAGGAATGTGTTCAAATATTACCGCCGAGATGTTAGGTTGGGTTAGGTTAGGTTATGTTACGTTATAGATGTATTTAAAGGTCCCGCGGAGACGCAGAGGCCAACAAGCCAGGAATGTGATCAAATATTACCGCCGAGATGTTAAGTTGGGTTAGGTTAGGTTATATTACGTTATTGATGTATATAAAGGTCCCACGGAGACGTAGAGGCCAACTCGCCAGGTATGTTTTCAAATATTACCGCCGAGATGTTGGGTTGGGTTAGGTTAGGTTATATTACGTTATTGATGTATATAAATGTCCCACGGAGACGTAGAGACCAACTCGCCAGGAATGTTGTCAAATATTACCGCCGAGATGATAGGTTGGGTTAGGTTAGGTTATATTTCGTTATTGATGTATATGAAGCTCTCACGGAGACGTAGAGGCCAACTCGCCAGGAATGCTGTCAAACGTTAGCGCCGAGATGATAGGTTGGGTTAGGTTAGGTTATATTACGTTATAGATGTATATAAAGTTCCCACGGAGACGTAGAGGCCAACTCGCCAGGAATGTTTTCAAATATTACCGCCGAGATGTTAGGTTGGGTTAGGTTAGGTTATATTACATTATAGATGTATTTAAAGGTCCCGCGGAGACGTAGAGGCCAACAAGCCAGGAATGTGATCAAATATTACCGCCGAGATGTTAGGTTGGGTTAGGTTAGGTTATATTACGTTATTGATGTATATATATGTACCACGGATACGTAGAGGCCAACTCGCCATGAATGTTTTCAAATATTACCGCCGAGATGTTAGGTTGGGTTGGGTTAGGTTATATTACGTTATAGATGTATATAAAGGTCCCACGGAGACGTAGAGGCCAACTCGCCAGGAGTGTTTTCAAATATTACCGCCGAGATGTTAGGTTGGGTTAGGTTAGGTTATATTACGTTATAGATGTATTTAAAGGTCCCGCGGAGACGTAGAGGCCAACAAGCCAGGAATGCGATCAAATATTACCGCCGAGATGTTAGGTTGGGTTAGGTTAGGTTATATTACGTTATTGATGTGTATAAAGGTCCCACGGAGACGGAGAAGCCAACTAGCCAGGAATGTTGCCAAATATTACCGCCGAGATGTTAGGTTGGGTTAGTTTAGGTGATATTACGTTATTGATGTATATAAATGTACCACGGAGACGTAGAGGCCAACTCGCCAGGAATGTTGTCAAATATTACCGCCGAGATGTTAGGTTGGGTTAGGTTAGGTTATGTTACGTTATAGATGTATTTAAAGGTCCCGCGGAGACGCAGAGGCCAACTCGCCAGGAATGTTGTCAAATATTACCGCCGAGATGTTAGGTTGGGTGAGGTTAGGTTATATTACGTTATAGATGTATATAAAGGTCCCACGGAGACGTAGAGGCCAACAAGCCAGGAATGTGTTCAAATATTACCGCCGAGATGTTAGGTTGGGTTAGGTTAGGTTATGTTACGTTATAGATGTATTTAAAGGTCCCGCGGAGACGCAGAGGCCAACAAGCCAGGAATGTGATCAAATATTACGGCCGAGATGTTAAGTTGGGTTAGGTTAGGTTATATTACGTTATTGATGTATATAAATGTCCCACGGAGACGTAGAGACCAACTCGCCAGGAATGTTGTCAAATATTACCGCCGAGCTGATAGGTTGGTTTAGGTTAGGTTATATTTCGTTATTGATGTATATGAAGCTCTCACGGAGACGTAGAGGCCAACTCGCCAGGAATGCTGTCAAACGTTAGCGCCGAGATGATAGGTTGGGTTAGGTTAGGTTATATTACGTTATAGATGTATATAAAGTTCCCACGGAGACGTAGAGGCCAACTCGCCAGGAATGTTTTCAAATATTACCGCCGAGATGTTAGGTTGGGTTAGGTTAGGTTATATTACGTTATAGATGTATTTAAAGGTCCCGCGGAGACGTAGAGGCCAACAAGCCAGGAATGTGATCAAATATTACCGCCGAGATGTTAGGTTGGGTTAGGTTGGGTTATATTACGTTATTGATGTATATATATGTACCACGGAGACGTAGAGGCCAACTCGCCATGAATGTTTTCAAATATTACCGCCGAGATGTTAGGTTGGGTTGGGTTAGGTTATATTAGGTTATAGATGTATATAAAGGTCCCACGGAGACGTAGAGGCCAACTCGCCAGGAGTGTTTTCAAATATTACCGCCGAGATGTTAGGTTGGGTTAGGTTAGGTTATATTACGTTATAGATGTATTTAAAGGTCCCGCGGAGACGTAGAGGCCAACAAGCCAGGAATGCGATCAAATATTACCGCCGAGATGTTAGGTTGGGTTAGGTTAGGTTATATTACGTTATTGATGTGTATAAAGGTCCCACGGAGACGGAGAAGCCAACTCGCCAGGAATATTGTCAAATATTACCGCCGAGATGTTAGGTTGGGTTAGTTTAGGTGATATTACGTTATTGATGTATATAAATGTACCACGGAGACGTAGAGGCCAACTCGCCATGAATATTTTCAAATATTACCGCCGAGATGTTAGGTTGGGTTAGGTTAGGCTATATTACGTAATTGATGTATATAAAGGTCCCACGGAGACGTAGAGGCCAACTCGCCAGGTATGTTGTCAAATATTAGCGCCGAGATGATAGGTTCGGTTAGGTTAGGTTATATTACGTTAGAGATGTATATAAAGGTCCCACGGAGACGTAGAGGCCAACTCGCCAGGAATGTTTCCAAATATTACCGCCGAGATGTTAGGTTGGGTTAGGTTAGGTTATATTACGTTATTGATGTATATAAAGGTCCCACGGAGACGTAGAGGCCAACTCGCCAGGTATGTTTGCAAATATTACCGCCGAGATGTTGGGTTGGGTTAGGTTAGGTTATATTACGTTATTGATGTATATAAATGTCCCACGGAGACGTAGAGGCCAACTCGCCAGGAATGTTGTCTAATATTAACGCCGAGATGATAGGTTGGGTTAGGTTAGGTTATATTACGTTATTGACGTATATAAAGGTCCCACGGAGACGTAGAGGCCAACTCGCCAGGTATGTTGTCAAATATTAGCGCCGAGATGATAGGTTGGGTTAGGTTAGGTTATATTACGTTATAGATGTATATAAAGGTCCCACGGAGACGTAGAGGCCAACTCGCCAGGAATGTTTTCAAAAATTACCGCCGACATGATAGGTTGGGTTAGGTTAGATTATATTACGATATTGATGTATATGAAGGTCAAACCGAGACGTAGCGGCCAACTCGCCAGGAATGTTGTCAAATATTACCGCCGAGATGTTAAGTTGGGTTAGGTTAGGTTAGATTACGTTAGTGATGTATATAAAGGTCCCACGGAGACGGAGACGCCAACTCGCCAGGTATGTTTTCAAATATTACCGCCGAGATGTTAGGTTGGGTTAGGTTAGGTTATATTACGTTATAGATGTATTTAAAGGTCCCGCGGAGACGTAGAGGCCAACAAGCCAGGAATGTGATCAAATATTACCGCCGAGATGTTAGGTTGGGTTAGGTTAGGTTATATTACGTTATTGATGTATATATATGTACCACGGAGACGTAGAGGCCAACTCGCCATGAATGTTTTCAAATATTACCGCCGAGATGTTAGGTTGGGTTGGGTTAGGTTATATTACGTTATAGATGTATATAAAGGTCCCACGGAGACGTAGAGGCCAACTCGCCAGGAGTGTTTTCAAATATTACCGCCGAGATGTTAAGTTGGGTTAGGTTAGGTTATATTACGTTATAGATGTATTTAAAGGTCCCGCGGAGACGTAGAGGCCAACAAGCCAGGAATGTGATCAAATATTACCGCCGAGATGTTAGGTTGGGTTAGGTTAGGTTATATTACGTTATTGATGTGTAAAAAGATCCCACGGAGACGGAGAAGCCAACTCGCCAGGAATGTTGTCAAATATTACCGCCGATATGTTAGGTTGGGTTAGTTTAGGTGATATTACGTTATTGATGTATATAAATGTACCACGGAGACGTAGAGGCCAACTCGCCATGAATATTTTCAAATATTACCGCCGAGATGTTAGGTTGGGTTAGGTTAGGCTATATTACGTTATTGATGTATATAAAGGTCCCACGGAGACGTAGAGGCCAACTCGCCAGGTATGTTGTCAAATATTAGCGCCGAGATGATAGGTTGGGTTAGGTTAGGTTATATTACGTTATAGATGTATATAAAGGTCCCACGGAGACGTAGACGCCAACTCGCCAGGAATGTTTCCAAATATTACCGCCGAGATGTTAGGTTGGGTTAGGTTAGGTTATATTACGTTATTGATGTATATAAAGGTCCCGCGGAGACGTAGAGGCCAACTCGCCAGGAATGTTGTCAAACATTAGCGCCGAGATGATAGGTTGGGTTAGGTTAGGTTAGATTACGTTATAGATGTATTTAAACGTCCCGCGGAGACGTAGAGGCCAACAAGCCAGGAATGTGATCAAATATTACCGCCGAGATGTTAGGTTGGGTTAGGTTAGATTATATAACGTTATAGATGTATATAAAGGTCCCACGGAGACGTAGAGGCCAACAAGCCAGGAATGTGTTCAAATATTACCGCCGAGATGTTAGGTTGGGTTAGGTTAGGTTATATTACGTTATTGATGTGTATAAAGGTCCCACGGAGACGGAGAAGCCAACTCGCCAGGAATATTGTCAAATATTACCGCCGAGATGTTAGGTTGGGTTAGTTTAGGTGATATTACGTTATTGATGTATATAAATGTACCACGGAGACGTAGAGGCCAACTCGCCATGAATATTTTCAAATATTACCGCCGAGATGTTAGGTTGGGTTAGGTTAGGCTATATTACGTAATTGATGTATATAAAGGTCCCACGGAGACGTAGAGGCCAACTCGCCAGGTATGTTGTCAAATATTAGCGCCGAGATGATAGGTTCGGTTAGGTTAGGTTATATTACGTTAGAGATGTATATAAAGGTCCCACGGAGACGTAGAGGCCAACTCGCCAGGAATGTTTCCAAATATTACCGCCGAGATGTTAGGTTGGGTTAGGTTAGGTTATATTACGTTATTGATGTATATAAAGGTCCCACGGAGACGTAGAGGCCAACTCGCCAGGTATGTTTGCAAATATTACCGCCGAGATGTTGGGTTGGGTTAGGTTAGGTTATATTACGTTATTGATGTATATAAATGTCCCACGGACACGTAGAGGCCAACTCGCCAGGAATGTTGTCTAATATTAACGCCGAGATGATAGGTTGGGTTAGGTTAGGTTATATTACGTTATTGACGTATATAAAGGTCCCACGGAGACGTAGAGGCCAACTCGCCAGGTATGTTGTCAAATATTAGCGCCGAGATGATAGGTTGGGTTAGGTTAGGTTATATTACGTTATAGATGTATATAAAGGTCCCACGGAGACGTAGAGGCCAACTCGCCAGGAATGTTTTCAAAAATTACCGCCGACATGATAGGTTGGGTTAGGTTAGATTATATTACGATATTGATGTATATGAAGGTCAAACCGAGACGTAGAGGCCAACTCGCCAGGAATGTTGTCAAATATTACCGCCGAGATGTTAAGTTGGGTTAGGTTAGGTTAGATTACGTTAGTGATGTATATAAAGGTCCCACGGAGACGGAGACGCCAACTCGCCAGGTATGTTTTCAAATATTACCGCCGAGATGTTAGGTTGGGTTAGGTTAGGTTATATTACGTTATAGATGTATTTAAAGGTCCCGCGGAGACGTAGAGGCCAACAAGCCAGGAATGTGATCAAATATTACCGCCGAGATGTTAGGTTGGGTTAGGTTAGGTTATATTACGTTATTGATGTATATATATGTACCACGGAGACGTAGAGGCCAACTCGCCATGAATGTTTTCAAATATTACCGCCGAGATGTTAGGTTGGGTTGGGTTAGGTTATATTACGTTATAGATGTATATAAAGGTCCCACGGAGACGTAGAGGCCAACTCGCCAGGAGTGTTTTCAAATATTACCGCCGAGATGTTAAGTTGGGTTAGGTTAGGTTATATTACGTTATAGATGTATTTAAAGGTCCCGCGGAGACGTAGAGGCCAACTCGCCATGAATGTTTTCAAATATTACCGCCGAGATGTTAGGTTGGGTTGGGTTAGGTTATATTACGTTATAGATGTATATAAAGGTCCCACGGAGACGTAGAGGCCAACTCGCCAGGAGTGTTTTCAAATATTACCGCCGAGATGTTAGGTTGGGTTAGGTTAGGTTATATTACGTTATAGATGTATTTAAAGGTCCCGCGGAGACGTAGAGGCCAACAAGCCAGGAATGCGATCAAATATTACCGCCGAGATGTTAGGTTGGGTTAGGTTAGGTTATATTACGTTATTGATGTGTATAAAGGTCCCACGGAGACGGAGAAGCCAACTCGCCAGGAATGTTGTCAAATATTACCGCCGAGATGTTAGGTTGGGTTAGTTTAGGTGATATTACGTTATTGATGTATATAAATGTACCACGGAGACGTAGAGGCCAACTCGCCATGAATATTTTCAAATATTACCGCCGAGATGTTAGGTTGGGTTAGGTTAGGCTATATTACGTAATTGATGTATATAAAGGTCCCACGGAGACGTAGAGGCCAACTCGCCAGGTATGTTGTCAAATATTAGCGCCGAGATGATAGGTTGGGTTAGGTTATGTTATATTACGTTAGAGATGTATATAAAGGTCCCACGGAGACGTAGAGGCCAACTCGCCAGGAATGTTTCCAAATATTACCGCCGAGATGTTAGGTTGGGTTAGGTTAGGTTATATTACGTTATTGATGTGTATAAAGGTCCCCCGGAGACGTAGAGGCCAACTCGCCAGGAATGTTTTCAAAAATTACCGCCGACATGATAGGTTGGGTTAGGTTAGATTATATTACGTTATTGATGTATATGAAAGTCAAACCGAGACGTAGAGGCCAACTCGCCAGGAATGTTGTCAAATATTACCGCCGAGATGTTAGGTTGGGTTAGGTTACGTTATATCACGTTATTGATGTATATAAAGGTCCCACGGAGACGGAGACGCCAACTCGCCAGGTATGTTTTCAAATACTACCGCCGAGATGTTAGGTTGGGTTAGGTTACGTTATATCACGTTATTGATGTATATAAAGGTCCCACGGAGACGGAGACGCCAACTCGCCAGGTATGTTTTCAAATACTACCGCCGAGATGTTAGGTTGGGTTAGGTTAGGTTATATTACGTTATTGATGTGTAAAAAGATCCCACGGAGACGGAGAAGCCAACTCGCCAGGAATGTTGTCAAATATTACCGCCGAGATGTTAGGTTGGGTTAGGTTAGGTTATATAACGTTATGGATGTATATAAAGGTCCCACGGAGACGTAGAGGCTAACTCGCCAGGAATGTTTTCAAATATTACCGCCGAGATGTTAGGTTGGGTTAGGTTAGGTTATATTACGTTATTGATGTATATAAAGTTCCCACGGAGACGTAGATGCCAACTCGCCAGGTATGTTGTCAAATATTAGCGCCGAGATGATAGGTTGGGTTAGGTTAGATTATATTACGTTATTGATGTATATGAAAGTCAAACCGAGACGTAGAGGCTAACTCGCCAGGAATGTTTTCAAATATTACCGCCGAGATGTTAGGTTGGGTTAGGTTAGGTTATATTACGTTATTGATGTATATAAAGTTCCCACGGAGACGTAGATGCCAACTCGCCAGGTATGTTGTCAAATATTACCGCCGAGATGTTAGGTTGGGTTAGGTTACGTTATAACACGTTATTGATGTATATAAAGGTCCCACGGAGACGGAGACGCCAACTCGCCAGGTATGTTTTCAAATACTACCGCCGAGATGTTAGGTTGGGTTAGGTTAGGTTATATTACGTTATTGATGTGTAAAAAGATCCCACGGAGACGGAGAAGCCAACTCGCCAGGAATGTTGTCAAATATTACCGCCGAGATGTTAGGTTGGGTTAGGTTAGGTTATATAACGTTATGGATGTATATAAAGGTCCCACGGAGACGTAGAGGCTAACTCGCCAGGAATGTTTTCAAATATTACCGCCGAGATGTTAGGTTGGGTTAGGTTAGGTTATATTACGTTATTGATGTATATAAAGTTCCCACGGAGACGTAGATGCCAACTCGCCAGGTATGTTGTCAAATATTAGCGCCGAGATGATAGGTTGGGTTAGGTTAGGTTATATTACCTTATAGATGTATTTAAACGTCCCGCGGAGACGTAGAGGCCAACAAGCCAGGAATGTGATCAAATATTACCGCCGAGATGTTAGGTTGGGTTAGGTTAGATTACATAACGTTATGGATGTATATAAAGGTCCCACGGAGACGTAGAGGCCAACAAGACAGGAATGTGTTCAAATATTACCGCCGAGATGTTAGGTTGGGTTAGGTTAGGTTATATTACGTTATTGATGTATATAAATGTACCACGGAGACGTAGAGGCCAACTCGCCATGAATATTTTCAAATATTACCGCCGAGATGTTAGGTTGGGTTAGGTTAGGTTATATTCCGTTATTGATGTATATAAAGGTCCCACGGAGACGTAGAGGCCAACTCGCCAGGTATGTTGTCAAATATTAGCGCCGAGATGATAGGTTGGGTTAGGTTAGGTTATATTACGTTATAGATGTATATAAAGGTCCCACGGAGACGCAGAGGCCAACTCGCCAGGAATGTTTACAAATATTACCGCCGAGATGTTAGGTTCGGTTAGGTTAGATTATATTACGTTATTGATGTATATGAAAGTCAAACCGAGACGTAGAGGCCAACTCGCCAGGAATGTTGTCAAATATTACCGCCGAGATGTTAGGTTGGGTTAGGTTAGGTTATATTACGTTATTGATGTATATAAAGTTCCCACGGAGACGTAGATGCCAACTCGCCAGGTATGTTGTCAAATATTAGCGCCGAGATGATAGGTTGGGTTAGGTTAGGTTATATTACCTTATAGATGTATTTAAACGTCCCGCGGAGACGTAGAGGCCAACAAGCCAGGAATGTGATCAAATATTACCGCCGAGATGTTAGGTTGGGTTAGGTTAGATTATATAACGTTATAGATGTATATAAAGGTCCCAAGGAGACGTAGAGGCCAACAAGCCAGGAATGTGTTCAAATATTACCGCCGAGATGTTAGGTTGGGTTAGGTTAGGTTATATTACGTTATTGATGTATATAAATGTACCACGGAGACGTAGAGGCCAACTCGCCATGAATATTTTCAAATATTACCGCCGAGATGTTAGGTTGGGTTAGGTTAGGTTATATTACGTTATTGATGTATATAAAGTTCCCACGGAGACGTAGATGCCAACTCGCCAGGTATGTTGTCAAATATTAGCGCCGAGATGATAGGTTGGGTTAGGTTAGGTTATATTACGTTATTGATGTATATAAAGGTCCCACGGAGACGGAGACGCCAACTCGCCATGTATGTCTTCAAATACTACCGCCGAGATGTTAGGTTGGGTTAGGTTAGGTTATATTACGTTATAGATGTATATAAAGGTCCCGCGGAGACGTAGAGGCCAACAAGCCAGGAATGTGATCAAATATTACCGCCGAGATGTTAGGTTGGGTTAGGTTAGATTATATAACGTTATAGATGTATATAAAGGTCCCACGGAGACGTAGAGGCCAACAAGCCAGGAATGTGTTCAAATATTACCGCCGAGATGTTAGGTTGGGTTAGGTTAGCTTATATTACGTTATTGATGTATATAAATGTACCACGGAGACGTAGAGGCCAACTCGCCATGAATATTTTCAAATATTACCGCCGAGATGTTAGGGTGGGTTAGGTTAGGTTATATTACGTTATTGATGTATATAAAGGTCCCACGGAGACGTAGAGGCCAACTCGCCAGGTATGTTGTCAAATATTAGCGCCGAGATGATAGGTTGGGTTAGGTTAGGTTATATTACGTTATAGATGTATATAAAGGTCCCACGGAGACGTAGAGGCCAACTCGCCAGGAATGTTTCCAAATATTACCGCCGAGATGTTAGGTTCGGTTAGGTTAGGTTATATTACGTTATTGATATATAAAAAGATCCCACGGAGACGTAGAGGCCAACTCGCCAGGTATGTTTTCAAATACTACCGCCGAGATGTTAGGTTGGGTTAGGTTAGGTTATATTACGTTATTGATGTATATAAAGGTCCCACGGAGACGTAGATGCCAACTCGCCAGCTATGTTGTCAAATATTAGCGCCGAGATGATAGGTTGGGTTAGGTTAGGTTATATTACGTTATAGATGTATATAAAGGTCCCACGGAGACGTAGAGGCCAACTCGCCAGGAATGTTTTCAAAAATTACCGCCGACATGATAGGTTTGGTTAGGTTAGATTATATTACGTTATTGATGTATATGAAGGTCAAACCGAGACGTAGAGGCCAACTCGCCAGGAATGTTGTCAAATATTACCGCCGAGATGTTAGGTTGGGTTAGGTTAGGTTATATTACGTTACTGATGTATATAAAGGTCCCACGGAGACGGAGACGCCAACTCGCCAGGAATGTTGTCAAATATTACCGCCGAGATGTTAGGTTGGGTTAGGTTAGGTTATATTACGTTATAGATGTATATAAAGGTCCCACGGAGACGTAGAGACCAACAAGCCAGGAATGTGTTCAAATATTACCGCCGAGATGTTAGGTTGGGTTGGGTTAGGTTATATTACGTTATAGATGTATATAAAGGTCCCACGGAGACGTAGAGGCCAACTCGCCAGGAGTGTTGTCAAACATTAGCGCCGAGATGATAGGTTGGGTTAGGTTAGGTTAGATTACGTTATAGATGTATTTAAACGTCCCGCGGAGACGTAGAGGCCAACAAGCCAGGAATGTGATCAAATATTACCGCCGAGATGTTAGGTTGGGTTAGGTTAGGTTATATTACGTTATTGATGTATATAAATGTACCACGGAGACGTAGAGGCCAACTCGCCATGAATGTTTTCAAATATTACCGCCGAGATGTTAGGTTGGGTTGGGTTAGGTTATATTACGTTATAGATGTATATAAAGGTCCCACGGAGACGTAGAGGCCAACTCGCCAGGAGTGTTGTCAAATATTACCGCCGAGATGTTAGGTTGGGTTAGATTAGGTTATATTACGTTATAGATGTATATAAAGGTCCCACGGAGACGTAGAGGCCAACAAGCCAGGAATGTTGTCAAATATTACCGCCGAGATGATAGGTTGGGTTAGGTTAGGTTATATTTCGTTATTGATGTATATGAAGCTCTCACGGAGACGTAGAGGCCAACTCGCCAGGAATGCTGTCAAACGTCATCGCCGATATGATAGGTTGGGTTAGGTTAGGTTATATTTCGTTATTGATGTATATGAAGGTCCCACGGAGAAGTAGAGGCCAACTCGCCAGGAATGTTGTCAAACATTAGCGCCAAGATGATAGGTTGGGTTAGGTTAGGTTATATTACGTTATAGATGTATTTAAACGTCCCGCGGAGACGTAGAGGCCAAATCGCCATGAATATTTTCAAATATTACCGTCGAGATGTTAGGTTGGGTTAGGTTAGGTTATATTACGTTATTGATGTATATAAAGGCCCCACGGAGACGTAGAGGCCAAATCGCCAGGTATGTTGTCAAATATTAGCGCCGAGATGATAGGTTGGGTTAGGTTAGGTTATATTACGTTATAGATGTATATACAGGTCCCACGGAGACGTAGAGGACAACTCGCCAGGAATGTTTCCAAATATTACCGGCGAGATGTTAGGTTCGGTTAGGTTAGGTTATATTACGTTATAGATATATAAAAAGATCCCACGGAGACGTAGAGGCCAACTCGCCAGGTATGTTGTCAAATATTAGCGCCGAGATGATAGGTTGGGTTAGGTTAGGTTATATTACCTTATAGATGTATTTAAACGTCCCGCGGAGACGTAGAGGCCAACAAGCCAGGAATGTGATCAAATATTACCGCCGAGATGTTAGGTTGGGTTAGGTTAGATTACATAACGTTATAGATGTATATAAAGGTCCCACGGAGACGTAGAGGCCAACAAGACAGGAATGTGTTCAAATATTACCGCCGAGATGTTAGGTTGGGTTAGGTTAGGTTATATTACGTTATTGATGTATATAAATGTACCACGGAGACGTAGAGGCCAACTCGCCATGAATATTTTCAAATATTACCGCCGAGATGTTAGGTTGGGTTAGGTTAGGTTATATTCCGTTATTGATGTATATAAAGGTCCCACGGAGACGTAGAGGCCAACTCGCCAGGTATGTTGTCAAATATTAGCGCCGAGATGATAGGTTGGGTTAGGTTAGGTTATATTACGTTATAGATGTATATAAAGGTCCCACGGAGACGCAGAGGCCAACTCGCCAGGAATGTTTACAAATATTACCGCCGAGATGTTAGGTTCGGTTAGGTTAGATTATATTACGTTATTGATGTATATGAAAGTCAAACCGAGACGTAGAGGCCAACTCGCCAGGAATGTTGTCAAATATTACCGCCGAGATGTTAGGTTGGGTTAGGTTAGGTTATATTACGTTATTGATGTATATAAAGTTCCCACGGAGACGTAGATGCCAACTCGCCAGGTATGTTGTCAAATATTAGCGCCGAGATGATAGGTTGGGTTAGGTTAGGTTATATTACCTTATAGATGTATTTAAACGTCCCGCGGAGACGTAGAGGCCAACAAGCCAGGAATGTGATCAAATATTACCGCCGAGATGTTAGGTTGGGTTAGGTTAGATTATATAACGTTATAGATGTATATAAAGGTCCCAAGGAGACGTAGAGGCCAACAAGCCAGGAATGTGTTCAAATACTACCGCCGAGATGTTAGGTTGGGTTAGGTTAGGTTATATTACGTTATTGATGTATATAAATGTACCACGGAGACGTAGAGGCCAACTCGCCATGAATATTTTCAAATATTACCGCCGAGATGTTAGGTTGGGTTAGGTTAGGTTATATTACGTTATTGATGTATATAAAGTTCCCACGGAGACGTAGATGCCAACTCGCCAGGTATGTTGTCAAATATTAGCGCCGAGATGATAGGTTGGGTTAGGTTAGGTTATATTACGTTATTGATGTATATAAAGGTCCCACGGAGACGGAGACGCCAACTCGCCATGTATGTCTTCAAATACTACCGCCGAGATGTTAGGTTGGGTTAGGTTAGGTTATATTACGTTATAGATGTATATAAAGGTCCCGCGGAGACGTAGAGGCCAACAAGCCAGGAATGTGATCAAATATTACCGCCGAGATGTTAGGTTGGGTTAGGTTAGATTATATAACGTTATAGATGTATATAAAGGTCCCACGGAGACGTAGAGGCCAACAAGCCAGGAATGTGTTCAAATATTACCGCCGAGATGTTAGGTTGGGTTAGGTTAGCTTATATTACGTTATTGATGTATATAAATGTACCACGGAGACGTAGAGGCCAACTCGCCATGAATATTTTCAAATATTACCGCCGAGATGTTAGGGTGGGTTAGGTTAGGTTATATTACGTTATTGATGTATATAAAGGTCCCACGGAGACGTAGAGGCCAACTCGCCAGGTATGCTGTCAAATATTAGCGCCGAGATGATAGGTTGGGTTAGGTTAGGTTATATTACGTTATAGATGTATATAAAGGTCCCACGGAGACGTAGAGGCCAACTCGCCAGGAATGTTTCCAAATATTACCGCCGAGATGTTACGTTCGGTTAGGTTAGGTTATATTACGTTATTGATATATAAAAAGATCCCACGGAGACGTAGAGGCCAACTCGCCAGGTATGTTTTCAAATACTACCGCCGAGATGTTAGGTTGGGTTAGGTTAGGTTATATTACGTTATTGATGTATATAAAGGTCCCACGGAGACGTAGATGCCAACTCGCCAGCTATGTTGTCAAATATTAGCGCCGAGATGATAGGTTGGGTTAGGTTAGGTTATATTACGTTATAGATGTATATAAAGGTCCCACGGAGACGTAGAGGCCAACTCGCCAGGAATGTTTTCAAAAATTACCGCCGACATGATAGGTTTGGTTAGGTTAGATTATATTACGTTATTGATGTATATGAAGGTCAAACCGAGACGTAGAGGCCAACTCGCCAGGAATGTTGTCAAATATTACCGCCGAGATGTTAGGTTGGGTTAGGTTAGGTTATATTACGTTACTGATGTATATAAAGGTCCCACGGAGACGGAGACGCCAACTCGCCAGGAATGTTGTCAAATATTACCGCCGAGATGTTAGGTTGGGTTAGGTTAGGTTATATTACGTTATAGATGTATATAAAGGTCCCACGGAGACGTAGAGACCAACAAGCCAGGAATGTGTTCAAATATTACCGCCGAGATGTTAGGTTGGGTTGGGTTAGGTTATATTACGTTATAGATGTATATAAAGGTCCCACGGAGACGTAGAGGCCAACTCGCCAGGAGTGTTGTCAAACATTAGCGCCGAGATGATAGGTTGGGTTAGGTTAGGTTAGATTACGTTATAGATGTATTTAAACGTCCCGCGGAGACGTAGAGGCCAACAAGCCAGGAATGTGATCAAATATTACCGCCGAGATGTTAGGTTGGGTTAGGTTAGGTTATATTACGTTATTGATGTATATAAATGTACCACGGAGACGTAGAGGCCAACTCGCCATGAATGTTTTCAAATATTACCGCCGAGATGTTAGGTTGGGTTGGGTTAGGTTATATTACGTTATAGATGTATATAAAGGTCCCACGGAGACGTAGAGGCCAACTCGCCAGGAGTGTTGTCAAATATTACCGCCGAGATGTTAGGTTGGGTTAGATTAGGTTATATTACGTTATAGATGTATATAAAGGTCCCACGGAGACGTAGAGGCCAACAAGCCAGGAATGTTGTCAAATATTACCGCCGAGATGATAGGTTGGGTTAGGTTAGGTTATATTTCGTTATTGATGTATATGAAGCTCTCACGGAGACGTAGAGGCCAACTCGCCAGGAATGCTGTCAAACGTCATCGCCGATATGATAGGTTGGGTTAGGTTAGGTTATATTTCGTTATTGATGTATATGAAGGTCCCACGGAGAAGTAGAGGCCAACTCGCCAGGAATGTTGTCAAACATTAGCGCCAAGATGATAGGTTGGGTTAGGTTAGGTTATATTACGTTATAGATGTATTTAAACGTCCCGCGGAGACGTAGAGGCCAAATCGCCATGAATATTTTCAAATATTACCGTCGAGATGTTAGGTTGGGTTAGGTTAGGTTATATTACGTTATTGATGTATATAAAGGCCCCACGGAGACGTAGAGGCCAAATCGCCAGGTATGTTGTCAAATATTAGCGCCGAGATGATAGGTTGGGTTAGGTTAGGTTATATTACGTTATAGATGTATATACAGGTCCCACGGAGACGTAGAGGACAACTCGCCAGGAATGTTTCCAAATATTACCGGCGAGATGTTAGGTTCGGTTAGGTTAGGTTATATTACGTTATAGATATATAAAAAGATCCCACGGAGACGTAGAGGCCAACTCGCCAGGTATGTTTTCAAATACTACCGCCGAGATGTTAGGTTGGGTTAGGTTAGGTTATATTACGTTATTGATGTATATAAAGGTCCCACGGAGACGTAGATGCCAACTCGCCAGGTATGTTGTCAAATATTAGCGCCGAGATGATAGGTTGGTTTAGGTTAGGTTATATTACGTTATAGATGTATATAAAGGTCCCACGGATACGTAGAGGCCAACTCGCCAGGAATGTTTTCAAAAATTACCGCCGACATGATAGGTTGGGTTAGGTTAGATTATATTACGTTATTGATGTATATGAATGTCAAACCGAGACGTAGAGGCCAACTCGCCAGGAATGTTGTCAAATATTACCGCCGAGATGTTAGGTTGGGTTAGGTTAGGTTATATTACGTTACTGATGTATATAAAGGTCCCACGGAGACGGAGACGCCAACTCGCCAGGAATGTTGTCAAATATTACCGCCGAGATGTTAGGTTGGGTTAGGTTAGGTTATATTACGTTATAGATGTATATAAAGGTCCCACGGAGACGTAGAGGCCAACAAGCCAGGAATGTTGTCAAATATTACCGCCGAGATGATAGGTTGGGTTAGGTTAGGTTATATTTCGTTATTGATGTATATGAAGCTCTCACGGAGACGTAGAGGCCAACTCGCCAGGAATGCTGTCAAACGTCATCGCCGAGATGATAGGTTGGGTTAGGTTAGGTTATATTTCGTTATTGATGTATATGAAGGTCCCACGGAGAAGTAGAGGCCAACTCGCCAGGAATGTTGTCAAACATTAGCGCCAAGATGATAGGTTGGGTTAGGTTAGTTTATATTACGTTATAGATGTATTTAAACGTCCCGCGGAGACGTAGAGGCCAAATCGCCAGGAATGTTTCCAAATATTACCGCCGAGATGTTAGGTTCGGTTACGTTAGGTTATATTTCGTTATTGATGTGTATGAAGGTCCCACGGAGAAGTAGATTCCAACTCGCCAGGAATGTTGTCAAACATTAGCGCCAAGATGATAGGTTGGGTTAGGTTAGGTTATATAACGTTATGGATGTATATAAAGGTCCCAAGGAGACGTAGAGGCCAACTCGCCAGGAATGTTTTCAAATATTACCGCCGAGATGTTAGGTTGGGTTAGGTTAGATTATATAACGTTATAGATGTATATAAAGGTCCCACGGAGACGTAGAGGCCAACTCGCCAGGAATGTTGTCAAACATTAGCGCCGAGATGATAGGTTGGTTTAGGTTAGGTTATATTACGTTATTGATGTATATAAATGTACCACGGAGACGTAGAGGCCAACTCGCCATGAATATTTTCAAATATTACCGCCGAGATGTTAGGTTGGGTTGGGTTAGGTTATATTACGTTATAGATGTATATAAAGGTCCCACGGAGACGTAGAGGCCAACTCGCCAGGAGTGTTTTCAAATATTACCGCCGAGATGTTAGGTTGGGTTAGGTTAGGTTATATTACGTTATAGATGTATTTAAAGGTCCCGCGGAGACGTAGAGGCCAACAAGCCAGGAATGTGATCAAATATTACCGCCGAGATGTTAGGTTGGGTTAGGTTAGGTTATATTACGTTATTGATGTGTATAAAGGTCCCACGGAGACGGAGAAGCCATCTCGCCAGGAATGTTGTCAAATATTACCGCCGAGATGTTAGGTTGGGTTAGGTTAGGTTATATTACGTTATTGATGTATATAAAGGTCCCGCGGAGACGTAGAGGCCAACTCGCCAGGTATGTTTTCAAATACTACCGCCGAGATGTTAGGTTGGGTTAGGTTAGGTTATATTACGTTATTGATGTGTAAAAAGATCCCACGGAGACGGAGAAGCCAACTCGCCAGGAATGTTGTCAAATATTACCGCCGAGATGTTAGGTTGGGTTAGGTTAGATTATATAACGTTATAGATGTACATAAAGGTCCCACGGAGACGTAGAGGCCAACTCGCCAGGAATGTTGTCAAACATTACCGCCGAGATGTTAGGTTGGGTTAGGTTAGGTTATATTACGTTATAGATGTATATAAAGGTCCCAGGGAGACGTAGAGGCCAACAAGCCAGGAATGTGATCAAATATTACCGCCGAGATGTTAGGTTGGGTTAGGTTAGGTTATATTACGTTATTGATGTATATAAATGTACCACGGAGACGTAGAGGCCAACTCGCCATGAATGTTTTCAAATATTACCGCCGAGATGTTAGGTTGGGTTGGGTTAGGTTATATTACGTTATAGATGTATATAAAGGTCCCACGGAGACGTAGAGGCCAACTCGCCAGGAGTGTTGTCAAATATTACCGCCGAGATGTTAGGTTGGGTTAGATTAGGTTATATTACGTTATAGATGTATATAAAGGTCCCACGGAGACGTAGAGGCCAACAAGCCAGGAATGTTGTCAAATATTACCGCCGAGATGATAGGTTGGGTTAGGTTAGGTTATATTTCGTTATTGATGTATATGAAGCTCTCACGGAGACGTAGAGGCCAACTCGCCAGGAATGCTGTCAAACGTCATCGCCGATATGATAGGTTGGGTTAGGTTAGGTTATATTTCGTTATTGATGTATATGAAGGTCCCACGGAGAAGTAGAGGCCAACTCGCCAGGAATGTTGTCAAACATTAGCGCCAAGATGATAGGTTGGGTTAGGTTAGGTTATATTACGTTATAGATGTATTTAAACGTCCCGCGGAGACGTAGAGGCCAAATCGCCATGAATATTTTCAAATATTACCGTCGAGATGTTAGGTTGGGTTAGGTTAGGTTATATTACGTTATTGATGTATATAAAGGCCCCACGGAGACGTAGAGGCCAAATCGCCAGGTATGTTGTCAAATATTAGCGCCGAGATGATAGGTTGGGTTAGGTTAGGTTATATTACGTTATAGATGTATATACAGGTCCCACGGAGACGTAGAGGACAACTCGCCAGGAATGTTTCCAAATATTACCGGCGAGATGTTAGGTTCGGTTAGGTTAGGTTATATTACGTTATAGATATATAAAAAGATCCCACGGAGACGTAGAGGCCAACTCGCCAGGTATGTTGTCAAATATTAGCGCCGAGATGATAGGTTGGGTTAGGTTAGGTTATATTACCTTATAGATGTATTTAAACGTCCCGCGGAGACGTAGAGGCCAACAAGCCAGGAATGTGATCAAATATTACCGCCGAGATGTTAGGTTGGGTTAGGTTAGATTACATAACGTTATAGATGTATATAAAGGTCCCACGGAGACGTAGAGGCCAACAAGACAGGAATGTGTTCAAATATTACCGCCGAGATGTTAGGTTGGGTTAGGTTAGGTTATATTACGTTATTGATGTATATAAATGTACCACGGAGACGTAGAGGCCAACTCGCCATGAATATTTTCAAATATTACCGCCGAGATGTTAGGTTGGGTTAGGTTAGGTTATATTCCGTTATTGATGTATATAAAGGTCCCACGGAGACGTAGAGGCCAACTCGCCAGGTATGTTGTCAAATATTAGCGCCGAGATGATAGGTTGGGTTAGGTTAGGTTATATTACGTTATAGATGTATATAAAGGTCCCACGGAGACGCAGAGGCCAACTCGCCAGGAATGTTTACAAATATTACCGCCGAGATGTTAGGTTCGGTTAGGTTAGATTATATTACGTTATTGATGTATATGAAAGTCAAACCGAGACGTAGAGGCCAACTCGCCAGGAATGTTGTCAAATATTACCGCCGAGATGTTAGGTTGGGTTAGGTTAGGTTATATTACGTTATTGATGTATATAAAGTTCCCACGGAGACGTAGATGCCAACTCGCCAGGTATGTTGTCAAATATTAGCGCCGAGATGATAGGTTGGGTTAGGTTAGGTTATATTACCTTATAGATGTATTTAAACGTCCCGCGGAGACGTAGAGGCCAACAAGCCAGGAATGTGATCAAATATTACCGCCGAGATGTTAGGTTGGGTTAGGTTAGATTATATAACGTTATAGATGTATATAAAGGTCCCAAGGAGACGTAGAGGCCAACAAGCCAGGAATGTGTTCAAATATTACCGCCGAGATGTTAGGTTGGGTTAGGTTAGGTTATATTACGTTATTGATGTATATAAATGTACCACGGAGACGTAGAGGCCAACTCGCCATGAATATTTTCAAATATTACCGCCGAGATGTTAGGTTGGGTTAGGTTAGGTTATATTACGTTATTGATGTATATAAAGTTCCCACGGAGACGTAGATGCCAACTCGCCAGGTATGTTGTCAAATATTAGCGCCGAGATGATAGGTTGGGTTAGGTTAGGTTATATTACGTTATTGATGTATATAAAGGTCCCACGGAGACGGAGACGCCAACTCGCCATGTATGTCTTCAAATACTACCGCCGAGATGTTAGGTTGGGTTAGGTTAGGTTATATTACGTTATAGATGTATATAAAGGTCCCGCGGAGACGTAGAGGCCAACAAGCCAGGAATGTGATCAAATATTACCGCCGAGATGTTAGGTTGGGTTAGGTTAGATTATATAACGTTATAGATGTATATAAAGGTCCCACGGAGACGTAGAGGCCAACAAGCCAGGAATGTGTTCAAATATTACCGCCGAGATGTTAGGTTGGGTTAGGTTAGCTTATATTACGTTATTGATGTATATAAATGTACCACGGAGACGTAGAGGCCAACTCGCCATGAATATTTTCAAATATTACCGCCGAGATGTTAGGGTGGGTTAGGTTAGGTTATATTACGTTATTGATGTATATAAAGGTCCCACGGAGACGTAGAGGCCAACTCGCCAGGTATGCTGTCAAATATTAGCGCCGAGATGATAGGTTGGGTTAGGTTAGGTTATATTACGTTATAGATGTATATAAAGGTCCCACGGAGACGTAGAGGCCAACTCGCCAGGAATGTTTCCAAATATTACCGCCGAGATGTTAGGTTCGGTTAGGTTAGGTTATATTACGTTATTGATATATAAAAAGATCCCACGGAGACGTAGAGGCCAACTCGCCAGGTATGTTTTCAAATACTACCGCCGAGATGTTAGGTTGGGTTAGGTTAGGTTATATTACGTTATTGATGTATATAAAGGTCCCACGGAGACGTAGATGCCAACTCGCCAGCTATGTTGTCAAATATTAGCGCCGAGATGATAGGTTGGGTTAGGTTAGGTTATATTACGTTATAGATGTATATAAAGGTCCCACGGAGACGTAGAGGCCAACTCGCCAGGAATGTTTTCAAAAATTACCGCCGACATGATAGGTTTGGTTAGGTTAGATTATATTACGTTATTGATGTATATGAAGGTCAAACCGAGACGTAGAGGCCAACTCGCCAGGAATGTTGTCAAATATTACCGCCGAGATGTTAGGTTGGGTTAGGTTAGGTTATATTACGTTACTGATGTATATAAAGGTCCCACGGAGACGGAGACGCCAACTCGCCAGGAATGTTGTCAAATATTACCGCCGAGATGTTAGGTTGGGTTAGGTTAGGTTATATTACGTTATAGATGTATATAAAGGTCCCACGGAGACGTAGAGACCAACAAGCCAGGAATGTGTTCAAATATTACCGCCGAGATGTTAGGTTGGGTTGGGTTAGGTTATATTACGTTATAGATGTATATAAAGGTCCCACGGAGACGTAGAGGCCAACTCGCCAGGAGTGTTGTCAAACATTAGCGCCGAGATGATAGGTTGGGTTAGGTTAGGTTAGATTACGTTATAGATGTATTTAAACGTCCCGCGGAGACGTAGAGGCCAACAAGCCAGGAATGTGATCAAATATTACCGCCGAGATGTTAGGTTGGGTTAGGTTAGGTTATATTACGTTATTGATGTATATAAATGTACCACGGAGACGTAGAGGCCAACTCGCCATGAATGTTTTCAAATATTACCGCCGAGATGTTAGGTTGGGTTGGGTTAGGTTATATTACGTTATAGATGTATATAAAGGTCCCACGGAGACGTAGAGGCCAACTCGCCAGGAGTGTTGTCAAATATTACCGCCGAGATGTTAGGTTGGGTTAGATTAGGTTATATTACGTTATAGATGTATATAAAGGTCCCACGGAGACGTAGAGGCCAACAAGCCAGGAATGTTGTCAAATATTACCGCCGAGATGATAGGTTGGGTTAGGTTAGGTTATATTTCGTTATTGATGTATATGAAGCTCTCACGGAGACGTAGAGGCCAACTCGCCAGGAATGCTGTCAAACGTCATCGCCGATATGATAGGTTGGGTTAGGTTAGGTTATATTTCGTTATTGATGTATATGAAGGTCCCACGGAGAAGTAGAGGCCAACTCGCCAGGAATGTTGTCAAACATTAGCGCCAAGATGATAGGTTGGGTTAGGTTAGGTTATATTACGTTATAGATGTATTTAAACGTCCCGCGGAGACGTAGAGGCCAAATCGCCATGAATATTTTCAAATATTACCGTCGAGATGTTAGGTTGGGTTAGGTTAGGTTATATTACGTTATTGATGTATATAAAGGCCCCACGGAGACGTAGAGGCCAAATCGCCAGGTATGTTGTCAAATATTAGCGCCGAGATGATAGGTTGGGTTAGGTTAGGTTATATTACGTTATAGATGTATATACAGGTCCCACGGAGACGTAGAGGACAACTCGCCAGGAATGTTTCCAAATATTACCGGCGAGATGTTAGGTTCGGTTAGGTTAGGTTATATTACGTTATAGATATATAAAAAGATCCCACGGAGACGTAGAGGCCAACTCGCCAGGTATGTTTTCAAATACTACCGCCGAGATGTTAGGTTGGGTTAGGTTAGGTTATATTACGTTATTGATGTATATAAAGGTCCCACGGAGACGTAGATGCCAACTCGCCAGGTATGTTGTCAAATATTAGCGCCGAGATGATAGGTTGGTTTAGGTTAGGTTATATTACGTTATAGATGTATATAAAGGTCCCACGGATACGTAGAGGCCAACTCGCCAGGAATGTTTTCAAAAATTACCGCCGACATGATAGGTTGGGTTAGGTTAGATTATATTACGTTATTGATGTATATGAATGTCAAACCGAGACGTAGAGGCCAACTCGCCAGGAATGTTGTCAAATATTACCGCCGAGATGTTAGGTTGGGTTAGGTTAGGTTATATTACGTTACTGATGTATATAAAGGTCCCACGGAGACGGAGACGCCAACTCGCCAGGAATGTTGTCAAATATTACCGCCGAGATGTTAGGTTGGGTTAGGTTAGGTTATATTACGTTATAGATGTATATAAAGGTCCCACGGAGACGTAGAGGCCAACAAGCCAGGAATGTTGTCAAATATTACCGCCGAGATGATAGGTTGGGTTAGGTTAGGTTATATTTCGTTATTGATGTATATGAAGCTCTCACGGAGACGTAGAGGCCAACTCGCCAGGAATGCTGTCAAACGTCATCGCCGAGATGATAGGTTGGGTTAGGTTAGGTTATATTTCGTTATTGATGTATATGAAGGTCCCACGGAGAAGTAGAGGCCAACTCGCCAGGAATGTTGTCAAACATTAGCGCCAAGATGATAGGTTGGGTTAGGTTAGTTTATATTACGTTATAGATGTATTTAAACGTCCCGCGGAGACGTAGAGGCCAAATCGCCAGGAATGTTTCCAAATATTACCGCCGAGATGTTAGGTTCGGTTACGTTAGGTTATATTTCGTTATTGATGTGTATGAAGATCCCACGGAGAAGTAGATTCCAACTCGCCAGGAATGTTGTCAAACATTAGCGCCAAGATGATAGGTTGGGTTAGGTTAGGTTATATAACGTTATGGATGTATATAAAGGTCCCAAGGAGACGTAGAGGCCAACTCGCCAGGAATGTTTTCAAATATTACCGCCGAGATGTTAGGTTGGGTTAGGTTAGATTATATAACGTTATAGATGTATATAAAGGTCCCACGGAGACGTAGAGGCCAACTCGCCAGGAATGTTGTCAAACATTAGCGCCGAGATGATAGGTTGGTTTAGGTTAGGTTATATTACGTTATTGATGTATATAAATGTACCACGGAGACGTAGAGGCCAACTCGCCATGAATATTTTCAAATATTACCGCCGAGATGTTAGGTTGGGTTGGGTTAGGTTATATTACGTTATAGATGTATATAAAGGTCCCACGGAGACGTAGAGGCCAACTCGCCAGGAGTGTTTTCAAATATTACCGCCGAGATGTTAGGTTGGGTTAGGTTAGGTTATATTACGTTATAGATGTATTTAAAGGTCCCGCGGAGACGTAGAGGCCAACAAGCCAGGAATGTGATCAAATATTACCGCCGAGATGTTAGGTTGGGTTAGGTTAGGTTATATTACGTTATTGATGTGTATAAAGGTCCCACGGAGACGGAGAAGCCATCTCGCCAGGAATGTTGTCAAATATTACCGCCGAGATGTTAGGTTGGGTTAGGTTAGGTTATATTACGTTATTGATGTATATAAAGGTCCCGCGGAGACGTAGAGGCCAACTCGCCAGGTATGTTTTCAAATACTACCGCCGAGATGTTAGGTTGGGTTAGGTTAGGTTATATTACGTTATTGATGTGTAAAAAGATCCCACGGAGACGGAGAAGCCAACTCGCCAGGAATGTTGTCAAATATTACCGCCGAGATGTTAGGTTGGGTTAGGTTAGATTATATAACGTTATAGATGTACATAAAGGTCCCACGGAGACGTAGAGGCCAACTCGCCAGGAATGTTGTCAAACATTACCGCCGAGATGTTAGGTTGGGTTAGGTTAGGTTATATTACGTTATAGATGTATATAAAGGTCCCAGGGAGACGTAGAGGCCAACAAGCCAGGAATGTGTTCAAATATTACCGCCGAGATGTTAGGTTCGGTTAGGTTAGGTTATATTACGTTATAGATATATAAAAAGATCCCACGGAGACGTAGAGGCCAACTCGCCAGGTATGTTTTCAAATACTACCGCCGAGATGTTAGGTTGGGTTAGGTTAGGTTATATTACGTTATTGATGTATATAAAGGTCCCACGGAGACGTAGATGCCAACTCGCCAGGTATGTTGTCAAATATTAGCGCCGAGATGATAGGTTGGTTTAGGTTAGGTTATATTACGTTATAGATGTATATAAAGGTCCCACGGATACGTAGAGGCCAACTCGCCAGGAATGTTTTCAAAAATTACCGCCGACATGATAGGTTGGGTTAGGTTAGATTATATTACGTTATTGATGTATATGAATGTCAAACCGAGACGTAGAGGCCAACTCGCCAGGAATGTTGTCAAATATTACCGCCGAGATGTTAGGTTGGGTTAGGTTAGGTTATATTACGTTACTGATGTATATAAAGGTCCCACGGAGACGGAGACGCCAACTCGCCAGGAATGTTGTCAAATATTACCGCCGAGATGTTAGGTTGGGTTAGGTTAGGTTATATTACGTTATAGATGTATATAAAGGTCCCACGGAGACGTAGAGGCCAACAAGCCAGGAATGTTGTCAAATATTACCGCCGAGATGATAGGTTGGGTTAGGTTAGGTTATATTTCGTTATTGATGTATATGAAGCTCTCACGGAGACGTAGAGGCCAACTCGCCAGGAATGCTGTCAAACGTCATCGCCGAGATGATAGGTTGGGTTAGGTTAGGTTATATTTCGTTATTGATGTATATGAAGGTCCCACGGAGAAGTAGAGGCCAACTCGCCAGGAATGTTGTCAAACATTAGCGCCAAGATGATAGGTTGGGTTAGGTTAGTTTATATTACGTTATAGATGTATTTAAACGTCCCGCGGAGACGTAGAGGCCAAATCGCCAGGAATGTTTCCAAATATTACCGCCGAGATGTTAGGTTCGGTTACGTTAGGTTATATTTCGTTATTGATGTGTATGAAGGTCCCACGGAGAAGTAGATTCCAACTCGCCAGGAATGTTGTCAAACATTAGCGCCAAGATGATAGGTTGGGTTAGGTTAGGTTATATAACGTTATGGATGTATATAAAGGTCCCAAGGAGACGTAGAGGCCAACTCGCCAGGAATGTTTTCAAATATTACCGCCGAGATGTTAGGTTGGGTTAGGTTAGATTATATAACGTTATAGATGTATATAAAGGTCCCACGGAGACGTAGAGGCCAACTCGCCAGGAATGTTGTCAAACATTAGCGCCGAGATGATAGGTTGGTTTAGGTTAGGTTATATTACGTTATTGATGTATATAAATGTACCACGGAGACGTAGAGGCCAACTCGCCATGAATATTTTCAAATATTACCGCCGAGATGTTAGGTTGGGTTGGGTTAGGTTATATTACGTTATAGATGTATATAAAGGTCCCACGGAGACGTAGAGGCCAACTCGCCAGGAGTGTTTTCAAATATTACCGCCGAGATGTTAGGTTGGGTTAGGTTAGGTTATATTACGTTATAGATGTATTTAAAGGTCCCGCGGAGACGTAGAGGCCAACAAGCCAGGAATGTGATCAAATATTACCGCCGAGATGTTAGGTTGGGTTAGGTTAGGTTATATTACGTTATTGATGTGTATAAAGGTCCCACGGAGACGGAGAAGCCATCTCGCCAGGAATGTTGTCAAATATTACCGCCGAGATGTTAGGTTGGGTTAGGTTAGGTTATATTACGTTATTGATGTATATAAAGGTCCCGCGGAGACGTAGAGGCCAACTCGCCAGGTATGTTTTCAAATACTACCGCCGAGATGTTAGGTTGGGTTAGGTTAGGTTATATTACGTTATTGATGTGTAAAAAGATCCCACGGAGACGGAGAAGCCAACTCGCCAGGAATGTTGTCAAATATTACCGCCGAGATGTTAGGTTGGGTTAGGTTAGATTATATAACGTTATAGATGTACATAAAGGTCCCACGGAGACGTAGAGGCCAACTCGCCAGGAATGTTGTCAAACATTACCGCCGAGATGTTAGGTTGGGTTAGGTTAGGTTATATTACGTTATAGATGTATATAAAGGTCCCAGGGAGACGTAGAGGCCAACAAGCCAGGAATGTGTTCAAATATTACCGCCGAGATGTTAGGTTCGGTTAGGTTAGGTTATATTACGTTATAGATATATAAAAAGATCCCACGGAGACGTAGAGGCCAACTCGCCAGGTATGTTTTCAAATACTACCGCCGAGATGTTAGGTTGGGTTAGGTTAGGTTATATTACGTTATTGATGTATATAAAGGTCCCACGGAGACGTAGATGCCAACTCGCCAGGTATGTTGTCAAATATTAGCGCCGAGATGATAGGTTGGTTTAGGTTAGGTTATATTACGTTATAGATGTATATAAAGGTCCCACGGATACGTAGAGGCCAACTCGCCAGGAATGTTTTCAAAAATTACCGCCGACATGATAGGTTGGGTTAGGTTAGATTATATTACGTTATTGATGTATATGAATGTCAAACCGAGACGTAGAGGCCAACTCGCCAGGAATGTTGTCAAATATTACCGCCGAGATGTTAGGTTGGGTTAGGTTAGGTTATATTACGTTACTGATGTATATAAAGGTCCCACGGAGACGGAGACGCCAACTCGCCAGGAATGTTGTCAAATATTACCGCCGAGATGTTAGGTTGGGTTAGGTTAGGTTATATTACGTTATAGATGTATATAAAGGTCCCACGGGGACGTAGAGGCCAACAAGCCAGGAATGTTGTCAAATATTACCGCCGAGATGATAGGTTGGGTTAGGTTAGGTTATATTTCGTTATTGATGTATATGAAGCTCTCACGGAGACGTAGAGGCCAACTCGCCAGGAATGCTGTCAAACGTCATCGCCGAGATGATAGGTTGGGTTAGGTTAGGTTATATTTCGTTATTGATGTATATGAAGGTCCCACGGAGAAGTAGAGGCCAACTCGCCAGGAATGTTGTCAAACATTAGCGCCAAGATGATAGGTTGGGTTAGGTTAGGTTATATTACGTTATAGATGTATTTAAACGTCCCGCGGAGACGTAGAGGCCAAATCGCCAGGAATGTTTCCAAATATTACCGCCGAGATGTTAGGTTCGGTTACGTTAGGTTATATTTCGTTATTGATGTGTATGAAGGTCCCACGGAGAAGTAGATTCCAACTCGCCAGGAATGTTGTCAAACATTAGCGCCAAGATGATAGGTTGGGTTAGGTTAGGTTATATAACGTTATGGATGTATATAAAGGTCCCAAGGAGACGTAGAGGCCAACTCGCCAGGAATGTTTTCAAATATTACCGCCGAGATGTTAGGTTGGGTTAGGTTAGATTATATAACGTTATAGATGTATATAAAGGTCCCACGGAGACGTAGAGGCCAACTCGCCAGGAATGTTGTCAAACATTAGCGCCGAGATGATAGGTTGGTTTAGGTTAGGTTATATTACGTTATTGATGTATATAAATGTACCACGGAGACGTAGAGGCCAACTCGCCATGAATATTTTCAAATATTACCGCCGAGATGTTAGGTTGGGTTGGGTTAGGTTATATTACGTTATAGATGTATATAAAGGTCCCACGGAGACGTAGAGGCCAACTCGCCAGGAGTGTTTTCAAATATTACCGCCGAGATGTTAGGTTGGGTTAGGTTAGGTTATATTACGTTATAGATGTATTTAAAGGTCCCGCGGAGACGTAGAGGCCAACAAGCCAGGAATGTGATCAAATATTACCGCCGAGATGTTAGGTTGGGTTAGGTTAGGTTATATTACGTTATTGATGTGTATAAAGGTCCCACGGAGACGGAGAAGCCATCTCGCCAGGAATGTTGTCAAATATTACCGCCGAGATGTTAGGTTGGGTTAGGTTAGGTTATATTACGTTATTGATGTATATAAAGGTCCCGCGGAGACGTAGAGGCCAACTCGCCAGGTATGTTTTCAAATACTACCGCCGAGATGTTAGGTTGGGTTAGGTTAGGTTATATTACGTTATTGATGTGTAAAAAGATCCCACGGAGACGGAGAAGCCAACTCGCCAGGAATGTTGTCAAATATTACCGCCGAGATGTTAGGTTGGGTTAGGTTAGATTATATAACGTTATAGATGTACATAAAGGTCCCACGGAGACGTAGAGGCCAACTCGCCAGGAATGTTGTCAAACATTACCGCCGAGATGTTAGGTTGGGTTAGGTTAGGTTATATTACGTTATAGATGTATATAAAGGTCCCAGGGAGACGTAGAGGCCAACTCGCCAGGAATGTTTTCAAAAATTACCGCCGACATGATAGGTTGGGTTAGGTTAGATTATATTACGTTATTGATGTATATGAAGGTCAAACCGAGAAGTAGAGGCCAACTCGCCAGGAATGTTGTCAAATATTACCGCCGAGATGTTAGGTTGGGTTAGGTTAGGTTATATTACGTTACTGATGTATATAAAGGTCCCACGGAGACGGAGACGCCAACTCGCCAGGAATGTTGTCAAATATTACCGCCGAGATGTTAGGTTGGGTTAGGTTAGGTTATATTACGTTATAGATGTATATAAAGGTCCCACGGAGACGTAGAGGCCAACAAGCCAGGAATGTGTTCAAATATTACCGCCGAGATGTTAGGTTGGGTGAGGTTAGGTTATGTTACGTTATAGATGTATTTAAAGGTCCCTCGGAGACGCAGAGGCCAACAAGCCAGGGATGTGATCAAATATTACCGCCGAGATGTTAGGTTGGGTTAGGTTAGGTTATATTACGTTATTGACGTATTTAAAGGTCCCGCGGAGACGTAGAGGCCAACTCGCCATGAATATTTTCAAATATTACCGTCGAGATGTTAGGTTGGGTTAGGTTAGGTTATATTACGTTATTGATGTATATAAAGGTCCCACGGAGACGTAGAGGCCAAATCGCCAGGTATGTTGTCAAATATTAGCGCCGAGATGATAGGCTGGGTTAGGTTAGGTTATATTACGTTATAGATGTATATACAGGTCCCACGGAGACGTAGAGGACAACTCGCCAGGAATGTTTCCAAATATTACCGCCGAGATGTTATGTTCGGTTAGGTTAGGTTATATTACGTTATAGATATATAAAAAGATCCCACGGAGACGTAGAGGCCAACTCGCCAGGTATGTTTTCAAATACTACCGCCGAGATGTTAGGTTGGGTTAGGTTAGGTTATATTACGTTATTGATGTATATAAAGGTCCCACGGAGACGTAGATGCCAACTCGCCAGGTATGTTGTCAAATATTAGCGCCGAGATGATAGGTTGGTTTAGGTTAGGTTATATTACGTTATAGATGTATATAAAGGTCCCACGGATACGTAGAGGCCAACTCGCCAGGAATGTTTTCAAAAATTACCGCCGACATGATAGGTTGGGTTAGGTTAGATTATATTACGTTATTGATGTATATGAAGGTCAAACCGAGACGTAGAGGCCAACTCGCCAGGAATGTTGTCAAATATTACCGCCGAGATGTTAGGTTGGGTTAGGTTAGGTTATATTACGTTACTGATGTATATAAAGGTCCCACGGAGACGGAGACGCCAACTCGCCAGGAATGTTGTCAAATATTACCGCCGAGATGATAGGTTGGGTTAGGTTAGGTTATATTTCGTTATTGATGTATATGAAGCTCTCACGGAGACGTAGAGGCCAACTCGCCAGGAATGCTGTCAAACGTCATCGCCGAGATGATAGGTTGGGTTAGGTTAGGTTATATTTCGTTATTGATGTATATGAAGGTTCCACGGAGAAGTAGAGGCCAACTCGCCAGGAATGTTGTCCAACATTAGCGCCAAGATGATAGGTTGGGTTAGGTTAGGTTATATTACGTTATAGATGTATTTAAACGTCCCGCGGAGACGTAGAGGCCAAATCGCCAGGAATGTTTCCAAATATTACCGCCGAGATGTTAGGTTCGGTTAGGTTAGGTTATATTTCGTTATTGATGTGTATGAAGGTCCCACGGAGAAGTAGAGGCCAACTCGCCAGGAATGTTGTCAAACATTAGCGCCAAGATGATAGGTTGGGTTAGGTTAGGTTATATAACGTTATGGATGTATATAAAGGTCCCACGGAGACGTAGAGGCCAACTCGCCAGGAATGTTTTCAAATATTACCGCCGAGATGTTAGGTTGGGTTAGGTTAGATTATATAACGTTATAGATGTATATAAAGGTCCCACGGAGACGTAGAGGCCAACTCGCCAGGAATGTTGTCAAACATTAGCGCCGAGATGATAGGTTGGTTTAGGTTAGGTTATATTACGTTATTGATGTATATAAATGTACCACGGAGACGTAGAGGCCAACTCGCCATGAATATTTTCAAATATTACCGCCGAGATGTCAGGTTGGGTTAGGTTAGGTTATATTACGTTATTGATGTATATAAAGGTCCCACGGAGACGTAGAGGCCAACTCGCCAGGTATGTTTTCAAATACTACCGCCGAGATGTTAGGTTGGGTTAGGTTAGGTTATATTACGTTATTGATGTATATAAAGGTCCCACGGAGACGTAGATGCCAACTCGCCAGGTATGTTGTCAAATATTAGCGCCGAGATGATAGGTTGGGTTAGGTTAGGTTATATTACGTTATAGATGTATATAAAGGTCCCACGGAGACGTAGAGGCCAACTCGCCAGGAATGTTTTCAAAAATTACCGCCGACATGATAGGTTGGGTTAGGTTAGATTATATTACGTTATTGATGTATATGAAGGTCAAACCGAGACGTAGAGGCCAACTCGCCAGGAATGTTGTCAAATATTACCGCCGAGATGTTAGGTTGGGTTAGGTTAGGTTATATTACGTTATTGATGTATATAAATATCCCACGGAGACGTAGAGGCCAACTCGCCAGGAATGTTGTCAAATATTACCGCCGAGATGATAGGTTGGGTTAGGTTAGGTTATATTTCGTTATTGATGTATATGAAGCTCTCACGGAGACGTAGAGGCCAACTCGCCAGGAATGCTGTCAAACGTCATCGCCGAGATGATAGGTTGGGTTAGGTTAGGTTATATTTCGTTATTGATGTATATGAAGGTCCCACGGAGAAGTAGAGGCCAACTCGCCAGGAATGTTGTCAAACATTAGCGCCAAGATGATAGCTTGGGTTAGGTTAGGTTATATTACGTTATAGATGTATTTAAACGTCCCGCGGAGACGTAGAGGCCAAATCGCCAGGAATGTTTCCAAATATTACCGCCGAGATGTTAGGTTCGGTTAGGTTAGGTTATATTTCGTTATTGATGTATATGAAGGTCCCACGGAGAAGTAGAGGCCAACTCGCCATGAATATTTTCAAATATTACCGCCGAGATGTTAGGTTGGGTTAGGTTAGGTTATATTACGTTATTGATGTATATAACGGTCCCACGGAGACGTAGAGGCCAACTCGCCAGGTATGTTGTCAAATATTAGCGCCGAGATGATAGGTTGGGTTAGGTTAGGTTATATTACGTTACTGATGTATATAAAGGTCCCACGGAGACGGAGACGCCAACTCGCCAGGAATGTTGTCAAATATTACCGCCGAGATGTTAGGTTGGGTTAGGTTAGGTTATATTACGTTATAGATGTATATAAAGGTCCCACGGAGACGTAGAGGCCAACTCGCCAGGAATGTTTTCAAAAATTACCGCCGACATGATAGGTTTGGTTAGGTTAGATTATATTACGTTATTGATGTATATGAAGGTCAAACCGAGACGTAGAGGCCAACTCGCCAGGAATGTTGTCAAATATTACCGCCGAGATGTTAGGTTGGGTTAGGTTAGGTTATATTACGTTACTGATGTATATAAAGGTCCCACGGAGACGGAGACGCCAACTCGCCAGGAATGTTGTCAAATATTACCGCCGAGATGTTAGGTTGGGTTAGGTTAGGTTATATTACGTTATAGATGTATATAAAGGTCCCACGGAGACGTAGAGACCAACAAGCCAGGAATGTGTTCAAATATTACCGCCGAGATGTTAGGTTGGGTTGGGTTAGGTTATATTACGTTATAGATGTATATAAAGGTCCCACGGAGACGTAGAGGCCAACTCGCCAGGAGTGTTGTCAAACATTAGCGCCGAGATGATAGGTTGGGTTAGGTTAGGTTAGATTACGTTATAGATGTATTTAAACGTCCCGCGGAGACGTAGAGGCCAACAAGCCAGGAATGTGATCAAATATTACCGCCGAGATGTTAGGTTGGGTTAGGTTAGGTTATATTACGTTATTGATGTATATAAATGTACCACGGAGACGTAGAGGCCAACTCGCCATGAATGTTTTCAAATATTACCGCCGAGATGTTAGGTTGGGTTGGGTTAGGTTATATTACGTTATAGATGTATATAAAGGTCCCACGGAGACGTAGAGGCCAACTCGCCAGGAGTGTTGTCAAATATTACCGCCGAGATGTTAGGTTGGGTTAGATTAGGTTATATTACGTTATAGATGTATATAAAGGTCCCACGGAGACGTAGAGGCCAACAAGCCAGGAATGTTGTCAAATATTACCGCCGAGATGATAGGTTGGGTTAGGTTAGGTTATATTTCGTTATTGATGTATATGAAGCTCTCACGGAGACGTAGAGGCCAACTCGCCAGGAATGCTGTCAAACGTCATCGCCGATATGATAGGTTGGGTTAGGTTAGGTTATATTTCGTTATTGATGTATATGAAGGTCCCACGGAGAAGTAGAGGCCAACTCGCCAGGAATGTTGTCAAACATTAGCGCCAAGATGATAGGTTGGGTTAGGTTAGGTTATATTACGTTATAGATGTATTTAAACGTCCCGCGGAGACGTAGAGGCCAAATCGCCATGAATATTTTCAAATATTACCGTCGAGATGTTAGGTTGGGTTAGGTTAGGTTATATTACGTTATTGATGTATATAAAGGCCCCACGGAGACGTAGAGGCCAAATCGCCAGGTATGTTGTCAAATATTAGCGCCGAGATGATAGGTTGGGTTAGGTTAGGTTATATTACGTTATAGATGTATATACAGGTCCCACGGAGACGTAGAGGACAACTCGCCAGGAATGTTTCCAAATATTACCGGCGAGATGTTAGGTTCGGTTAGGTTAGGTTATATTACGTTATAGATATATAAAAAGATCCCACGGAGACGTAGAGGCCAACTCGCCAGGTATGTTTTCAAATACTACCGCCGAGATGTTAGGTTGGGTTAGGTTAGGTTATATTACGTTATTGATGTATATAAAGGTCCCACGGAGACGTAGATGCCAACTCGCCAGGTATGTTGTCAAATATTAGCGCCGAGATGATAGGTTGGTTTAGGTTAGGTTATATTACGTTATAGATGTATATAAAGGTCCCACGGATACGTAGAGGCCAACTCGCCAGGAATGTTTTCAAAAATTACCGCCGACATGATAGGTTGGGTTAGGTTAGATTATATTACGTTATTGATGTATATGAATGTCAAACCGAGACGTAGAGGCCAACTCGCCAGGAATGTTGTCAAATATTACCGCCGAGATGTTAGGTTGGGTTAGGTTAGGTTATATTACGTTACTGATGTATATAAAGGTCCCACGGAGACGGAGACGCCAACTCGCCAGGAATGTTGTCAAATATTACCGCCGAGATGTTAGGTTGGGTTAGGTTAGGTTATATTACGTTATAGATGTATATAAAGGTCCCACGGAGACGTAGAGGCCAACAAGCCAGGAATGTTGTCAAATATTACCGCCGAGATGATAGGTTGGGTTAGGTTAGGTTATATTTCGTTATTGATGTATATGAAGCTCTCACGGAGACGTAGAGGCCAACTCGCCAGGAATGCTGTCAAACGTCATCGCCGAGATGATAGGTTGGGTTAGGTTAGGTTATATTTCGTTATTGATGTATATGAAGGTCCCACGGAGAAGTAGAGGCCAACTCGCCAGGAATGTTGTCAAACATTAGCGCCAAGATGATAGGTTGGGTTAGGTTAGTTTATATTACGTTATAGATGTATTTAAACGTCCCGCGGAGACGTAGAGGCCAAATCGCCAGGAATGTTTCCAAATATTACCGCCGAGATGTTAGGTTCGGTTACGTTAGGTTATATTTCGTTATTGATGTGTATGAAGGTCCCACGGAGAAGTAGATTCCAACTCGCCAGGAATGTTGTCAAACATTAGCGCCAAGATGATAGGTTGGGTTAGGTTAGGTTATATAACGTTATGGATGTATATAAAGGTCCCAAGGAGACGTAGAGGCCAACTCGCCAGGAATGTTTTCAAATATTACCGCCGAGATGTTAGGTTGGGTTAGGTTAGATTATATAACGTTATAGATGTATATAAAGGTCCCACGGAGACGTAGAGGCCAACTCGCCAGGAATGTTGTCAAACATTAGCGCCGAGATGATAGGTTGGTTTAGGTTAGGTTATATTACGTTATTGATGTATATAAATGTACCACGGAGACGTAGAGGCCAACTCGCCATGAATATTTTCAAATATTACCGCCGAGATGTTAGGTTGGGTTGGGTTAGGTTATATTACGTTATAGATGTATATAAAGGTCCCACGGAGACGTAGAGGCCAACTCGCCAGGAGTGTTTTCAAATATTACCGCCGAGATGTTAGGTTGGGTTAGGTTAGGTTATATTACGTTATAGATGTATTTAAAGGTCCCGCGGAGACGTAGAGGCCAACAAGCCAGGAATGTGATCAAATATTACCGCCGAGATGTTAGGTTGGGTTAGGTTAGGTTATATTACGTTATTGATGTATATAAATGTACCACGGAGACGTAGAGGCCAACTCGCCATGAATATTTTCAAATATTACCGCCGAGATGTCAGGTTGGGTTAGGTTAGGTTATATTACGTTATTGATGTATATAAAGGTCCCACGGAGACGTAGAGGCCAACTCGCCAGGTATGTTTTCAAATACTACCGCCGAGATGTTAGGTTGGGTTAGGTTAGGTTATATTACGTTATTGATGTATATAAAGGTCCCACGGAGACGTAGATGCCAACTCGCCAGGTATGTTGTCAAATATTAGCGCCGAGATGATAGGTTGGGTTAGGTTAGGTTATATTACGTTATAGATGTATATAAAGGTCCCACGGAGACGTAGAGGCCAACTCGCCAGGAATGTTTTCAAAAATTACCGCCGACATGATAGGTTGGGTTAGGTTAGATTATATTACGTTATTGATGTATATGAAGGTCAAACCGAGACGTAGAGGCCAACTCGCCAGGAATGTTGTCAAATATTACCGCCGAGATGTTAGGTTGGGTTAGGTTAGGTTATATTACGTTATTGATGTATATAAATATCCCACGGAGACGTAGAGGCCAACTCGCCAGGAATGTTGTCAAATATTACCGCCGAGATGATAGGTTGGGTTAGGTTAGGTTATATTTCGTTATTGATGTATATGAAGCTCTCACGGAGACGTAGAGGCCAACTCGCCAGGAATGCTGTCAAACGTCATCGCCGAGATGATAGGTTGGGTTAGGTTAGGTTATATTTCGTTATTGATGTATATGAAGGTCCCACGGAGAAGTAGAGGCCAACTCGCCAGGAATGTTGTCAAACATTAGCGCCAAGATGATAGCTTGGGTTAGGTTAGGTTATATTACGTTATAGATGTATTTAAACGTCCCGCGGAGACGTAGAGGCCAAATCGCCAGGAATGTTTCCAAATATTACCGCCGAGATGTTAGGTTCGGTTAGGTTAGGTTATATTTCGTTATTGATGTATATGAAGGTCCCACGGAGAAGTAGAGGCCAACTCGCCATGAATATTTTCAAATATTACCGCCGAGATGTTAGGTTGGGTTAGGTTAGGTTATATTACGTTATTGATGTATATAACGGTCCCACGGAGACGTAGAGGCCAACTCGCCAGGTATGTTGTCAAATATTAGCGCCGAGATGATAGGTTGGGTTAGGTTAGGTTATATTACGTTACTGATGTATATAAAGGTCCCACGGAGACGGAGACGCCAACTCGCCAGGAATGTTGTCAAATATTACCGCCGAGATGTTAGGTTGGGTTAGGTTAGGTTATATTACGTTATAGATGTATATAAAGGTCCCACGGAGACGTAGAGGCCAACTCGCCAGGAATGTTTTCAAAAATTACCGCCGACATGATAGGTTTGGTTAGGTTAGATTATATTACGTTATTGATGTATATGAAGGTCAAACCGAGACGTAGAGGCCAACTCGCCAGGAATGTTGTCAAATATTACCGCCGAGATGTTAGGTTGGGTTAGGTTAGGTTATATTACGTTACTGATGTATATAAAGGTCCCACGGAGACGGAGACGCCAACTCGCCAGGAATGTTGTCAAATATTACCGCCGAGATGTTAGGTTGGGTTAGGTTAGGTTATATTACGTTATAGATGTATATAAAGGTCCCACGGAGACGTAGAGACCAACAAGCCAGGAATGTGTTCAAATATTACCGCCGAGATGTTAGGTTGGGTTGGGTTAGGTTATATTACGTTATAGATGTATATAAAGGTCCCACGGAGACGTAGAGGCCAACTCGCCAGGAGTGTTGTCAAACATTAGCGCCGAGATGATAGGTTGGGTTAGGTTAGGTTAGATTACGTTATAGATGTATTTAAACGTCCCGCGGAGACGTAGAGGCCAACAAGCCAGGAATGTGATCAAATATTACCGCCGAGATGTTAGGTTGGGTTAGGTTAGGTTATATTACGTTATTGATGTATATAAATGTACCACGGAGACGTAGAGGCCAACTCGCCATGAATGTTTTCAAATATTACCGCCGAGATGTTAGGTTGGGTTGGGTTAGGTTATATTACGTTATAGATGTATATAAAGGTCCCACGGAGACGTAGAGGCCAACTCGCCAGGAGTGTTGTCAAATATTACCGCCGAGATGTTAGGTTGGGTTAGATTAGGTTATATTACGTTATAGATGTATATAAAGGTCCCACGGAGACGTAGAGGCCAACAAGCCAGGAATGTTGTCAAATATTACCGCCGAGATGATAGGTTGGGTTAGGTTAGGTTATATTTCGTTATTGATGTATATGAAGCTCTCACGGAGACGTAGAGGCCAACTCGCCAGGAATGCTGTCAAACGTCATCGCCGATATGATAGGTTGGGTTAGGTTAGGTTATATTTCGTTATTGATGTATATGAAGGTCCCACGGAGAAGTAGAGGCCAACTCGCCAGGAATGTTGTCAAACATTAGCGCCAAGATGATAGGTTGGGTTAGGTTAGGTTATATTACGTTATAGATGTATTTAAACGTCCCGCGGAGACGTAGAGGCCAAATCGCCATGAATATTTTCAAATATTACCGTCGAGATGTTAGGTTGGGTTAGGTTAGGTTATATTACGTTATTGATGTATATAAAGGCCCCACGGAGACGTAGAGGCCAAATCGCCAGGTATGTTGTCAAATATTAGCGCCGAGATGATAGGTTGGGTTAGGTTAGGTTATATTACGTTATAGATGTATATACAGGTCCCACGGAGACGTAGAGGACAACTCGCCAGGAATGTTTCCAAATATTACCGGCGAGATGTTAGGTTCGGTTAGGTTAGGTTATATTACGTTATAGATATATAAAAAGATCCCACGGAGACGTAGAGGCCAACTCGCCAGGTATGTTTTCAAATACTACCGCCGAGATGTTAGGTTGGGTTAGGTTAGGTTATATTACGTTATTGATGTATATAAAGGTCCCACGGAGACGTAGATGCCAACTCGCCAGGTATGTTGTCAAATATTAGCGCCGAGATGATAGGTTGGTTTAGGTTAGGTTATATTACGTTATAGATGTATATAAAGGTCCCACGGATACGTAGAGGCCAACTCGCCAGGAATGTTTTCAAAAATTACCGCCGACATGATAGGTTGGGTTAGGTTAGATTATATTACGTTATTGATGTATATGAATGTCAAACCGAGACGTAGAGGCCAACTCGCCAGGAATGTTGTCAAATATTACCGCCGAGATGTTAGGTTGGGTTAGGTTAGGTTATATTACGTTACTGATGTATATAAAGGTCCCACGGAGACGGAGACGCCAACTCGCCAGGAATGTTGTCAAATATTACCGCCGAGATGTTAGGTTGGGTTAGGTTAGGTTATATTACGTTATAGATGTATATAAAGGTCCCACGGAGACGTAGAGGCCAACAAGCCAGGAATGTTGTCAAATATTACCGCCGAGATGATAGGTTGGGTTAGGTTAGGTTATATTTCGTTATTGATGTATATGAAGCTCTCACGGAGACGTAGAGGCCAACTCGCCAGGAATGCTGTCAAACGTCATCGCCGAGATGATAGGTTGGGTTAGGTTAGGTTATATTTCGTTATTGATGTATATGAAGGTCCCACGGAGAAGTAGAGGCCAACTCGCCAGGAATGTTGTCAAACATTAGCGCCAAGATGATAGGTTGGGTTAGGTTAGTTTATATTACGTTATAGATGTATTTAAACGTCCCGCGGAGACGTAGAGGCCAAATCGCCAGGAATGTTTCCAAATATTACCGCCGAGATGTTAGGTTCGGTTACGTTAGGTTATATTTCGTTATTGATGTGTATGAAGGTCCCACGGAGAAGTAGATTCCAACTCGCCAGGAATGTTGTCAAACATTAGCGCCAAGATGATAGGTTGGGTTAGGTTAGGTTATATAACGTTATGGATGTATATAAAGGTCCCAAGGAGACGTAGAGGCCAACTCGCCAGGAATGTTTTCAAATATTACCGCCGAGATGTTAGGTTGGGTTAGGTTAGATTATATAACGTTATAGATGTATATAAAGGTCCCACGGAGACGTAGAGGCCAACTCGCCAGGAATGTTGTCAAACATTAGCGCCGAGATGATAGGTTGGTTTAGGTTAGGTTATATTACGTTATTGATGTATATAAATGTACCACGGAGACGTAGAGGCCAACTCGCCATGAATATTTTCAAATATTACCGCCGAGATGTTAGGTTGGGTTGGGTTAGGTTATATTACGTTATAGATGTATATAAAGGTCCCACGGAGACGTAGAGGCCAACTCGCCAGGAGTGTTTTCAAATATTACCGCCGAGATGTTAGGTTGGGTTAGGTTAGGTTATATTACGTTATAGATGTATTTAAAGGTCCCGCGGAGACGTAGAGGCCAACAAGCCAGGAATGTGATCAAATATTACCGCCGAGATGTTAGGTTGGGTTAGGTTAGGTTATATTACGTTATTGATGTGTATAAAGGTCCCACGGAGACGGAGAAGCCATCTCGCCAGGAATGTTGTCAAATATTACCGCCGAGATGTTAGGTTGGGTTAGGTTAGGTTATATTACGTTATTGATGTATATAAAGGTCCCGCGGAGACGTAGAGGCCAACTCGCCAGGTATGTTTTCAAATACTACCGCCGAGATGTTAGGTTGGGTTAGGTTAGGTTATATTACGTTATTGATGTGTAAAAAGATCCCACGGAGACGGAGAAGCCAACTCGCCAGGAATGTTGTCAAATATTACCGCCGAGATGTTAGGTTGGGTTAGGTTAGGTTATATTACGTTATAGATGTATATAAAGGTCCCACGGAGACGTAGAGGCCAACTCGCCAGGAGTGTTGTCAAACATTAGCGCCGAGATGATAGGTTGGGTTAGGTTAGGTTAGATTACGTTATAGATGTATTTAAACGTCCCGCGGAGACGTAGAGGCCAACAAGCCAGGAATGTGATCAAATATTACCGCCGAGATGTTAGGTTGGGTTAGGTTAGGTTATATTACGTTATTGATGTATATAAATGTACCACGGAGACGTAGAGGCCAACTCGCCATGAATGTTTTCAAATATTACCGCCGAGATGTTAGGTTGGGTTGGGTTAGGTTATATTACGTTATAGATGTATATAAAGGTCCCACGGAGACGTAGAGGCCAACTCGCCAGGAGTGTTGTCAAATATTACCGCCGAGATGTTAGGTTGGGTTAGATTAGGTTATATTACGTTATAGATGTATATAAAGGTCCCACGGAGACGTAGAGGCCAACAAGCCAGGAATGTTGTCAAATATTACCGCCGAGATGATAGGTTGGGTTAGGTTAGGTTATATTTCGTTATTGATGTATATGAAGCTCTCACGGAGACGTAGAGGCCAACTCGCCAGGAATGCTGTCAAACGTCATCGCCGATATGATAGGTTGGGTTAGGTTAGGTTATATTTCGTTATTGATGTATATGAAGGTCCCACGGAGAAGTAGAGGCCAACTCGCCAGGAATGTTGTCAAACATTAGCGCCAAGATGATAGGTTGGGTTAGGTTAGGTTATATTACGTTATAGATGTATTTAAACGTCCCGCGGAGACGTAGAGGCCAAATCGCCATGAATATTTTCAAATATTACCGTCGAGATGTTAGGTTGGGTTAGGTTAGGTTATATTACGTTATTGATGTATATAAAGGCCCCACGGAGACGTAGAGGCCAAATCGCCAGGTATGTTGTCAAATATTAGCGCCGAGATGATAGGTTGGGTTAGGTTAGGTTATATTACGTTATAGATGTATATACAGGTCCCACGGAGACGTAGAGGACAACTCGCCAGGAATGTTTCCAAATATTACCGGCGAGATGTTAGGTTCGGTTAGGTTAGGTTATATTACGTTATAGATATATAAAAAGATCCCACGGAGACGTAGAGGCCAACTCGCCAGGTATGTTTTCAAATACTACCGCCGAGATGTTAGGTTGGGTTAGGTTAGGTTATATTACGTTATTGATGTATATAAAGGTCCCACGGAGACGTAGATGCCAACTCGCCAGGTATGTTGTCAAATATTAGCGCCGAGATGATAGGTTGGTTTAGGTTAGGTTATATTACGTTATAGATGTATATAAAGGTCCCACGGATACGTAGAGGCCAACTCGCCAGGAATGTTTTCAAAAATTACCGCCGACATGATAGGTTGGGTTAGGTTAGATTATATTACGTTATTGATGTATATGAATGTCAAACCGAGACGTAGAGGCCAACTCGCCAGGAATGTTGTCAAATATTACCGCCGAGATGTTAGGTTGGGTTAGGTTAGGTTATATTACGTTACTGATGTATATAAAGGTCCCACGGAGACGGAGACGCCAACTCGCCAGGAATGTTGTCAAATATTACCGCCGAGATGTTAGGTTGGGTTAGGTTAGGTTATATTACGTTATAGATGTATATAAAGGTCCCACGGAGACGTAGAGGCCAACAAGCCAGGAATGTTGTCAAATATTACCGCCGAGATGATAGGTTGGGTTAGGTTAGGTTATATTTCGTTATTGATGTATATGAAGCTCTCACGGAGACGTAGAGGCCAACTCGCCAGGAATGCTGTCAAACGTCATCGCCGAGATGATAGGTTGGGTTAGGTTAGGTTATATTTCGTTATTGATGTATATGAAGGTCCCACGGAGAAGTAGAGGCCAACTCGCCAGGAATGTTGTCAAACATTAGCGCCAAGATGATAGGTTGGGTTAGGTTAGTTTATATTACGTTATAGATGTATTTAAACGTCCCGCGGAGACGTAGAGGCCAAATCGCCAGGAATGTTTCCAAATATTACCGCCGAGATGTTAGGTTCGGTTACGTTAGGTTATATTTCGTTATTGATGTGTATGAAGGTCCCACGGAGAAGTAGATTCCAACTCGCCAGGAATGTTGTCAAACATTAGCGCCAAGATGATAGGTTGGGTTAGGTTAGGTTATATAACGTTATGGATGTATATAAAGGTCCCAAGGAGACGTAGAGGCCAACTCGCCAGGAATGTTTTCAAATATTACCGCCGAGATGTTAGGTTGGGTTAGGTTAGATTATATAACGTTATAGATGTATATAAAGGTCCCACGGAGACGTAGAGGCCAACTCGCCAGGAATGTTGTCAAACATTAGCGCCGAGATGATAGGTTGGTTTAGGTTAGGTTATATTACGTTATTGATGTATATAAATGTACCACGGAGACGTAGAGGCCAACTCGCCATGAATATTTTCAAATATTACCGCCGAGATGTTAGGTTGGGTTGGGTTAGGTTATATTACGTTATAGATGTATATAAAGGTCCCACGGAGACGTAGAGGCCAACTCGCCAGGAGTGTTTTCAAATATTACCGCCGAGATGTTAGGTTGGGTTAGGTTAGGTTATATTACGTTATAGATGTATTTAAAGGTCCCGCGGAGACGTAGAGGCCAACAAGCCAGGAATGTGATCAAATATTACCGCCGAGATGTTAGGTTGGGTTAGGTTAGGTTATATTACGTTATTGATGTGTATAAAGGTCCCACGGAGACGGAGAAGCCATCTCGCCAGGAATGTTGTCAAATATTACCGCCGAGATGTTAGGTTGGGTTAGGTTAGGTTATATTACGTTATTGATGTATATAAAGGTCCCGCGGAGACGTAGAGGCCAACTCGCCAGGTATGTTTTCAAATACTACCGCCGAGATGTTAGGTTGGGTTAGGTTAGGTTATATTACGTTATTGATGTGTAAAAAGATCCCACGGAGACGGAGAAGCCAACTCGCCAGGAATGTTGTCAAATATTACCGCCGAGATGTTAGGTTGGGTTAGGTTAGATTATATAACGTTATAGATGTACATAAAGGTCCCACGGAGACGTAGAGGCCAACTCGCCAGGAATGTTGTCAAACATTACCGCCGAGATGTTAGGTTGGGTTAGGTTAGGTTATATTACGTTATAGATGTATATAAAGGTCCCAGGGAGACGTAGAGGCCAACAAGCCAGGAATGTGATCAAATATTACCGCCGAGATGTTAGGTTGGGTTAGGTTAGGTTATATTACGTTATTGATGTATATAAATGTACCACGGAGACGTAGAGGCCAACTCGCCATGAATGTTTTCAAATATTACCGCCGAGATGTTAGGTTGGGTTGGGTTAGGTTATATTACGTTATAGATGTATATAAAGGTCCCACGGAGACGTAGAGGCCAACTCGCCAGGAGTGTTGTCAAATATTACCGCCGAGATGTTAGGTTGGGTTAGATTAGGTTATATTACGTTATAGATGTATATAAAGGTCCCACGGAGACGTAGAGGCCAACAAGCCAGGAATGTTGTCAAATATTACCGCCGAGATGATAGGTTGGGTTAGGTTAGGTTATATTTCGTTATTGATGTATATGAAGCTCTCACGGAGACGTAGAGGCCAACTCGCCAGGAATGCTGTCAAACGTCATCGCCGATATGATAGGTTGGGTTAGGTTAGGTTATATTTCGTTATTGATGTATATGAAGGTCCCACGGAGAAGTAGAGGCCAACTCGCCAGGAATGTTGTCAAACATTAGCGCCAAGATGATAGGTTGGGTTAGGTTAGGTTATATTACGTTATAGATGTATTTAAACGTCCCGCGGAGACGTAGAGGCCAAATCGCCATGAATATTTTCAAATATTACCGTCGAGATGTTAGGTTGGGTTAGGTTAGGTTATATTACGTTATTGATGTATATAAAGGCCCCACGGAGACGTAGAGGCCAAATCGCCAGGTATGTTGTCAAATATTAGCGCCGAGATGATAGGTTGGGTTAGGTTAGGTTATATTACGTTATAGATGTATATACAGGTCCCACGGAGACGTAGAGGACAACTCGCCAGGAATGTTTCCAAATATTACCGGCGAGATGTTAGGTTCGGTTAGGTTAGGTTATATTACGTTATAGATATATAAAAAGATCCCACGGAGACGTAGAGGCCAACTCGCCAGGTATGTTGTCAAATATTAGCGCCGAGATGATAGGTTGGGTTAGGTTAGGTTATATTACCTTATAGATGTATTTAAACGTCCCGCGGAGACGTAGAGGCCAACAAGCCAGGAATGTGATCAAATATTACCGCCGAGATGTTAGGTTGGGTTAGGTTAGATTACATAACGTTATAGATGTATATAAAGGTCCCACGGAGACGTAGAGGCCAACAAGACAGGAATGTGTTCAAATATTACCGCCGAGATGTTAGGTTGGGTTAGGTTAGGTTATATTACGTTATTGATGTATATAAATGTACCACGGAGACGTAGAGGCCAACTCGCCATGAATATTTTCAAATATTACCGCCGAGATGTTAGGTTGGGTTAGGTTAGGTTATATTCCGTTATTGATGTATATAAAGGTCCCACGGAGACGTAGAGGCCAACTCGCCAGGTATGTTGTCAAATATTAGCGCCGAGATGATAGGTTGGGTTAGGTTAGGTTATATTACGTTATAGATGTATATAAAGGTCCCACGGAGACGCAGAGGCCAACTCGCCAGGAATGTTTACAAATATTACCGCCGAGATGTTAGGTTCGGTTAGGTTAGATTATATTACGTTATTGATGTATATGAAAGTCAAACCGAGACGTAGAGGCCAACTCGCCAGGAATGTTGTCAAATATTACCGCCGAGATGTTAGGTTGGGTTAGGTTAGGTTATATTACGTTATTGATGTATATAAAGTTCCCACGGAGACGTAGATGCCAACTCGCCAGGTATGTTGTCAAATATTAGCGCCGAGATGATAGGTTGGGTTAGGTTAGGTTATATTACCTTATAGATGTATTTAAACGTCCCGCGGAGACGTAGAGGCCAACAAGCCAGGAATGTGATCAAATATTACCGCCGAGATGTTAGGTTGGGTTAGGTTAGATTATATAACGTTATAGATGTATATAAAGGTCCCAAGGAGACGTAGAGGCCAACAAGCCAGGAATGTGTTCAAATATTACCGCCGAGATGTTAGGTTGGGTTAGGTTAGGTTATATTACGTTATTGATGTATATAAATGTACCACGGAGACGTAGAGGCCAACTCGCCATGAATATTTTCAAATATTACCGCCGAGATGTTAGGTTGGGTTAGGTTAGGTTATATTACGTTATTGATGTATATAAAGTTCCCACGGAGACGTAGATGCCAACTCGCCAGGTATGTTGTCAAATATTAGCGCCGAGATGATAGGTTGGGTTAGGTTAGGTTATATTACGTTATTGATGTATATAAAGGTCCCACGGAGACGGAGACGCCAACTCGCCATGTATGTCTTCAAATACTACCGCCGAGATGTTAGGTTGGGTTAGGTTAGGTTATATTACGTTATAGATGTATATAAAGGTCCCGCGGAGACGTAGAGGCCAACAAGCCAGGAATGTGATCAAATATTACCGCCGAGATGTTAGGTTGGGTTAGGTTAGATTATATAACGTTATAGATGTATATAAAGGTCCCACGGAGACGTAGAGGCCAACAAGCCAGGAATGTGTTCAAATATTACCGCCGAGATGTTAGGTTGGGTTAGGTTAGCTTATATTACGTTATTGATGTATATAAATGTACCACGGAGACGTAGAGGCCAACTCGCCATGAATATTTTCAAATATTACCGCCGAGATGTTAGGGTGGGTTAGGTTAGGTTATATTACGTTATTGATGTATATAAAGGTCCCACGGAGACGTAGAGGCCAACTCGCCAGGTATGCTGTCAAATATTAGCGCCGAGATGATAGGTTGGGTTAGGTTAGGTTATATTACGTTATAGATGTATATAAAGGTCCCACGGAGACGTAGAGGCCAACTCGCCAGGAATGTTTCCAAATATTACCGCCGAGATGTTAGGTTCGGTTAGGTTAGGTTATATTACGTTATTGATATATAAAAAGATCCCACGGAGACGTAGAGGCCAACTCGCCAGGTATGTTTTCAAATACTACCGCCGAGATGTTAGGTTGGGTTAGGTTAGGTTATATTACGTTATTGATGTATATAAAGGTCCCACGGAGACGTAGATGCCAACTCGCCAGCTATGTTGTCAAATATTAGCGCCGAGATGATAGGTTGGGTTAGGTTAGGTTATATTACGTTATAGATGTATATAAAGGTCCCACGGAGACGTAGAGGCCAACTCGCCAGGAATGTTTTCAAAAATTACCGCCGACATGATAGGTTTGGTTAGGTTAGATTATATTACGTTATTGATGTATATGAAGGTCAAACCGAGACGTAGAGGCCAACTCGCCAGGAATGTTGTCAAATATTACCGCCGAGATGTTAGGTTGGGTTAGGTTAGGTTATATTACGTTACTGATGTATATAAAGGTCCCACGGAGACGGAGACGCCAACTCGCCAGGAATGTTGTCAAATATTACCGCCGAGATGTTAGGTTGGGTTAGGTTAGGTTATATTACGTTATAGATGTATATAAAGGTCCCACGGAGACGTAGAGACCAACAAGCCAGGAATGTGTTCAAATATTACCGCCGAGATGTTAGGTTGGGTTGGGTTAGGTTATATTACGTTATAGATGTATATAAAGGTCCCACGGAGACGTAGAGGCCAACTCGCCAGGAGTGTTGTCAAACATTAGCGCCGAGATGATAGGTTGGGTTAGGTTAGGTTAGATTACGTTATAGATGTATTTAAACGTCCCGCGGAGACGTAGAGGCCAACAAGCCAGGAATGTGATCAAATATTACCGCCGAGATGTTAGGTTGGGTTAGGTTAGGTTATATTACGTTATTGATGTATATAAATGTACCACGGAGACGTAGAGGCCAACTCGCCATGAATGTTTTCAAATATTACCGCCGAGATGTTAGGTTGGGTTGGGTTAGGTTATATTACGTTATAGATGTATATAAAGGTCCCACGGAGACGTAGAGGCCAACTCGCCAGGAGTGTTGTCAAATATTACCGCCGAGATGTTAGGTTGGGTTAGATTAGGTTATATTACGTTATAGATGTATATAAAGGTCCCACGGAGACGTAGAGGCCAACAAGCCAGGAATGTTGTCAAATATTACCGCCGAGATGATAGGTTGGGTTAGGTTAGGTTATATTTCGTTATTGATGTATATGAAGCTCTCACGGAGACGTAGAGGCCAACTCGCCAGGAATGCTGTCAAACGTCATCGCCGATATGATAGGTTGGGTTAGGTTAGGTTATATTTCGTTATTGATGTATATGAAGGTCCCACGGAGAAGTAGAGGCCAACTCGCCAGGAATGTTGTCAAACATTAGCGCCAAGATGATAGGTTGGGTTAGGTTAGGTTATATTACGTTATAGATGTATTTAAACGTCCCGCGGAGACGTAGAGGCCAAATCGCCATGAATATTTTCAAATATTACCGTCGAGATGTTAGGTTGGGTTAGGTTAGGTTATATTACGTTATTGATGTATATAAAGGCCCCACGGAGACGTAGAGGCCAAATCGCCAGGTATGTTGTCAAATATTAGCGCCGAGATGATAGGTTGGGTTAGGTTAGGTTATATTACGTTATAGATGTATATACAGGTCCCACGGAGACGTAGAGGACAACTCGCCAGGAATGTTTCCAAATATTACCGGCGAGATGTTAGGTTCGGTTAGGTTAGGTTATATTACGTTATAGATATATAAAAAGATCCCACGGAGACGTAGAGGCCAACTCGCCAGGTATGTTTTCAAATACTACCGCCGAGATGTTAGGTTGGGTTAGGTTAGGTTATATTACGTTATTGATGTATATAAAGGTCCCACGGAGACGTAGATGCCAACTCGCCAGGTATGTTGTCAAATATTAGCGCCGAGATGATAGGTTGGTTTAGGTTAGGTTATATTACGTTATAGATGTATATAAAGGTCCCACGGATACGTAGAGGCCAACTCGCCAGGAATGTTTTCAAAAATTACCGCCGACATGATAGGTTGGGTTAGGTTAGATTATATTACGTTATTGATGTATATGAATGTCAAACCGAGACGTAGAGGCCAACTCGCCAGGAATGTTGTCAAATATTACCGCCGAGATGTTAGGTTGGGTTAGGTTAGGTTATATTACGTTACTGATGTATATAAAGGTCCCACGGAGACGGAGACGCCAACTCGCCAGGAATGTTGTCAAATATTACCGCCGAGATGTTAGGTTGGGTTAGGTTAGGTTATATTACGTTATAGATGTATATAAAGGTCCCACGGAGACGTAGAGGCCAACAAGCCAGGAATGTTGTCAAATATTACCGCCGAGATGATAGGTTGGGTTAGGTTAGGTTATATTTCGTTATTGATGTATATGAAGCTCTCACGGAGACGTAGAGGCCAACTCGCCAGGAATGCTGTCAAACGTCATCGCCGAGATGATAGGTTGGGTTAGGTTAGGTTATATTTCGTTATTGATGTATATGAAGGTCCCACGGAGAAGTAGAGGCCAACTCGCCAGGAATGTTGTCAAACATTAGCGCCAAGATGATAGGTTGGGTTAGGTTAGTTTATATTACGTTATAGATGTATTTAAACGTCCCGCGGAGACGTAGAGGCCAAATCGCCAGGAATGTTTCCAAATATTACCGCCGAGATGTTAGGTTCGGTTACGTTAGGTTATATTTCGTTATTGATGTGTATGAAGGTCCCACGGAGAAGTAGATTCCAACTCGCCAGGAATGTTGTCAAACATTAGCGCCAAGATGATAGGTTGGGTTAGGTTAGGTTATATAACGTTATGGATGTATATAAAGGTCCCAAGGAGACGTAGAGGCCAACTCGCCAGGAATGTTTTCAAATATTACCGCCGAGATGTTAGGTTGGGTTAGGTTAGATTATATAACGTTATAGATGTATATAAAGGTCCCACGGAGACGTAGAGGCCAACTCGCCAGGAATGTTGTCAAACATTAGCGCCGAGATGATAGGTTGGTTTAGGTTAGGTTATATTACGTTATTGATGTATATAAATGTACCACGGAGACGTAGAGGCCAACTCGCCATGAATATTTTCAAATATTACCGCCGAGATGTTAGGTTGGGTTGGGTTAGGTTATATTACGTTATAGATGTATATAAAGGTCCCACGGAGACGTAGAGGCCAACTCGCCAGGAGTGTTTTCAAATATTACCGCCGAGATGTTAGGTTGGGTTAGGTTAGGTTATATTACGTTATAGATGTATTTAAAGGTCCCGCGGAGACGTAGAGGCCAACAAGCCAGGAATGTGATCAAATATTACCGCCGAGATGTTAGGTTGGGTTAGGTTAGGTTATATTACGTTATTGATGTGTATAAAGGTCCCACGGAGACGGAGAAGCCATCTCGCCAGGAATGTTGTCAAATATTACCGCCGAGATGTTAGGTTGGGTTAGGTTAGGTTATATTACGTTATTGATGTATATAAAGGTCCCGCGGAGACGTAGAGGCCAACTCGCCAGGTATGTTTTCAAATACTACCGCCGAGATGTTAGGTTGGGTTAGGTTAGGTTATATTACGTTATTGATGTGTAAAAAGATCCCACGGAGACGGAGAAGCCAACTCGCCAGGAATGTTGTCAAATATTACCGCCGAGATGTTAGGTTGGGTTAGGTTAGATTATATAACGTTATAGATGTACATAAAGGTCCCACGGAGACGTAGAGGCCAACTCGCCAGGAATGTTGTCAAACATTACCGCCGAGATGTTAGGTTGGGTTAGGTTAGGTTATATTACGTTATAGATGTATATAAAGGTCCCAGGGAGACGTAGAGGCCAACAAGCCAGGAATGTGTTCAAATATTACCGCCGAGATGTTAGGTTCGGTTAGGTTAGGTTATATTACGTTATAGATATATAAAAAGATCCCACGGAGACGTAGAGGCCAACTCGCCAGGTATGTTTTCAAATACTACCGCCGAGATGTTAGGTTGGGTTAGGTTAGGTTATATTACGTTATTGATGTATATAAAGGTCCCACGGAGACGTAGATGCCAACTCGCCAGGTATGTTGTCAAATATTAGCGCCGAGATGATAGGTTGGTTTAGGTTAGGTTATATTACGTTATAGATGTATATAAAGGTCCCACGGATACGTAGAGGCCAACTCGCCAGGAATGTTTTCAAAAATTACCGCCGACATGATAGGTTGGGTTAGGTTAGATTATATTACGTTATTGATGTATATGAATGTCAAACCGAGACGTAGAGGCCAACTCGCCAGGAATGTTGTCAAATATTACCGCCGAGATGTTAGGTTGGGTTAGGTTAGGTTATATTACGTTACTGATGTATATAAAGGTCCCACGGAGACGGAGACGCCAACTCGCCAGGAATGTTGTCAAATATTACCGCCGAGATGTTAGGTTGGGTTAGGTTAGGTTATATTACGTTATAGATGTATATAAAGGTCCCACGGAGACGTAGAGGCCAACAAGCCAGGAATGTTGTCAAATATTACCGCCGAGATGATAGGTTGGGTTAGGTTAGGTTATATTTCGTTATTGATGTATATGAAGCTCTCACGGAGACGTAGAGGCCAACTCGCCAGGAATGCTGTCAAACGTCATCGCCGAGATGATAGGTTGGGTTAGGTTAGGTTATATTTCGTTATTGATGTATATGAAGGTCCCACGGAGAAGTAGAGGCCAACTCGCCAGGAATGTTGTCAAACATTAGCGCCAAGATGATAGGTTGGGTTAGGTTAGGTTATATTACGTTATAGATGTATTTAAACGTCCCGCGGAGACGTAGAGGCCAAATCGCCAGGAATGTTTCCAAATATTACCGCCGAGATGTTAGGTTCGGTTACGTTAGGTTATATTTCGTTATTGATGTGTATGAAGGTCCCACGGAGAAGTAGATTCCAACTCGCCAGGAATGTTGTCAAACATTAGCGCCAAGATGATAGGTTGGGTTAGGTTAGGTTATATAACGTTATGGATGTATATAAAGGTCCCAAGGAGACGTAGAGGCCAACTCGCCAGGAATGTTTTCAAATATTACCGCCGAGATGTTAGGTTGGGTTAGGTTAGATTATATAACGTTATAGATGTATATAAAGGTCCCACGGAGACGTAGAGGCCAACTCGCCAGGAATGTTGTCAAACATTAGCGCCGAGATGATAGGTTGGTTTAGGTTAGGTTATATTACGTTATTGATGTATATAAATGTACCACGGAGACGTAGAGGCCAACTCGCCATGAATATTTTCAAATATTACCGCCGAGATGTTAGGTTGGGTTGGGTTAGGTTATATTACGTTATAGATGTATATACAGGTCCCACGGAGACGTAGAGGACAACTCGCCAGGAATGTTTCCAAATATTACCGCCGAGATGTTATGTTCGGTTAGGTTAGGTTATATTACGTTATAGATATATAAAAAGATCCCACGGAGACGTAGAGGCCAACTCGCCAGGTATGTTTTCAAATACTACCGCCGAGATGTTAGGTTGGGTTAGGTTAGGTTATATTACGTTATTGATGTATATAAAGGTCCCACGGAGACGTAGATGCCAACTCGCCAGGTATGTTGTCAAATATTAGCGCCGAGATGATAGGTTGGTTTAGGTTAGGTTATATTACGTTATAGATGTATATAAAGGTCCCACGGATACGTAGAGGCCAACTCGCCAGGAATGTTTTCAAAAATTACCGCCGACATGATAGGTTGGGTTAGGTTAGATTATATTACGTTATTGATGTATATGAAGGTCAAACCGAGACGTAGAGGCCAACTCGCCAGGAATGTTGTCAAATATTACCGCCGAGATGTTAGGTTGGGTTAGGTTAGGTTATATTACGTTACTGATGTATATAAAGGTCCCACGGAGACGGAGACGCCAACTCGCCAGGAATGTTGTCAAATATTACCGCCGAGATGATAGGTTGGGTTAGGTTAGGTTATATTTCGTTATTGATGTATATGAAGCTCTCACGGAGACGTAGAGGCCAACTCGCCAGGAATGCTGTCAAACGTCATCGCCGAGATGATAGGTTGGGTTAGGTTAGGTTATATTTCGTTATTGATGTATATGAAGGTTCCACGGAGAAGTAGAGGCCAACTCGCCAGGAATGTTGTCCAACATTAGCGCCAAGATGATAGGTTGGGTTAGGTTAGGTTATATTACGTTATAGATGTATTTAAACGTCCCGCGGAGACGTAGAGGCCAAATCGCCAGGAATGTTTCCAAATATTACCGCCGAGATGTTAGGTTCGGTTAGGTTAGGTTATATTTCGTTATTGATGTGTATGAAGGTCCCACGGAGAAGTAGAGGCCAACTCGCCAGGAATGTTGTCAAACATTAGCGCCAAGATGATAGGTTGGGTTAGGTTAGGTTATATAACGTTATGGATGTATATAAAGGTCCCACGGAGACGTAGAGGCCAACTCGCCAGGAATGTTTTCAAATATTACCGCCGAGATGTTAGGTTGGGTTAGGTTAGATTATATAACGTTATAGATGTATATAAAGGTCCCACGGAGACGTAGAGGCCAACTCGCCAGGAATGTTGTCAAACATTAGCGCCGAGATGATAGGTTGGTTTAGGTTAGGTTATATTACGTTATTGATGTATATAAATGTACCACGGAGACGTAGAGGCCAACTCGCCATGAATATTTTCAAATATTACCGCCGAGATGTTAGGTTGGGTTAGGTTAGGTTATATTACGTTATTGATGTATATAAAGGTCCCACGGAGACGTAGAGGCCAACTCGCCAGGTATGTTTTCAAATACTACCGCCGAGATGTTAGGTTGGGTTAGGTTAGGTTATATTACGTTATTGATGTATATAAAGGTCCCACGGAGACGTAGATGCCAACTCGCCAGGTATGTTGTCAAATATTAGCGCCGAGATGATAGGTTGGGTTAGGTTAGGTTATATTACGTTATAGATGTATATAAAGGTCCCACGGAGACGTAGAGGCCAACTCGCCAGGAATGTTTTCAAAAATTACCGCCGACATGATAGGTTGGGTTAGGTTAGATTATATTACGTTATTGATGTATATGAAGGTCAAACCGAGACGTAGAGGCCAACTCGCCAGGAATGTTGTCAAATATTACCGCCGAGATGTTAGGTTGGGTTAGGTTAGGTTATATTACGTTATTGATGTATATAAATATCCCACGGAGACGTAGAGGCCAACTCGCCAGGAATGTTGTCAAATATTACCGCCGAGATGATAGGTTGGGTTAGGTTAGGTTATATTTCGTTATTGATGTATATGAAGCTCTCACGGAGACGTAGAGGCCAACTCGCCAGGAATGCTGTCAAACGTCATCGCCGAGATGATAGGTTGGGTTAGGTTAGGTTATATTTCGTTATTGATGTATATGAAGGTCCCACGGAGAAGTAGAGGCCAACTCGCCAGGAATGTTGTCAAACATTAGCGCCAAGATGATAGCTTGGGTTAGGTTAGGTTATATTACGTTATAGATGTATTTAAACGTCCCGCGGAGACGTAGAGGCCAAATCGCCAGGAATGTTTCCAAATATTACCGCCGAGATGTTAGGTTCGGTTAGGTTAGGTTATATTTCGTTATTGATGTATATGAAGGTCCCACGGAGAAGTAGAGGCCAACTCGCCATGAATATTTTCAAATATTACCGCCGAGATGTTAGGTTGGGTTAGGTTAGGTTATATTACGTTATTGATGTATATAACGGTCCCACGGAGACGTAGAGGCCAACTCGCCAGGTATGTTGTCAAATATTAGCGCCGAGATGATAGGTTGGGTTAGGTTAGGTTATATTACGTTACTGATGTATATAAAGGTCCCACGGAGACGGAGACGCCAACTCGCCAGGAATGTTGTCAAATATTACCGCCGAGATGTTAGGTTGGGTTAGGTTAGGTTATATTACGTTATAGATGTATATAAAGGTCCCACGGAGACGTAGAGGCCAACAAGCCAGGAATGTTGTCAAATATTACCGCCGAGATGATAGGTTGGGTTAGGTTAGGTTATATTTCGTTATTGATGTATATGAAGCTCTCACGGAGACGTAGAGGCCAACTCGCCAGGAATGCTGTCAAACGTCATCGCCGAGATGATAGGTTGGGTTAGGTTAGGTTATATTTCGTTATTGATGTATATGAAGGTCCCTCGGAGACGCAGAGGCCAACAAGCCAGGGATGTGATCAAATATTACCGCCGAGATGTTAGGTTGGGTTAGGTTAGGTTATATTACGTTATTGACGTATTTAAAGGTCCCGCGGAGACGTAGAGGCCAACTCGCCATGAATATTTTCAAATATTACCGTCGAGATGTTAGGTTGGGTTAGGTTAGGTTATATTACGTTATTGATGTATATAAAGGTCCCACGGAGACGTAGAGGCCAAATCGCCAGGTATGTTGTCAAATATTAGCGCCGAGATGATAGGCTGGGTTAGGTTAGGTTATATTACGTTATAGATGTATATACAGGTCCCACGGAGACGTAGAGGACAACTCGCCAGGAATGTTTCCAAATATTACCGCCGAGATGTTAGGTTCGGTTAGGTTAGGTTATATTACGTTATAGATATATAAAAAGATCCCACGGAGACGTAGAGGCCAACTCGCCAGGTATGTTTTCAAATACTACCGCCGAGATGTTAGGTTGGGTTAGGTTAGGTTATATTACGTTATTGATGTATATAAAGGTCCCACGGAGACGTAGATGCCAACTCGCCAGTTATGTTGTCAAATATTAGCGCCGAGATGATAGGTTGGGTTAGGTTAGGTTATATTACGTTATAGATGTATATAAAGGTCCCACGGATACGTAGAGGCCAACTCGCCAGGAATGTTTTCAAAAATTACCGCCGACATGATAGGTTGGGTTAGGTTAGATTATATTACGTTATTGATGTATATGAAGGTCAAACCGAGACGTAGAGGCCAACTCGCCAGGAATGTTGTCAAATATTACCGCCGAGATGTTAGGTTGGGTTAGGTTAGGTTATATTACGTTATAGATGTATATAAAGGTCCCACGGAGACGTAGAGGCCAACAAGCCAGGAATGTTGTCAAATATAACCGCCGAGATGATAGGTTGGGTTAGGTTAGGTTATATTTCGTTATTGATGTATATGAAGCTCTCACGGAGACGTAGAGGCCAACTCGCCAGGAATGCTGTCAAACGTCATCGCCGAGATGATAGGTTGGGTTAGGTTAGGTTATATTTCGTTATTGATGTATATGAAGGTCCCTCGGAGACGCAGAGGCCAACTCGCCAGGTATGTTGTCAAATATTAGCGCCGAGATGATAGGTTGGGTTAGGTTAGGTTATATTACGTTACTGATGTATATAAAGGTCCCACGGAGACGGAGACGCCAACTCGCCAGGAATGTTGTCAAATATTACCGCCGAGATGTTAGGTTGGGTTAGGTTAGGTTATATTACGTTATAGATGTATATAAAGGTCCCACGGAGACGTAGAGGCCAACAAGCCAGGAATGTTGTCAAATATTACCGCCGAGATGATAGGTTGGGTTAGGTTAGGTTATATTTCGTTATTGATGTATATGAAGCTCTCACGGAGACGTAGAGGCCAACTCGCCAGGAATGCTGTCAAACGTCATCGCCGAGATGATAGGTTGGGTTAGGTTAGGTTATATTTCGTTATTGATGTATATGAAGGTCCCTCGGACACGCAGAGGCCAACAAGCCAGGGATGTGATCAAATATTACCGCCGAGATGTTAGGTTGGGTTAGGTTAGGTTATATTACGTTATTGACGTATTTAAAGGTCCCGCGGAGACGTAGAGGCCAACTCGCCATGAATATTTTCAAATATTACCGTCGAGATGTTAGGTTGGGTTAGGTTAGGTTATATTACGTTATTGATGTATATAAAGGTCCCACGGAGACGTAGAGGCCAAATCGCCAGGTATGTTGTCAAATATTAGCGCCGAGATGATAGGCTGGGTTAGGTTAGGTTATATTACGTTATAGATGTATATACAGGTCCCACGGAGACGTAGAGGACAACTCGCCAGGAATGTTTCCAAATATTACCGCCGAGATGTTAGGTTCGGTTAGGTTAGGTTATATTACGTTATAGATATATAAAAAGATCCCACGGAGACGTAGAGGCCAACTCGCCAGGTATGTTTTCAAATACTACCGCCGAGATGTTAGGTTGGGTTAGGTTAGGTTATATTACGTTATAGATGTATTTAAACGTCCCGCGGAGACGTAGAGGCCAAATCGCCATGAATATTTTCAAATATTACCGTCGAGATGTTAGGTTGGGTTAGGTTAGGTTATATTACGTTATTGATGTATATAAAGGTCCCACGGAGACGTAGAGGCCAAATCGCCAGGTATGTTGTCAAATATTAGCGCCGAGATGATAGGTTGGGTTAGGTTAGGTTATATTACGTTATAGATGTATATACAGGTCCCACAGAGACGTAGAGGACAACTCGCCAGGAATGTTTCCAAATATTACCGCCGAGATGTTAGGTTCGGTTAGGTTAGGTTATATTACGTTATAGATATATAAAAAGATCCCACGGAGACGTAGAGGCCAACTCGCCAGGTATGTTTTCAAATACTACCGCCGAGATGTTAGGTTGGGTTAGGTTAGGTTACGTTATTGATGTATATAAATGTCCCACGGAGACGTAGAGGCCAACTCGCCAGGAATGTTGTCAAATATTACCGCCGAGATGATAGGTTGGGTTAGGTTAGGTTATATTTCGTTATTGATGTATATGAAGCTCTCACGGAGACGTAGAGGCCAACTCGCCAGGAATGCTGTCAAACGTCATCGCCGAGATGATAGGTTGGGTTAGGTTAGGTTATATTTCGTTATTGATGTATATGAAGGTCCCACGGAGAAGTAGAGGCCAACTCGCCAGGAATGTTGTCAAACTTTAGCGCCAAGATGATAGCTTGGGTTAGGTTAGGTTATATTACGTTATAGATGTATTTAAACGTCCCGCGGAGACGTAGAGGCCAAATCGCCAGGAATGTTTCCAAATATTACCGCCGAGATGTTAGGTTCGGTTAGGTTAGGTTATATTTCGTTATTGATGTATATGAAGGTCCCACGGAGAAGTAGAGGCCAACTCGCCATGAATATTTTCAAATATTACCGCCGAGATGTTAGGTTGGGTTAGGTTAGGTTATATTACGTTATTGATGTATATAACGGTCCCACGGAGACGTAGAGGCCAACTCGCCAGGTATGTTGTCAAATATTAGCGCCGAGATGATAGGTTGGGTTAGGTTAGGTTATATTACGTTACTGATGTATATAAAGGTCCCACGGAGACGGAGACGCCAACTCGCCAGGAATGTTGTCAAATATTACCGCCGAGATGTTAGGTTGGGTTAGGTTAGGTTATATTACGTTATAGATGTATATAAAGGTCCCACGGAGACGTAGAGGCCAACAAGCCAGGAATGTTGTCAAATATTACCGCCGAGATGATAGGTTGGGTTAGGTTAGGTTATATTTCGTTATTGATGTATATGAAGCTCTCACGGAGACGTAGAGGCCAACTCGCCAGGAATGCTGTCAAACGTCATCGCCGAGATGATAGGTTGGGTTAGGTTAGGTTATATTTCGTTATTGATGTATATGAAGGTCCCTCGGAGACGCAGAGGCCAACAAGCCAGGGATGTGATCAAATATTACCGCCGAGATGTTAGGTTGAGTTAGGTTAGGTTATATTACGTTATTGACGTATTTAAAGGTCCCGCGGAGAGGTAGAGGCCAACTCGCCATGAATATTTTCAAATATTACCGTCGAGATGTTAGGTTGGGTTAGGTTAGGTTATATTACGTTATTGATGTATATAAAGGTCCCACGGAGACGTAGAGGCCAAATCGCCAGGTATGTTGTCAAATATTAGCGCCGAGATGATAGGCTGGGTTAGGTTAGGTTATATTACGTTATAGATGTATATACAGGTCCCACGGAGACGTAGAGGACAACTCGCCAGGAATGTTTCCAAATATTACCGCCGAGATGTTAGGTTCGGTTAGGTTAGGTTATATTACGTTATAGATATATAAAAAGATCCCACGGAGACGTAGAGGTCAACTCGCCAGGTATGTTTTCAAATACTACCGCCGAGATGTTAGGTTGGGTTAGGTTAGGTTATATTACGTTATTGATGTATATAAAGGTCCCACGGAGACGTAGATGCCAACTCGCCAGGTATGTTGTCAAATATTAGCGCCGAGATGATAGGTTGGGTTAGGTTAGGTTATATTACGTTATAGATGTATATAAAGGTCCCACGGAGACGTAGAGGCCAACTCGCCAGGAATGTTTTCAAAAATTACCGCCGACATGATAGGTTGGGTTAGGTTAGATTATATTACGTTATTGACGTATATGAAGGTCAAACCGAGACGTAGAGGCCAACTCGCCAGGAATGTTGTCAAATATTACCGCCGAGATGTTAGGTTGGGTTAGGTTAGGTTATATTACGTTATTGATGTATATAAATGTCCCACGGAGACGTAGAGGCCAACTCGCCAGGAATGTTGTCAAATATTACCGCCGAGATGATAGGTTGGGTTAGGTTAGGTTATATTTCGTTATTGATGTATATGAAGCTCTCACGGAGACGTAGAGGCCAACTCGCCAGGAATGCTGTCAAACGTCATCGCCGAGATGACAGGTTGGGTTAGGTTAGGTTATATTTCGTTATTGATGTATATGAAGGTCCCTCGGAGACGCAGAGGCCAACAAGCCAGGGATGTGATCAAATATTACCGCCGAGATGTTAGGTTGGGTTAGGTTAGGTTATATTACGTTATTGACGTATTTAAAGGTCCCGCGGAGACGTAGAGGCCAACTCGCCATGAATATTTTCAAATATTATCGTCGAGATGTTAGGTTGGGTTAGGTTAGGTTATATTACGTTATTGATGTATATAAAGGTCCCACGGAGACGTAGAGGCCAAATCGCCAGGTATGTTGTCAAATATTAGCGCCGAGATGATAGGCTGGGTTAGGTTAGGTTATATTACGTTATAGATGTATATACAGGTCCCACGGAGACGTAGAGGCCAACTCGCCAGGAATGCTGTCAAACGTCATCGCCGAGATGATAGGTTGGGTTAGGTTATGTTATATTACGTTATAGATATATAAAAAGATCCCACGGAGACGTAGAGGCCAACTCGCCAGGTATGTTTTCAAATACTACCGCCGAGATGTTAGGTTGGGTTAGGTTAGGTTATATTACGTTATTGATGTATATAAAGGTCCCACGGAGACGTAGATGCCAACTCGCCAGGTATGTTGTCAAATATTAGCGCCGAGATGATAGGTTGGGTTAGGTTAGGTTATATTACGTTATAGATGTATATAAAGGTCCCACGGATACGTAGAGGCCAACTCGCCAGGAATGTTTTCAAAAATTACCGCCGACATGATAGGTTGGGTTAGGTTAGATTATATTACGTTATTGATGTATATGAAGGTCCCACGGAGACGTAGAGGCCAACAAGCCAGGAATGTTGTCAAATATTACCGCCGAGATGATAGGTTGGGTTAGGTTAGGTTATATTTCGTTATTGATGTATATGAAGCTCTCACGGAGACGTAGAGGCCAACTCGCCAGGAATGCTGTCAAACGTCATCGCCGAGATGATAGGTTGGGTTAGGTTAGGTTATATTTCGTTATTGATGTATATGAAGGTCCCTCGGAGACGCAGAGGCCAAATCGCCAGGTATGTTGTCAAATATTAGCGCCGAGATGATAGGTTGGGTTAGGTTAGGTTATATTACGTTACTGATGTATATAAAGGTCCCACGGAGACGGAGACGCCAACTCGCCAGGAATGTTGTCAAATATTACCGCCGAGATGTTAGGTTGGGTTAGGTTAGGTTATATTACGTTATAGATGTATATAAAGGTCCCACGGAGACGTAGAGGCCAACAAGCCAGGAATGTTGTCAAATATTACCGCCGAGATGATAGGTTGGGTTAGGTTAGGTTATATTTCGTTATTGATGTATATGAAGCTCTCACGGAGACGTAGAGGCCAACTCGCCAGGAATGCTGTCAAACGTCATCGCCGAGATGATAGGTTGGGTTAGGTTAGGTTATATTTCGTTATTGATGTATATGAAGATTCCTCGGACACGCAGAGGCCAACAAGCCAGGGATGTGATCAAATATTACCGCCGAGATGTTAGGTTGGGTTAGGTTAGGTTATATTACGTTATTGACGTATTTAAAGGTCCCGCGGAGACGTAGAGGCCAACTCGCCATGAATATTTTCAAATATTACCGTCGAGATGTTAGGTTGGGTTAGGTTAGGTTATATTACGTTATTGATGTATATAAAGGTCCCACGGAGACGTAGAGGCCAAATCGCCAGGTATGTTGTCAAATATTAGCGCCGAGATGATAGGCTGGGTTAGGTTAGGTTATATTACGTTATAGATGTATATACAGGTCCCACGGAGACGTAGAGGACAACTCGCCAGGAATGTTTCCAAATATTACCGCCGAGATGTTAGGTTCGGTTAGGTTAGGTTATATTACGTTATAGATATATAAAAAGATCCCACGGAGACGTAGAGGCCAACTCGCCAGGTATGTTTTCAAATACTACCGCCGAGATGTTAGGTTGGGTTAGGTTAGGTTATATTACGTTATTGATGTATATAAAGGTCCCACGGAGACGTAGATGCCAACTCGCCAGTTATGTTGTCAAATATTAGCGCCGAGATGATAGGTTGGGTTAGGTTAGGTTATATTACGTTATAGATGTATATAAAGGTCCCACGGATACGTAGAGGCCAACTCGCCAGGAATGTTTTCAAAAATTACCGCCGACATGATAGGTTGGGTTAGGTTAGATTATATTACGTTATTGATGTATATGAAGGTCAAACCGAGACGTAGAGGCCAACTCGCCAGGAATGTTGTCAAATATTACCGCCGAGATGTTAGGTTGGTTTAGGTTAGGTTATATTACGTTACTGATGTATATAAAGGTCCCACGGAGACGGAGACGCCAACTCGCCAGGAATGTTGTCAAATATTACCGCCGAGATGTTAGGTTGGGTTAGGTTAGGTTATATTACGTTATAGATGTATATAAAGGTCCCACGGAGACGTAGAGGCCAACAAGCCAGGAATGTTGTCAAATATTACCGCCGAGATGATAGGTTGGGTTAGGTTAGGTTATATTTCGTTATTGATGTATATGAAGCTCTCACGGAGACGTAGAGGCCAACTCGCCAGGAATGCTGTCAAACGTCATCGCCGAGATGATAGGTTGGGTTAGGTTAGGTTATATTTCGTTATTGATGTATATGAAGGTCCCACGGAGAAGTAGAGGCCAACTCGCCAGGAATGTTGTCAAACATTAGCGCCAAGATGATAGGTTGGGTTAGGTTAGGTTATATTACGTTATAGATGTATTTAAACGTCCCGCGGAGACGTAGAGGCCAAATCGCCATGAATATTTTCAAATATTACCGTCGAGATGTTAGGTTGTGTTAGGTTAGGTTATATTACGTTATTGATGTATATAAAGGTCCCACGGAGACGTAGAGGCCAAATCGCCAGGTATGTTGTCAAATATTAGCGCCGAGATGATAGGTTGGGTTAGGTTAGGTTATATTACGTTATAGATGTATATACAGGTCCCACAGAGACGTAGAGGACAACTCGCCAGGAATGTTTCCAAATATTACCGCCGAGATGTTAGGTTCGGTTAGGTTAGGTTATATTACGTTATAGATATATAAAAAGATCCCACGGAGACGTAGAGGCCAACTCGCCAGGTATGTTTTCAAATACTACCGCCGAGATGTTAGGTTGGCTTAGGTTAGGTTACGTTATTGATGTATATAAATGTCCCACGGAGACGTAGAGGCCAACTCGCCAGGAATGTTGTCAAATATTACCGCCGAGATGATAGGTTGGGTTAGGTTAGGTTATATTTCGTTATTGATGTATATGAAGCTCTCACGGAGACGTAGAGGCCAACTCGCCAGGAATGCTGTCAAACGTCATCGCCGAGATGATAGGTTGGGTTAGGTTAGGTTATATTTCGTTATTGATGTATATGAAGGTCCCACGGAGAAGTAGAGGCCAACTCGCCAGGAATGTTGTCAAACATTAGCGCCAAGATGATAGCTTGGGTTAGGTTAGGTTATATTACGTTATAGATGTATTTAAACGTCCCGCGGAGACGTAGAGGCCAAATCGCCAGGAATGTTTCCAAATATTACCGCCGAGATGTTAGGTTCGGTTAGGTTAGGTTATATTTCGTTATTGATGTATATGAAGGTCCCACGGAGAAGTAGAGGCCAACTCGCCATGAATATTTTCAAATATTACCGCCGAGATGTTAGGTTGGGTTAGGTTAGGTTATATTACGTTATTGATGTATATAACGGTCCCACGGAGACGTAGAGGCCAACTCGCCAGGTATGTTGTCAAATATTAGCGCCGAGATGATAGGTTGGGTTAGGTTAGGTTATATTACGTTACTGATGTATATAAAGGTCCCACGGAGACGGAGACGCCAACTCGCCAGGAATGTTGTCAAATATTACCGCCGAGATGTTAGGTTGGGTTAGGTTAGGTTATATTACGTTATAGATGTATATAAAGGTCCCACGGAGACGTAGAGGCCAACAAGCCAGGAATGTTGTCAAATATTACCGCCGAGATGATAGGTTGGGTTAGGTTAGGTTATATTACGTTATTGATGTATATAAAGGTCCCACGGAGACGTAGAGGCCAACTCGCCAGGTATGTTTTCAAATACTACCGCCGAGATGTTAGGTTGGGTTAGGTTAGGTTATATTACGTTATTGATGTATATAAAGGTCCCACGGAGACGTAGATGCCAACTCGCCAGGTATGTTGTCAAATATTAGCGCCGAGATGATAGGTTGGGTTAGGTTAGGTTATATTACGTTATAGATGTATATAAAGGTCCCACGGAGACGTAGAGGCCAACTCGCCAGGAATGTTTTCAAAAATTACCGCCGACATGATAGGTTGGGTTAGGTTAGATTATATTACGTTATTGATGTATATGAAGGTCAAACCGAGACGTAGAGGCCAACTCGCCAGGAATGTTGTCAAATATTACCGCCGAGATGTTAGGTTGGGTTAGGTTAGGTTATATTACGTTATTGATGTATATAAATATCCCACGGAGACGTAGAGGCCAACTCGCCAGGAATGTTGTCAAATATTACCGCCGAGATGATAGGTTGGGTTAGGTTAGGTTATATTTCGTTATTGATGTATATGAAGCTCTCACGGAGACGTAGAGGCCAACTCGCCAGGAATGCTGTCAAACGTCATCGCCGAGATGATAGGTTGGGTTAGGTTAGGTTATATTTCGTTATTGATGTATATGAAGGTCCCACGGAGAAGTAGAGGCCAACTCGCCAGGAATGTTGTCAAACATTAGCGCCAAGATGATAGCTTGGGTTAGGTTAGGTTATATTACGTTATAGATGTATTTAAACGTCCCGCGGAGACGTAGAGGCCAAATCGCCAGGAATGTTTCCAAATATTACCGCCGAGATGTTAGGTTCGGTTAGGTTAGGTTATATTTCGTTATTGATGTATATGAAGGTCCCACGGAGAAGTAGAGGCCAACTCGCCATGAATATTTTCAAATATTACCGCCGAGATGTTAGGTTGGGTTAGGTTAGGTTATATTACGTTATTGATGTATATAACGGTCCCACGGAGACGTAGAGGCCAACTCGCCAGGTATGTTGTCAAATATTAGCGCCGAGATGATAGGTTGGGTTAGGTTAGGTTATATTACGTTACTGATGTATATAAAGGTCCCACGGAGACGGAGACGCCAACTCGCCAGGAATGTTGTCAAATATTACCGCCGAGATGTTAGGTTGGGTTAGGTTAGGTTATATTACGTTATAGATGTATATAAAGGTCCCACGGAGACGTAGAGGCCAACAAGCCAGGAATGTTGTCAAATATTACCGCCGAGATGATAGGTTGGGTTAGGTTAGGTTATATTTCGTTATTGATGTATATGAAGCTCTCACGGAGACGTAGAGGCCAACTCGCCAGGAATGCTGTCAAACGTCATCGCCGAGATGATAGGTTGGGTTAGGTTAGGTTATATTACGTTATAGATATATAAAAAGATCCCACGGAGACGTAGAGGCCAACTCGCCAGGTATGTTTTCAAATACTACCGCCGAGATGTTAGGTTGGGTTAGGTTAGGTTATATTACGTTATTGATGTATATAAAGGTCCCACGGAGACGTAGATGCCAACTCGCCAGGTATGTTGTCAAATATTAGCGCCGAGATGATAGGTTGGGTTAGGTTAGGTTATATTACGTTATAGATGTATATAAAGGTCCCACGGATACGTAGAGGCCAACTCGCCAGGAATGTTTTCAAAAATTACCGCCGACATGATAGGTTGGGTTAGGTTAGATTATATTACGTTATTGATGTATATGAAGGTCCCACGGAGACGTAGAGGCCAACAAGCCAGGAATGTTGTCAAATATTACCGCCGAGATGATAGGTTGGGTTAGGTTAGGTTATATTTCGTTATTGATGTATATGAAGCTCTCACGGAGACGTAGAGGCCAACTCGCCAGGAATGCTGTCAAACGTCATCGCCGAGATGATAGGTTGGGTTAGGTTAGGTTATATTTCGTTATTGATGTATATGAAGGTCCCTCGGAGACGCAGAGGCCAAATCGCCAGGTATGTTGTCAAATATTAGCGCCGAGATGATAGGTTGGGTTAGGTTAGGTTATATTACGTTACTGATGTATATAAAGGTCCCACGGAGACGGAGACGCCAACTCGCCAGGAATGTTGTCAAATATTACCGCCGAGATGTTAGGTTGGGTTAGGTTAGGTTATATTACGTTATAGATGTATATAAAGGTCCCACGGAGACGTAGAGGCCAACAAGCCAGGAATGTTGTCAAATATTACCGCCGAGATGATAGGTTGGGTTAGGTTAGGTTATATTTCGTTATTGATGTATATGAAGCTCTCACGGAGACGTAGAGGCCAACTCGCCAGGAATGCTGTCAAACGTCATCGCCGAGATGATAGGTTGGGTTAGGTTAGGTTATATTTCGTTATTGATGTATATGAAGATTCCTCGGACACGCAGAGGCCAACAAGCCAGGGATGTGATCAAATATTACCGCCGAGATGTTAGGTTGGGTTAGGTTAGGTTATATTACGTTATTGACGTATTTAAAGGTCCCGCGGAGACGTAGAGGCCAACTCGCCATGAATATTTTCAAATATTACCGTCGAGATGTTAGGTTGGGTTAGGTTAGGTTATATTACGTTATTGATGTATATAAAGGTCCCACGGAGACGTAGAGGCCAAATCGCCAGGTATGTTGTCAAATATTAGCGCCGAGATGATAGGCTGGGTTAGGTTAGGTTATATTACGTTATAGATGTATATACAGGTCCCACGGAGACGTAGAGGACAACTCGCCAGGAATGTTTCCAAATATTACCGCCGAGATGTTAGGTTCGGTTAGGTTAGGTTATATTACGTTATAGATATATAAAAAGATCCCACGGAGACGTAGAGGCCAACTCGCCAGGTATGTTTTCAAATACTACCGCCGAGATGTTAGGTTGGGTTAGGTTAGGTTATATTACGTTATTGATGTATATAAAGGTCCCACGGAGACGTAGATGCCAACTCGCCAGTTATGTTGTCAAATATTAGCGCCGAGATGATAGGTTGGGTTAGGTTAGGTTATATTACGTTATAGATGTATATAAAGGTCCCACGGATACGTAGAGGCCAACTCGCCAGGAATGTTTTCAAAAATTACCGCCGACATGATAGGTTGGGTTAGGTTAGATTATATTACGTTATTGATGTATATGAAGGTCAAACCGAGACGTAGAGGCCAACTCGCCAGGAATGTTGTCAAATATTACCGCCGAGATGTTAGGTTGGTTTAGGTTAGGTTATATTACGTTACTGATGTATATAAAGGTCCCACGGAGACGGAGACGCCAACTCGCCAGGAATGTTGTCAAATATTACCGCCGAGATGTTAGGTTGGGTTAGGTTAGGTTATATTACGTTATAGATGTATATAAAGGTCCCACGGAGACGTAGAGGCCAACAAGCCAGGAATGTTGTCAAATATTACCGCCGAGATGATAGGTTGGGTTAGGTTAGGTTATATTTCGTTATTGATGTATATGAAGCTCTCACGGAGACGTAGAGGCCAACTCGCCAGGAATGCTGTCAAACGTCATCGCCGAGATGATAGGTTGGGTTAGGTTAGGTTATATTTCGTTATTGATGTATATGAAGGTCCCACGGAGAAGTAGAGGCCAACTCGCCAGGAATGTTGTCAAACATTAGCGCCAAGATGATAGGTTGGGTTAGGTTAGGTTATATTACGTTATAGATGTATTTAAACGTCCCGCGGAGACGTAGAGGCCAAATCGCCATGAATATTTTCAAATATTACCGTCGAGATGTTAGGTTGTGTTAGGTTAGGTTATATTACGTTATTGATGTATATAAAGGTCCCACGGAGACGTAGAGGCCAAATCGCCAGGTATGTTGTCAAATATTAGCGCCGAGATGATAGGTTGGGTTAGGTTAGGTTATATTACGTTATAGATGTATATACAGGTCCCACAGAGACGTAGAGGACAACTCGCCAGGAATGTTTCCAAATATTACCGCCGAGATGTTAGGTTCGGTTAGGTTAGGTTATATTACGTTATAGATATATAAAAAGATCCCACGGAGACGTAGAGGCCAACTCGCCAGGTATGTTTTCAAATACTACCGCCGAGATGTTAGGTTGGCTTAGGTTAGGTTACGTTATTGATGTATATAAATGTCCCACGGAGACGTAGAGGCCAACTCGCCAGGAATGTTGTCAAATATTACCGCCGAGATGATAGGTTGGGTTAGGTTAGGTTATATTTCGTTATTGATGTATATGAAGCTCTCACGGAGACGTAGAGGCCAACTCGCCAGGAATGCTGTCAAACGTCATCGCCGAGATGATAGGTTGGGTTAGGTTAGGTTATATTTCGTTATTGATGTATATGAAGGTCCCACGGAGAAGTAGAGGCCAACTCGCCAGGAATGTTGTCAAACATTAGCGCCAAGATGATAGCTTGGGTTAGGTTAGGTTATATTACGTTATAGATGTATTTAAACGTCCCGCGGAGACGTAGAGGCCAAATCGCCAGGAATGTTTCCAAATATTACCGCCGAGATGTTAGGTTCGGTTAGGTTAGGTTATATTTCGTTATTGATGTATATGAAGGTCCCACGGAGAAGTAGAGGCCAACTCGCCATGAATATTTTCAAATATTACCGCCGAGATGTTAGGTTGGGTTAGGTTAGGTTATATTACGTTATTGATGTATATAACGGTCCCACGGAGACGTAGAGGCCAACTCGCCAGGTATGTTGTCAAATATTAGCGCCGAGATGATAGGTTGGGTTAGGTTAGGTTATATTACGTTACTGATGTATATAAAGGTCCCACGGAGACGGAGACGCCAACTCGCCAGGAATGTTGTCAAATATTACCGCCGAGATGTTAGGTTGGGTTAGGTTAGGTTATATTACGTTATAGATGTATATAAAGGTCCCACGGAGACGTAGAGGCCAACAAGCCAGGAATGTTGTCAAATATTACCGCCGAGATGATAGGTTGGGTTAGGTTAGGTTATATTTCGTTATTGATGTATATGAAGCTCTCACGGAGACGTAGAGGCCAACTCGCCAGGAATGCTGTCAAACGTCATCGCCGAGATGATAGGTTGGGTTAGGTTAGGTTATATTTCGTTATTGATGTATATGAAGGTCCCTCGGAGACGCAGAGGCCAACAAGCCAGGGATGTGATCAAATATTACCGCCGAGATGTTAGGTTGGGTTAGGTTAGGTTATATTACGTTATTGACGTATTTAAAGGTCCCGCGGAGACGTAGAGGCCAACTCGCCATGAATATTTTCAAATATTACCGTCGAGATGTTAGGTTGGGTTAGGTTAGGTTATATTACGTTATTGATGTATATAAAGGTCCCACGGAGACGTAGAGGCCAAATCGCCAGGTATGTTGTCAAATATTAGCGCCGAGATGATAGGCTGGGTTAGGTTAGGTTATATTACGTTATAGATGTACATACAGGTCCCACGGAGACGTAGAGGACAACTCGCCAGGAATGTTTCCAAATATTACCGCCGAGATGTTAGGTTCGGTTAGGTTAGGTTATATTACGTTATAGATATATAAAAAGATCCCACGGAGACGTAGAGGCCAACTCGCCAGGTATGTTTTCAAATACTACCGCCGAGATGTTAGGTTGGGTTAGGTTAGGTTATATTACGTTATTGATGTATATAAAGGTCCCACGGAGACGTAGATGCCAACTCGCCAGGTATGTTGTCAAATATTAGCGCCGAGATGATAGGTTGGGTTAGGTTAGGTTATATTACGTTATAGATGTATATAAAGGTGCCACGGAGACGTAGAGGCCAACTCGCCAGGAATGTTTTCAAAAATTACCGCCGACATGATAGGTTGGGTTAGGTTAGATTATATTACGTTATTGATGTATATGAAGGTCAAACCGAGGCGTAGAGGCCAACTCGCCAGGAATGTTGTCAAATATTACCGCCGAGATGTTAGGTTGGGTTAGGTTAGGTTATATTACGTTATTGATGTATATAAATGTCCCACGGAGACGTAGAGGCCAACTCGCCAGGAATGTTGTCAAATATTACCGCCGAGATGATAGGTTGGGTTAGGTTAGGTTATATTTCGTTATTGATGTATATGAAGCTCTCACGGAGACGTAGAGGCCAACTCGCCAGGAATGCTGTCAAACGTCATCGCCGAGATGATAGGTTGGGTTAGGTTAGGTTATATTTCGTTATTGATGTATATGAAGGTCCCTCGGAGACGCAGAGGCCAACTCGCCAGGAATGTTGTCAAACATTAGCGCCAAGATGATAGCTTGGGTTAGGTTAGGTTATATTACGTTATAGATGTATTTAAACGTCCCGCGGAGACGTAGAGGCCAAATCGCCAGGAATGTTTCCAAATATTACCGCCGAGATGTTAGGTTCGGTTAGGTTAGGTTATATTTCGTTATTGATGTATATGAAGGTCCCACGGAGAAGTAGAGGCCAACTCGCCATGAATATTTTCAAATATTACCGCCGAGATGTTAGGTTGGGTTAGGTTAGGTTATATTACGTTATTGATGTATATAACGGTCCCACGGAGACGTAGAGGCCAACTCGCCAGGTATGTTGTCAAATATTAGCGCCGAGATGATAGGTTGGGTTAGGTTAGGTTATATTACGTTACTGATGTATATAAAGGTCCCACGGAGACGGAGACGCCAACTCGCCAGGAATGTTGTCAAATATTACCGCCGAGATGTTAGGTTGGGTTAGGTTAGGTTATATTACGTTATAGATGTATATAAAGGTCCCACGGAGACGTAGAGGCCAACAAGCCAGGAATGTTGTCAAATATTACCGCCGAGATGATAGGTTGGGTTAGGTTAGGTTATATTTCGTTATTGATGTATATGAAGCTCTCACGGAGACGTAGAGGCCAACTCGCCAGGAATGCTGTCAAACGTCATCGCCGAGATGATAGGTTGGGTTAGGTTAGGTTATATTTCGTTATTGATGTATATGAAGGTCCCACGGAGAAGTAGAGGCCAACTCGCCAGGAATGTTGTCAAACATTAGCGCCAAGATGATAGGTTGGGTTAGGTTAGGTTATATTACGTTATAGATGTATTTAAACGTCCCGCGGAGACGTAGAGGCCAAATCGCCATGAATATTTTCAAATATTACCGTCGAGATGTTAGGTTGGGTTAGGTTAGGTTATATTACGTTATTGATGTATATAAAGGTCCCACGGAGACGTAGAGGCCAAATCGCCAGGTATGTTGTCAAATATTAGCGCCGAGATGATAGGTTGGGTTAGGTTAGGTTATATTACGTTATAGATGTATATACAGGTCCCACGGAGACGTAGAGGACAACTCGCCAGGAATGTTTCCAAATATTACCGCCGAGATGTTAGGTTCGGTTAGGTTAGGTTATATTACGTTATAGATATATAAAAAGATCCCACGGAGACGTAGAGGCCAACTCGCCAGGTATGTTTTCAAATACTACCGCCGAGATGTTAGGTTGGGTTAGGTTAGGTTATATTACGTTATTGATGTATATAAAGGTCCCACGGAGACGTAGATGCCAACTCGCCAGGTATGTTGTCAAATATTAGCGCCGAGATGATAGGTTGGTTTAGGTTAGGTTATATTACGTTATAGATGTATATAAAGGTCCCACGGATACGTAGAGGCCAACTCGCCAGGAATGTTTTCAAAAATTACCGCCGACATGATAGGTTGGGTTAGGTTAGATTATATTACGTTATTGATGTATATGAAGGTCCCACGGAGACGTAGAGGCCAACAAGCCAGGAATGTTGTCAAATATTACCGCCGAGATGATAGGTTGGGTTAGGTTAGGTTATATTTCGTTATTGATGTATATGAAGCTCTCACGGAGACGTAGAGGCCAACTCGCCAGGAATGCTGTCAAACGTCATCGCCGAGATGATAGGTTGGGTTAGGTTAGGTTATATTTCGTTATTGATGTATATGAAGGTTCCACGGAGAAGTAGAGGCCAACTCGCCAGGAATGTTGTCAAACATTAGCGCCAAGATGATAGGTTGGGTTAGGTTAGGTTATATTACGTTATAGATGTATTTAAACGTCCCGCGGAGACGTAGAGGCCAAATCGCCAGGAATGTTTCCAAATATTACCGCCGAGATGTTAGGTTCGGTTAGGTTAGGTTATATTTCGTTATTGATGTGTATGAAGGTCCCACGGAGAAGTAGAGGCCAACTCGCCAGGAATGTTGTCAAACATTAGCGCCAAGATGATAGGTTGGGTTAGGTTAGGTTATATAACGTTATGGATGTATATAAAGGTCCCACGGAGACGTAGAGGCCAACTCGCCAGGAATGTTTTCAAATATTACCGCCGAGATGTTAGGTTGGGTTAGGTTAGATTATATAACGTTATAGATGTATATAAAGGTCCCACGGAGACGTAGAGGCCAACTCGCCAGGAATGTTGTCAAACATTAGCGCCGAGATGATAGGTTGGTTTAGGTTAGGTTATATTACGTTATTGATGTATATAAATGTACCACGGAGACGTAGAGGCCAACTCGCCATGAATATTTTCAAATATTACCGCCGAGATGTTAGGTTGGGTTAGGTTAGGTTATATTACGTTATTGATGTATATAAAGGTCCCACGGAGACGTAGAGGCCAACTCGCCAGGTATGTTTTCAAATACTACCGCCGAGATGGTAGGTTGGGTTAGGTTAGGTTATATTACGTTATTGATGTATATAAAGGTCCCACGGAGACGTAGATGCCAACTCGCCAGGTATGTTGTCAAATATTAGCGCCGAGATGATAGGTTGGGTTAGGTTAGGTTATATTACGTTATAGATGTATATAAAGGTCCCACGGAGACGTAGAGGCCAACTCGCCAGGAATGTTTTCAAAAATTACCGCCGACATGACAGGTTGGGTTAGGTTAGATTATATTACGCTTTTGATGTATATGAAGGTCAAACCGAGACGTAGAGGCCAACTCGCCAGGAATGTTGTCAAATATTACCGCCGAGATGTTAGGTTGGGTTAGGTTAGGTTATATTACGTTATTGATGTATATAAATGTCCCACGGAGACGTAGAGGCCAACTCGCCAGGAATGTTGTCAAATATTACCGCCGAGATGATAGGTTGGGTTAGGTTAGGTTATATTTCGTTATTGATGTATATGAAGCTCTCACGGAGACGTAGAGGCCAACTCGCCAGGAATGCTGTCAAACGTCATCGCCGAGATGATAGGTTGGGTTAGGTTAGGTTATATTTCGTTATTGATGTATATGAAGGTCCCTCGGAGACGCAGAGGCCAACAAGCCAGGGATGTGATCAAATATTACCGCCGAGATGTTAGGTTGGGTTAGGTTAGGTTATATTACGTTATTGACGTATTTAAAGGTCCCGCGGAGACGTAGAGGCCAACTCGCCATGAATATTTTCAAATATTATCGTCGAGATGTTAGGTTGGGTTAGGTTAGGTTATATTACGTTATTGATGTATATAAAGGTCCCACGGAGACGTAGAGGCCAAATCGCCAGGTATGTTGTCAAATATTAGCGCCGAGATGATAGGCTGGGTTAGGTTAGGTTATATTACGTTATAGATGTATATACAGGTCCCACGGAGACGTAGAGGACAACTCGCCAGGAATGTTTCCAAATATTACCGCCGAGATGTTAGGTTCGGTTAGGTTAGGTTATATTACGTTATAGATATATAAAAAGATCCCACGGAGACGTAGAGGCCAACTCGCCAGGTATGTTTTCAAATACTACCGCCGAGATGTTAGGTTGGGTTAGGTTAGGTTATATTACGTTATTGATGTATATAAAGGTCCCACGGAGACGTAGATGCCAACTCGCCAGGTATGTTGTCAAATATTAGCGCCGAGATGATAGGTTGGGTTAGGTTAGGTTATATTACGTTATAGATGTATATAAAGGTCCCACGGAGACGTAGAGGCCAACTCGCCAGGAAGGTTTTCAAAAATTACCGCCGACATGATAGGTTGGGTTAGGTTAGATTATATTACGTTATTGATGTATATGAAGGTCAAACCGAGACGTAGAGGCCAACTCGCCATGAATATTTTCAAATATTACCGCCGAGATGTTAGGTTGGGTTAGGTTAGGTTATATTACGTTATTGATGTATATAACGGTCCCACGGAGACGTAGAGGCCAACTCGCCAGGTATGTTGTCAAATATTAGCGCCGAGATGATAGGTTGGGTTAGGTTAGGTTATATTACGTTACTGATGTATATAAAGGTCCCACGGAGACGGAGACGCCAACTCGCCAGGAATGTTGTCAAATATTACCGCCGAGATGTTAGGTTGGGTTAGGTTAGGTTATATTACGTTATAGATGTATATAAAGGTCCCACGGAGACGTAGAGGCCAACAAGCCAGGAATGTTGTCAAATATTACCGCCGAGATGATAGGTTGGGTTAGGTTAGGTTATATTTCGTTATTGGTGTATATGAAGCTCTCACGGAGACGTAGAGGCCAACTCGCCAGGAATGCTGTCAAACGTCATCGCCGAGATGATAGGTTGGGTTAGGTTAGGTTATATTTCGTTATTGATGTATATGAAGGTCCCACGGAGAAGTAGAGGCCAACTCGCCAGGAATGTTGTCAAACATTAGCGCCAAGATGATAGGTTGGGTTAGGTTAGGTTATATTACGTTATAGATGTATTTAAACGTCCCGCGGAGACGTAGAGGCCAAATCGCCATGAATATTTTCAAATATTACCGTCGAGATGTTAGGTTGGGTTAGGTTAGGTTATATTACGTTATTGATGTATATAAAGGTCCCACGGAGACGTAGAGGCCAAATCGCCAGGTATGTTGTCAAATATTAGCGCCGAGATGATAGGTTGGGTTAGGTTAGGTTATATTACGTTATAGATGTATATACAGGTCCCACGGAGACGTAGAGGACAACTCGCCAGGAATGTTTCCAAATATTACCGCCGAGATGTTAGGTTCGGTTAGGTTAGGTTATATTACGTTATAGATATATAAAAAGATCCCACGGAGACGTAGAGGCCAACTCGCCAGGTATGTTTTCAAATACTACCGCCGAGATGTTAGGTTGGGTTAGGTTAGGTTATATTACGTTATTGATGTATATAAAGGTCCCACGGAGACGTAGATGCCAACTCGCCAGGTATGTTGTCAAATATTAGCGCCGAGATGATAGGTTGGTTTAGGTTAGGTTATATTACGTTATAGATGTATATAAAGGTCCCACGGATACGTAGAGGCCAACTCGCCAGGAATGTTTTCAAAAATTACCGCCGACATGATAGGTTGGGTTAGGTTAGATTATATTACGTTATTGATGTATATGAAGGTCCCACGGAGACGTAGAGGCCAACAAGCCAGGAATGTTGTCAAATATTACCGCCGAGATGATAGGTTGGGTTAGGTTAGGTTATATTTCGTTATTGATGTATATGAAGCTCTCACGGAGACGTAGAGGCCAACTCGCCAGGAATGCTGTCAAACGTCATCGCCGAGATGATAGGTTGGGTTAGGTTAGGTTATATTTCGTTATTGATGTATATGAAGGTTCCACGGAGAAGTAGAGGCCAACTCGCCAGGAATGTTGTCAAACATTAGCGCCAAGATGATAGGTTGGGTTAGGTTAGGTTATATTACGTTATAGATGTATTTAAACGTCCCGCGGAGACGTAGAGGCCAAATCGCCAGGAATGTTTCCAAATATTACCGCCGAGATGTTAGGTTCGGTTAGGTTAGGTTATATTTCGTTATTGATGTGTATGAAGGTCCCACGGAGAAGTAGAGGCCAACTCGCCAGGAATGTTGTCAAACATTAGCGCCAAGATGATAGGTTGGGTTAGGTTAGGTTATATAACGTTATGGATGTATATAAAGGTCCCACGGAGACGTAGAGGCCAACTCGCCAGGAATGTTTTCAAATATTACCGCCGAGATGTTAGGTTGGGTTAGGTTAGATTATATAACGTTATAGATGTATATAAAGGTCCCACGGAGACGTAGAGGCCAACTCGCCAGGAATGTTGTCAAACATTAGCGCCGAGATGATAGGTTGGTTTAGGTTAGGTTATATTACGTTATTGATGTATATAAATGTACCACGGAGACGTAGAGGCCAACTCGCCATGAATATTTTCAAATATTACCGCCGAGATGTTAGGTTGGGTTAGGTTAGGTTATATTACGTTATTGATGTATATAAAGGTCCCACGGAGACGTAGAGGCCAACTCGCCAGGTATGTTTTCAAATACTACCGCCGAGATGTTAGGTTGGGTTAGGTTAGGTTATATTACGTTATTGATGTATATAAAGGTCCCACGGAGACGTAGATGCCAACTCGCCAGGTATGTTGTCAAATATTAGCGCCGAGATGATAGGTTGGGTTAGGTTAGGTTATATTACGTTATAGATGTATATAAAGGTCCCACGGAGACGTAGAGGCCAACTCGCCAGGAATGTTTTCAAAAATTACCGCCGACATGATAGGTTGGGTTAGGTTAGATTATATTACGTTATTGATGTATATGAAGGTCAAACCGAGACGTAGAGGCCAACTCGCCAGGAATGTTGTCAAATATTACCGCCGAGATGTTAGGTTGGGTTAGGTTAGGTTATATTACGTTATTGATGTATATAAATGTCCCACGGAGACGTAGAGGCCAACTCGCCAGGAATGTTGTCAAATATTACCGCCGAGATGATAGGTTGGGTTAGGTTAGGTTATATTTCGTTATTGATGTATATGAAGCTCTCACGGAGACGTAGAGGCCAACTCGTCAGGAATGCTGTCAAACGTCATCGCCGAGATGATAGGTTGGGTTAGGTTAGGTTATATTTCGTTATTGATGTATATGAAGGTCCCACGGAGAAGTAGAGGCCAACTCGCCAGGAATGTTGTCAAACATTAGCGCCAAGATGATAGCTTGGGTTAGGTTAGGTTATATTACGTTATAGATGTATTTAAACGTCCCGCGGAGACGTAGAGGCCAAATCGCCAGGAATGTTTCCAAATATTACCGCCGAGATGTGAGGTTCGGTTAGGTTAGGTTATATTTCGTTATTGATGTATATGAAGGTCCCACGGAGAAGTAGAGGCCAACTAGCCATGAATATTTTCAAATATTACCGCCGAGATGTTAGGTTGGGTTAGGTTAGGTTATATTACGTTATTGATGTATATAACGGTCCCACGGAGACGTAGAGGCCAACTCGCCAGGTATGTTGTCATATATTAGCGCCGAGATGATAGGTTGGGTTAGGTTAGGTTATATTACGTTACTGATGTATATAAAGGTCCCACGGAGACGGAGACGCCAACTCGCCAGGAATGTTGTCAAATATTACCGCCGAGATGTTAGGTTGGGTTAGGTTAGGTTATATTACGTTATAGATGTATATAAAGGTCCCACGGAGACGTAGAGGCCAACAAGCCAGGAATGTTGTCAAATATTACCGCCGAGATGATAGGTTGGGTTAGGTTAGGTTATATTTCGTTATTGATGTATATGAAGCTCTCACGGAGACGTAGAGGCCAACTCGCCAGGAATGCTGTCAAACGTCATCGCCGAGATGATAGGTTGGGTTAGGTTAGGTTATATTTCGTTATTGATGTATATGAAGGTCCCACGGAGAAGTAGAGGCCAACTCGCCAGGAATGTTGTCAAACATTAGCGCCAAGATGATAGGTTGGGTTAGGTTAGGTTATATTACGTTATAGATGTATTTAAACGTCCCGCGGAGACGTAGAGGCCAAATCGCCATGAATATTTTCAAATATTACCGTCGAGATGTTAGGTTGGGTTAGGTTAGGTTATATTACGTTATTGATGTATATAAAGGTCCCACGGAGACGTAGAGGCCAAATCGCCAGGTATGTTGTCAAATATTAGCGCCGAGATGATAGGTTGGGTTAGGTTAGGTTATATTACGTTATAGATGTATATACAGGTCCCACGGAGACGTAGAGGACAACTCGCCAGGAATGTTTCCAAATATTACCGCCGAGATGTTAGGTTCGGTTAGGTTAGGTTATATTACGTTATAGATATATAAAAAGATCCCACGGAGACGTAGAGGCCAACTCGCCAGGTATGTTTTCAAATACTACCGCCGAGATGTTAGGTTGGGTTAGGTTAGGTTATATTACGTTATTGATGTATATAAAGGTCCCACGGAGACGTAGATGCCAACTCGCCAGGTATGTTGTCAAATATTAGCGCCGAGATGATAGGTTGGTTTAGGTTAGGTTATATTACGTTATAGATGTATATAAAGGTCCCACGGATACGTAGAGGCCAATTCGCCAGGAATGTTTTCAAAAATTACCGCCGACATGATAGGTTGGGTTAGGTTAGATTATATTACGTTATTGATGTATATGAAGGTCAAACCGAGACGTAGAGGCCAACTCGCCAGGAATGTTGTCAAATATTACCGCCGAGATGTTAGGTTGGGTTAGGTTAGGTTATATTACGTTACTGATGTATATAAAGGTCCCACGGAGACGGAGACGCCAACTCGCCAGGAATGTTGTCAAATATTACCGCCGAGATGTTAGGTTGGGTTAGGTTAGGTTATATTACGTTATAGATGTATATAAAGGTCCCACGGAGACGTAGAGGCCAACAAGCCAGGAATGTTGTCAAATATTACCGCCGAGATGATAGGTTGGGTTAGGTTAGGTTATATTTCGTTATTGATGTATATGAAGCTCTCACGGAGACGTAGAGGCCAACTCGCCAGGAATGCTGTCAAACGTCATCGCCGAGATGATAGGTTGGGTTAGGTTAGGTTATATTTCGTTATTGATGTATATGAAGGTCCCACGGAGAAGTAGAGGCCAACTCGCCAGGAATGTTGTCAAACATTAGCGCCAAGATGATAGGTTGGGTTAGGTTAGGTTATATTACGTTATAGATGTATTTAAACGTCCCGCGGAGACGTAGAGGCCAAATCGCCAGGAATGTTTCCAAATATTACCGCCGAGATGTTAGGTTCGGTTACGTTAGGTTATATTTCGTTATTGATGTGTATGAAGGTCCCACGGAGAAGTAGATTCCAACTCGCCAGGAATGTTGTCAAACATTAGCGCCAAGATGATAGGTTGGGTTAGGTTAGGTTATATAACGTTATGGATGTATATAAAGGTCCCAAGGAGACGTAGAGGCCAACTCGCCAGGAATGTTTTCAAATATTACCGCCGAGATGTTAGGTTGGGTTAGGTTAGATTATATAACGTTATAGATGTATATAAAGGTCCCACGGAGACGTAGAGGCCAACTCGCCAGGAATGTTGTCAAACATTAGCGCCGAGATGATAGGTTGGTTTAGGTTAGGTTATATTACGTTATTGATGTATATAAATGTACCACGGAGACGTAGAGGCCAACTCGCCATGAATATTTTCAAATATTACCGCCGAGATGTTAGGTTGGGTTGGGTTAGGTTATATTACGTTATAGATGTATATAAAGGTCCCACGGAGACGTAGAGGCCAACTCGCCAGGAGTGTTTTCAAATATTACCGCCGAGATGTTAGGTTGGGTTAGGTTAGGTTATATTACGTTATAGATGTATTTAAAGGTCCCGCGGAGACGTAGAGGCCAACAAGCCAGGAATGTGATCAAATATTACCGCCGAGATGTTAGGTTGGGTTAGGTTAGGTTATATTACGTTATTGATGTGTATAAAGGTCCCACGGAGACGGAGAAGCCATCTCGCCAGGAATGTTGTCAAATATTACCGCCGAGATGTTAGGTTGGGTTAGGTTAGGTTATATTACGTTATTGATGTATATAAAGGTCCCGCGGAGACGTAGAGGCCAACTCGCCAGGTATGTTTTCAAATACTACCGCCGAGATGTTAGGTTGGGTTAGGTTAGGTTATATTACGTTATTGATGTGTAAAAAGATCCCACGGAGACGGAGAAGCCAACTCGCCAGGAATGTTGTCAAATATTACCGCCGAGATGTTAGGTTGGGTTAGGTTAGATTATATAACGTTATAGATGTACATAAATGTCCCACGGAGACGTAGAGGCCAACTCGCCAGGAATGTTGTCAAACATTACCGCCGAGATGTTAGGTTGGGTTAGGTTAGGTTATATTACGTTATAGATGTATATAAAGGTCCCACGGAGACGTAGAGGCCAACAAGCCAGGAATGTGTTCAAATATTACCGCCGAGATGTTAGGTTGGGTTAGGTTAGGTTATATTACGTTATTGATGTATATAAATGTACCACGGAGACGTAGAGGCCAACTCGCCATGAATATTTTCAAATATTACCGCCGAGATGTTAGGTTGGGTTAGGTTAGGTTATATTACGTTATTGATGTATATAAAGGTCCCACGGAGACGTAGAGGCCAAATCGCCAGGTATGTTGTCAAATATTAGCGCCGAGATGATAGGTTGGGTTAGGTTAGGTTATATTTCGTTATTGATGTATATGAAGCTCTCACGGAGACGTAGAGGCCAACTCGCCAGGAATGCTGTCAAACGTCATCGCCGAGATGATAGGTTGGGTTAGGTTAGGTTATATTTCGTTATTGATGTATATGAAGGTCCCTCGGAGACGCAGAGGCCAACAAGCCAGGGATGTGATCAAATATTACCGCCGAGATGTTAGGTTGGGTTAGGTTAGGTTATATTACGTTATTGACGTATTTAAAGGTCCCGCGGAGACGTAGAGGCCAACTCGCCATGAATATTTTCAAATATTACCGTCGAGATGTTAGGTTGGGTTAGGTTAGGTTATATTACGTTATTGATGTATATAAAGGTCCCACGGAGACGTAGAGGCCAAATCGCCAGGTATGTTGTCAAATATTAGCGCCGAGATGATAGGCTGGGTTAGGTTAGGTTATATTACGTTATAGATGTATATACAGGTCCCACGGAGACGTAGAGGACAACTCGCCAGGAATGTTTCCAAATATTACCGCCGAGATGTTAGGTTCGGTTAGGTTAGGTTATATTACGTTATAGATATATAAAAAGATCCCACGGAGACGTAGAGGCCAACTCGCCAGGTATGTTTTCAAATACTACCGCCGAGATGTTAGGTTGGGTTAGGTTAGGTTATATTACGTTATTGATGTATATAAAGGTCCCACGGAGACGTAGATGCCAACTCGCCAGGTATGTTGTCAAATATTAGCGCCGAGATGATAGGTTGGGTTAGGTTAGGTTATATTACGTTATAGATGTATATAAAGGTCCCACGGAGACGTAGAGGCCAACTCGCCAGGAATGTTTTCAAAAATTACCGCCGACATGATAGGTTGGGTTAGGTTAGATTATATTACGTTATTGATGTATATGAAGGTCAAACCGAGACGTAGAGGCCAACTCGCCAGGAATGTTGTCAAATATTACCGCCGAGATGTTAGGTTGGGTTAGGTTAGGTTATATTACGTTATTGATGTATATAAATGTCCCACGGAGACGTAGAGGCCAACTCGCCAGGAATGTTGTCAAATATTACCGCCGAGATGATAGGTTGGGTTAGGTTAGGTTATATTTCGTTATTGATGTATATGAAGCTCTCACGGAGACGTAGAGGCCAACTCGCCAGGAATGCTGTCAAACGTCATCGCCGAGATGATAGGTTGGGTTAGGTTAGGTTATATTTCGTTATTGATGTATATGAAGGTCCCACGGAGAAGTAGAGGCCAACTCGCCATGAATATTTTCAAATATTACCGCCGAGATGTTAGGTTGGGTTAGGTTAGGTTATATTACGTTATTGATGTATATAACGGTCCCACGGAGACGTAGAGGCCAACTCGCCAGGTATGTTGTCAAATATTAGCGCCGAGATGATAGGTTGGGTTAGGTTAGGTTATATTACGTTACTGATGTATATAAAGGTCCCACGGAGACGGAGACGCCAACTCGCCAGGAATGTTGTCAAATATTACCGCCGAGATGTTAGGTTGGGTTAGGTTAGGTTATATTACGTTATAGATGTATATAAAGGTCCCACGGAGACGTAGAGGCCAACAAGCCAGGAATGTTGTCAAATATTACCGCCGAGATGATAGGTTGGGTTAGGTTAGGTTATATTTCGTTATTGATGTATATGAAGCTCTCACGGAGACGTAGAGGCCAACTCGCCAGGAATGCTGTCAAACGTCATCGCCGAGATGATAGGTTGGGTTAGGTTAGGTTATATTTCGTTATTGATGTATATGAAGGTCCCACGGAGAAGTAGAGGCCAACTCGCCAGGAATGTTGTCAAACATTAGCGCCAAGATGATAGGTTGGGTTAGGTTAGGTTATATTACGTTATAGATGTATTTAAACGTCCCGCGGAGACGTAGAGGCCAAATCGCCATGAATATTTTCAAATATTACCGTCGAGATGTTAGGTTGGGTTAGGTTAGGTTATATTACGTTATTGATGTATATAAAGGTCCCACGGAGACGTAGAGGCCAAATCGCCAGGTATGTTGTCAAATATTAGCGCCGAGATGATAGGTTGGGTTAGGTTAGGTTATATTACGTTATAGATGTATATACAGGTCCCACGGAGACGTAGAGGACAACTCGCCAGGAATGTTTCCAAATATTACCGCCGAGATGTTAGGTTCGGTTAGGTTAGGTTATATTACGTTATAGATATATAAAAAGATCCCACGGAGACGTAGAGGCCAACTCGCCAGGTATGTTTTCAAATACTACCGCCGAGATGTTAGGTTGGGTTAGGTTAGGTTATATTACGTTATTGATGTATATAAAGGTCCCACGGAGACGTAGATGCCAACTCGCCAGGTATGTTGTCAAATATTAGCGCCGAGATGATAGGTTGGTTTAGGTTAGGTTATATTACGTTATAGATGTATATAAAGGTCCCACGGATACGTAGAGGCCAACTCGCCAGGAATGTTTTCAAAAATTACCGCCGACATGATAGGTTGGGTTAGGTTAGATTATATTACGTTATTGATGTATATGAAGGTCAAACCGAGACGTAGAGGCCAACTCGCCAGGAATGTTGTCAAATATTACCGCCGAGATGTTAGGTTGGGTTAGGTTAGGTTATATTACGTTACTGATGTATATAAAGGTCCCACGGAGACGGAGACGCCAACTCGCCAGGAATGTTGTCAAATATTACCGCCGAGATGTTAGGTTGGGTTAGGTTAGGTTATATTTCGTTATTGATGTATATGAAGCTCTCACGGAGACGTAGAGGCCAACTCGCCAGGAATGCTGTCAAACGTCATCGCCGAGATGATAGGTTGGGTTAGGTTAGGTTATATTTCGTTATTGATGTATATGAAGCTCTCACGGAGACGTAGAGGCCAACTCGCCAGGAATGCTGTCAAACGTCATCGCCGAGATGATAGGTTGGGTTAGGTTAGGTTATATTTCGTTATTGATGTATATGAAGGTCCCACGGAGAAGTAGAGGCCAACTCGCCAGGAATGTTGTCAAACATTAGCGCCAAGATGATAGGTTGGGTTAGGTTAGGTTATATTACGTTATAGATGTATTTAAACGTCCCGCGGAGACGTAGAGGCCAAATCGCCAGGAATGTTTCCAAATATTACCGCCGAGATGTTAGGTTCGGTTACGTTAGGTTATATTTCGTTATTGATGTGTATGAAGGTCCCACGGAGAAGTAGATTCCAACTCGCCAGGAATGTTGTCAAACATTAGCGCCAAGATGATAGGTTGGGTTAGGTTAGGTTATATAACGTTATGGATGTATATAAAGGTCCCAAGGAGACGTAGAGGCCAACTCGCCAGGAATGTTTTCAAATATTACCGCCGAGATGTTAGGTTGGGTTAGGTTAGATTATATAACGTTATAGATGTATATAAAGGTCCCACGGAGACGTAGAGGCCAACTCGCCAGGAATGTTGTCAAACATTAGCGCCGAGATGATAGGTTGGTTTAGGTTAGGTTATATTACGTTATTGATGTATATAAATGTACCACGGAGACGTAGAGGCCAACTCGCCATGAATATTTTCAAATATTACCGCCGAGATATTAGGTTGGGTTGGGTTAGGTTATATTACGTTATAGATGTATATAAAGGTCCCACGGAGACGTAGAGGCCAACTCGCCAGGAGTGTTTTCAAATATTACCGCCGAGATGTTAGGTTGGGTTAGGTTAGGTTATATTACGTTATAGATGTATTTAAAGGTCCCGCGGAGACGTAGAGGCCAACAAGCCAGGAATGTGATCAAATATTACCGCCGAGATGTTAGGTTGGGTTAGGTTAGGTTATATTACGTTATTGATGTGTATAAAGGTCCCACGGAGACGGAGAAGCCATCTCGCCAGGAATGTTGTCAAATATTACCGCCGAGATGTTAGGTTGGGTTAGGTTAGGTTATATTACGTTATTGATGTATATAAAGGTCCCGCGGAGACGTAGAGGCCAACTCGCCAGGTATGTTTTCAAATACTACCGCCGAGATGTTAGGTTGGGTTAGGTTAGGTTATATTACGTTATTGATGTGTAAAAAGATCCCACGGAGACGGAGAAGCCAACTCGCCAGGAATGTTGTCAAATATTACCGCCGAGATGTTAGGTTGGGTTAGGTTAGATTATATAACGTTATAGATGTACATAAATGTCCCACGGAGACGTAGAGGCCAACTCGCCAGGAATGTTGTCAAACATTACCGCCGAGATGTTAGGTTGGGTTAGGTTAGGTTATATTACGTTATAGATGTATATAAAGGTCCCACGGAGACGTAGAGGCCAACAAGCCAGGAATGTGTTCAAATATTACCGCCGAGATGTTAGGTTGGGTTAGGTTAGGTTATATTACGTTATTGATGTATATAAATGTACCACGGAGACGTAGAGGCCAACTCGCCATGAATATTTTCAAATATTACCGCCGAGATGTTAGGTTGGGTTAGGTTAGGTTATATTACGTTATTGATGTATATAAAGGTCCCACGGAGACGTAGAGGCCAAATCGCCAGGTATGTTGTCAAATATTAGCGCCGAGATGATAGGTTGGGTTAGGTTAGGTTATATTTCGTTATTGATGTATATGAAGCTCTCACGGAGACGTAGAGGCCAACTCGCCAGGAATGCTGTCAAACGTCATCGCCGAGATGATAGGTTGGGTTAGGTTAGGTTATATTTCGTTATTGATGTATATGAAGGTCCCTCGGAGACGCAGAGGCCAACAAGCCAGGGATGTGATCAAATATTACCGCCGAGATGTTAGGTTGGGTTAGGTTAGGTTATATTACGTTATTGACGTATTTAAAGGTCCCGCGGAGACGTAGAGGCCAACTCGCCAGGTATGTTTTCAAATACTACCGCCGAGATGTTAGGTTGGGTTAGGTTAGGTTATATTACGTTATTGATGTATATAAAGGTCCCACGGAGACGTAGATGCCAACTCGCCAGGTATGTTGTCAAATATTAGCGCCGAGATGATAGGTTGGGTTAGGTTAGGTTATATTACGTTATAGATGTATATAAAGGTCCCACGGAGACGTAGAGGCCAACTCGCCAGGAATGTTTTCAAAAATTACCGCCGACATGATAGGTTGGGTTAGGTTAGATTATATTACGTTATTGATGTATATGAAGGTCAAACCGAGACGTAGAGGCCAACTCGCCAGGAATGTTGTCAAATATTACCGCCGAGATGTTAGGTTGGGTTAGGTTAGGTTATATTACGTTATTGATGTATATAAATGTCCCACGGAGACGTAGAGGCCAACTCGCCAGGAATGTTGTCAAATATTACCGCCGAGATGATAGGTTGGGTTAGGTTAGGTTATATTTCGTTATTGATGTATATGAAGCTCTCACGGAGACGTAGAGGCCAACTCGCCAGGAATGCTGTCAAACGTCATCGCCGAGATGATAGGTTGGGTTAGGTTAGGTTATATTTCGTTATTGATGTATATGAAGGTCCCACGGAGAAGTAGAGGCCAACTCGCCAGGAATGTTGTCAAACATTAGCGCCAAGATGATAGCTTGGGTTAGGTTAGGTTATATTACGTTATAGATGTATTTAAACGTCCCGCGGAGACGTAGAGGCCAAATCGCCAGGAATGTTTCCAAATATTACCGCCGAGATGTTAGGTTCGGTTAGGTTAGGTTATATTTCGTTATTGATGTATATGAAGGTCCCACGGAGAAGTAGAGGCCAACTCGCCATGAATATTTTCAAATATTACCGCCGAGATGTTAGGTTGGGTTAGGTTAGGTTATATTACGTTATTGATGTATATAACGGTCCCACGGAGACGTAGAGGCCAACTCGCCAGGTATGTTGTCAAATATTAGCGCCGAGATGATAGGTTGGGTTAGGTTAGGTTATATTACGTTACTGATGTATATAAAGGTCCCACGGAGACGGAGACGCCAACTCGCCAGGAATGTTGTCAAATATTACCGCCGAGATGTTAGGTTGGGTTAGGTTAGGTTATATTACGTTATAGATGTATATAAAGGTCCCACGGAGACGTAGAGGCCAACAAGCCAGGAATGTTGTCAAATATTACCGCCGAGATGATAGGTTGGGTTAGGTTAGGTTATATTTCGTTATTGATGTATATGAAGCTCTCACGGAGACGTAGAGGCCAACTCGCCAGGAATGCTGTCAAACGTCATCGCCGAGATGATAGGTTGGGTTAGGTTAGGTTATATTTCGTTATTGATGTATATGAAGGTCCCACGGAGAAGTAGAGGCCAACTCGCCAGGAATGTTGTCAAACATTAGCGCCAAGATGATAGGTTGGGTTAGGTTAGGTTATATTACGTTATAGATGTATTTAAACGTCCCGCGGAGACGTAGAGGACAACTCGCCAGGAATGTTTCCAAATATTACCGCCGAGATGTTAGGTTCGGTTAGGTTAGGTTATATTACGTTATAGATATATAAAAAGATCCCACGGAGACGTAGAGGCCAACTCGCCAGGTATGTTTTCAAATACTACCGCCGAGATGTTAGGTTGGGTTAGGTTAGGTTATATTACGTTATTGATGTATATAAAGGTCCCACGGAGACGTAGATGCCAACTCGCCAGGTATGTTGTCAAATATTAGCGCCGAGATGATAGGTTGGTTTAGGTTAGGTTATATTACGTTATAGATGTATATAAAGGTCCCACGGATACGTAGAGGCCAACTCGCCAGGAATGTTTTCAAAAATTACCGCCGACATGATAGGTTGGGTTAGGTTAGATTATATTACGTTATTGATGTATATGAAGGTCAAACCGAGACGTAGAGGCCAACTCGCCAGGAATGTTGTCAAATATTACCGCCGAGATGTTAGGTTGGGTTAGGTTAGGTTATATTACGTTACTGATGTATATAAAGGTCCCACGGAGACGGAGACGCCAACTCGCCAGGAATGTTGTCAAATATTACCGCCGAGATGTTAGGTTGGGTTAGGTTAGGTTATATTACGTTATAGATGTATATAAAGGTCCCACGGAGACGTAGAGGCCAACAAGCCAGGAATGTTTCCAAATATTACCGCCGAGATGTTAGGTTCGGTTACGTTAGGTTATATTTCGTTATTGATGTGTATGAAGGTCCCACGGAGAAGTAGATTCCAACTCGCCAGGAATGTTGTCAAACATTAGCGCCAAGATGATAGGTTGGGTTAGGTTAGGTTATATAACGTTATGGATGTATATAAAGGTCCCAAGGAGACGTAGAGGCCAACTCGCCAGGAATGTTTTCACATATTACCGCCGAGATGTTAGGTTGGGTTAGGTTAGATTATATAACGTTATAGATGTATATAAAGGTCCCACGGAGACGTAGAGGCCAACTCGCCAGGAATGTTGTCAAACATTAGCGCCGAGATGATAGGTTGGTTTAGGTTAGGTTATATTACGTTATTGATGTATATAAATGTACCACGGAGACGTAGAGGCCAACTCGCCATGAATATTTTCAAATATTACCGCCGAGATGTTAGGTTGGGTTGGGTTAGGTTATATTACGTTATAGATGTATATAAAGGTCCCACGGAGACGTAGAGGCCAACTCGCCAGGAGTGTTTTCAAATATTACCGCCGAGATGTTAGGTTGGGTTAGGTTAGGTTATATTACGTTATAGATGTATTTAAAGGTCCCGCGGAGACGTAGAGGCCAACAAGCCAGGAATGTGATCAAATATTACCGCCGAGATGTTAGGTTGGGTTAGGTTAGGTTATATTACGTTATTGATGTGTATAAAGGTCCCACGGAGACGGAGAAGCCATCTCGCCAGGAATGTTGTCAAATATTACCGCCGAGATGTTAGGTTGGGTTAGGTTAGGTTATATTACGTTATTGATGTATATAAAGGTCCCGCGGAGACGTAGAGGCCAACTCGCCAGGTATGTTTTCAAATACTACCGCCGAGATGTTAGGTTGGGTTAGGTTAGGTTATATTACGTTATTGATGTGTAATAAGATCCCACGGAGACGGAGAAGCCAACTCGCCAGGAATGTTGTCAAATATTACCGCCGAGATGTTAGGTTGGGTTAGGTTAGATTATATAACGTTATAGATGTACATAAATGTCCCACGGAGACGTAGAGGCCAACTCGCCAGGAATGTTGTCAAACATTACCGCCGAGATGTTAGGTTGGGTTAGGTTAGGTTATATTACGTTATAGATGTATATAAAGGTCCCACGGAGACGTAGAGGCCAACAAGCCAGGAATGTGTTCAAATATTACCGCCGAGATGTTAGGTTGGGTTAGGTTAGGTTATATTACGTTATTGATGTATATAAATGTACCACGGAGACGTAGAGGCCAACTCGCCATGAATATTTTCAAATATTACCGCCGAGATGTTAGGTTGGGTTAGGTTAGGTTATATTACGTTATTGATGTATATAAAGGTCCCACGGAGACGTAGAGGCCAAATCGCCAGGTATGTTGTCAAATATTAGCGCCGAGATGATAGGTTGGGTTAGGTTAGGTTATATTTCGTTATTGATGTATATGAAGCTCTCACGGAGACGTAGAGGCCAACTCGCCAGGAATGCTGTCAAACGTCATCGCCGAGATGATAGGTTGGGTTAGGTTAGGTTATATTTCGTTATTGATGTATATGAAGGTCCCTCGGAGACGCAGAGGCCAACAAGCCAGGGATGTGATCAAATATTACCGCCGAGATGTTAGGTTGGGTTAGGTTAGGTTATATTACGTTATTGACGTATTTAAAGGTCCCGCGGAGACGTAGAGGCCAACTCGCCATGAATATTTTCAAATATTACCGTCGAGATGTTAGGTTGGGTTAGGTTAGGTTATATTACGTTATTGATGTATATAAAGGTCCCACGGAGACGTAGAGGCCAAATCGCCAGGTATGTTGTCAAATATTAGCGCCGAGATGATAGGCTGGGTTAGGTTAGGTTATATTACGTTATAGATGTATATACAGGTCCCACGGAGACGTAGAGGACAACTCGCCAGGAATGTTTCCAAATATTACCGCCGAGATGTTAGGTTCGGTTAGGTTAGGTTATATTACGTTATAGATATATAAAAAGATCCCACGGAGACGTAGAGGCCAACTCGCCAGGTATGTTTTCAAATACTACCGCCGAGATGTTAGGTTGGGTTAGGTTAGGTTATATTACGTTATTGATGTATATAAAGGTCCCACGGAGACGTAGATGCCAACTCGCCAGGTATGTTGTCAAATATTAGCGCCGAGATGATAGGTTGGGTTAGGTTAGGTTATATTACGTTATAGATGTATATAAAGGTCCCACGGAGACGTAGAGGCCAACTCGCCAGGAATGTTTTCAAAAATTACCGCCGACATGATAGGTTGGGTTAGGTTAGATTATATTACGTTATTGATGTATATGAAGGTCAAACCGAGACGTAGAGGCCAACTCGCCAGGAATGTTGTCAAATATTACCGCCGAGATGTTAGGTTGGGTTAGGTTAGGTTATATTACGTTATTGATGTATATAAATGTCCCACGGAGACGTAGAGGCCAACTCGCCAGGAATGTTGTCAAATATTACCGCCGAGATGATAGGTTGGGTTAGGTTAGGTTATATTTCGTTATTGATGTATATGAAGCTCTCACGGAGACGTAGAGGCCAACTCGCCAGGAATGCTGTCAAACGTCATCGCCGAGATGATAGGTTGGGTTAGGTTAGGTTATATTTCGTTATTGATGTATATGAAGGTCCCACGGAGAAGTAGAGGCCAACTCGCCAGGAATGTTGTCAAACATTAGCGCCAAGATGATAGGTTGGGTTAGGTTAGGTTATATTACGTTATAGATGTATTTAAACGTCCCGCGGAGACGTAGAGGCCAAATCGCCATGAATATTTTCAAATATTACCGTCGAGATGTTAGGTTGGGTTAGGTTAGGTTATATTACGTTATTGATGTATATAAAGGTCCCACAGAGACGTAGAGGCCAAATCGCCAGGTATGTTGTCAAATATTAGCGCCGAGATGATAGGTTGGGTTAGGTTAGGTTATATTACGTTATAGATGTATATACAGGTCCCACGGAGACGTAGAGGACAACTCGCCAGGAATGTTTCCAAATATTACCGCCGAGATGTTAGGTTCGGTTAGGTTAGGTTATATTACGTTATAGATATATAAAAAGATCCCACGGAGACGTAGAGGCCAACTCGCCAGGTATGTTTTCAAATACTACCGCCGAGATGTTAGGTTGGGTTAGGTTAGGTTATATTACGTTATTGATGTATATAAAGGTCCCACGGAGACGTAGATGCCAACTCGCCAGGTATGTTGTCACTCTGAGATAGCGCGTTGATAGGTTGGTTTAGGTTAGGTTATATTACGTTATAGATGTATATAAAGGTCCCACGGATACGTAGAGGCCAACTCGCCAGGAATGTTTTCAAAAATTACCGCCGACATGATAGGTTGGGTTAGGTTAGATTATATTACGTTATTGATGTATATGAAGGTCCCACGGAGACGTAGAGGCCAACAAGCCAGGAATGTTGTCAAATATTACCGCCGAGATGATAGGTTGGGTTAGGTTAGGTTATATTTCGTTATTGATGTATATGAAGCTCTCACGGAGACGTAGAGGCCAACTCGCCAGGAATGCTGTCAAACGTCATCGCCGAGATGATAGGTTGGGTTAGGTTAGGTTATATTTCGTTATTGATGTATATGAAGGTACCACGGAGAAGTAGAGGCCAACTCGCCAGGAATGTTGTCAAACATTAGCGCCAAGATGATAGGTTGGGTTAGGTTAGGTTATATTACGTTATAGATGTATTTAAACGTCCCGCGGAGACGTAGAGGCCAAATCGCCAGGAATGTTTCCAAATATTACCGCCGAGATGTTAGGTCCGGTTAGGTTAGGTTATATTTCGTTATTGATGTGTATGAAGGTCCCACGGAGAAGTAGAGGCCAACTCGCCAGGAATGTTGTCAAACATTAGCGCCAAGATGATAGGTTGGGTTAGGTTAGGTTATATAACGTTATGGATGTATATAAAGGTCCCACGGAGACGTAGAGGCCAACTCGCCAGGAATGTTTTCAAATATTACCGCCGAGATGTTAGGTTGGGTTAGGTTAGATTATATAACGTTATAGATGTATATAAAGGTCCCACGGAGACGTAGAGGCCAACTCGCCAGGAATGTTGTCAAACATTAGCGCCGAGATGATAGGTTGGTTTAGGTTAGGTTATATTACGTTATTGATGTATATAAATGTACCACGGAGACGTAGAGGCCAACTCGCCATGAATATTTTCAAATATTACCGCCGAGATGTTAGGTTGGGTTAGGTTAGGTTATATTACGTTATTGATGTATATAAAGGTCCCACGGAGACGTAGAGGCCAAATCGCCAGGTATGTTGTCAAATATTAGCGCCGAGATGATAGGTTGGGTTAGGTTAGGTTATATTTCGTTATTGATGTATATGAAGCTCTCACGGAGACGTAGAGGCCAACTCGCCAGGAATGCTGTCAAACGTCATCGCCGAGATGATAGGTTGGGTTAGGTTAGGTTATATTTCGTTATTGATGTATATGAAGGTCCCTCGGAGACGCAGAGGCCAACAAGCCAGGGATGTGATCAAATATTACCGCCGAGATGTTAGGTTGGGTTAGGTTAGGTTATATTACGTTATTGACGTATTTAAAGGTCCCGCGGAGACGTAGAGGCCAACTCGCCATGAATATTTTCAAATATTACCGCCGAGATGTTAGGTTCGGTTACGTTAGGTTATATTTCGTTATTGATGTGTATGAAGGTCCCACGGAGAAGTAGATTCCAACTCGCCAGGAATGTTGTCAAACATTAGCGCCAAGATGATAGGTTGGGTTAGGTTAGGTTATATAACGTTATGGATGTATATAAAGGTCCCAAGGAGACGTAGAGGCCAACTCGCCAGGAATGTTTTCAAATATTACCGCCGAGATGTTAGGTTGGGTTAGGTTAGATTATATAACGTTATAGATGTATATAAAGGTCCCACGGAGACGTAGAGGCCAACTCGCCAGGAATGTTGTCAAACATTAGCGCCGAGATGATAGGTTGGTTTAGGTTAGGTTATGTTACGTTATTGATGTATATAAATGTACCACGGAGACGTAGAGGCCAACTCGCCATGAATATTTTCTAATATTACCGCCGAGATGTTAGGTTGGGTTGGGTTAGGTTATATTACGTTATAGATGTATATAAAGGTCCCACGGACACGTAGAGGCCAACTCGCCAGGAGTGTTTTCAAATATTACCGCCGAGATGTTAGGTTGGGTTAGGTTAGGTTATATTACGTTATAGATGTATTTAAAGGTCCCGCGGAGACGTAGAGGCCAACAAGCCAGGAATGTGATCAAATATTACCGCCGAGATGTTAGGTTGGGTTAGGTTAGGTTATATTACGTTATTGATGTGTATAAAGGTCCCACGGAGACGGAGAAGCCATCTCGCCAGGAATGTTGTCAAATATTACCGCCGAGATGTTAGGTTGGGTTAGGTTAGGTTATATTACGTTATTGATGTATATAAAGGTCCCGCGGAGACGTAGAGGCCAACTCGCCAGGTATGTTTTCAAATACTACCGCCGAGATGTTAGGTTCGGTTAGGTTAGGTTATATTTCGTTATTGATGTGTATGAAGGTCCCACGGAGAAGTAGAGGCCAACTCGCCAGGAATGTTGTCAAACATTAGCGCCAAGATGATAGGTTGGGTTAGGTTAGGTTATATAACGTTATGGATGTATATAAAGGTCCCACGGAGACGTAGAGGCCAACTCGCCAGGAATGTTTTCAAATATTACCGCCGAGATGTTAGGTTGGGTTAGGTTAGATTATATAACGTTATAGATGTATATAAAGGTCCCACGGAGACGTAGAGGCCAACTCGCCAGGAATGTTGTCAAACATTAGCGCCGAGATGATAGGTTGGTTTAGGTTAGGTTATATTACGTTATTGATGTATATAAATGTACCACGGAGACGTAGAGGCCAACTCGCCATGAATATTTTCAAATATTACCGCCGAGATGTTAGGTTGGGTTAGGTTAGGTTATATTACGTTATTGATGTATATAAAGGTCCCACGGAGACGTAGAGGCCAAATCGCCAGGTATGTTGTCAAATATTAGCGCCGAGATGATAGGTTGGGTTAGGTTAGGTTATATTTCGTTATTGATGTATATGAAGCTCTCACGGAGACGTAGAGGCCAACTCGCCAGGAATGCTGTCAAACGTCATCGCCGAGATGATAGGTTGGGTTAGGTTAGGTTATATTTCGTTATTGATGTATATGAAGGTCCCTCGGAGACGCAGAGGCCAACAAGCCAGGGATGTGATCAAATATTACCGCCGAGATGTTAGGTTGGGTTAGGTTAGGTTATATTACGTTATTGACGTATTTAAAGGTCCCGCGGAGACGTAGAGGCCAACTCGCCATGAATATTTTCAAATATTACCGTCGAGATGTTAGGTTGGGTTAGGTTAGGTTATATTACGTTATTGATGTATATAAAGGTCCCACGGAGACGTAGAGGCCAAATCGCCAGGTATGTTGTCAAATATTAGCGCCGAGATGATAGGCTGGGTTAGGTTAGGTTATATTACGTTATAGATGTATATACAGGTCCCACGGAGACGTAGAGGACAACTCGCCAGGAATGTTTCCAAATATTACCGCCGAGATGTTAGGTTCGGTTAGGTTAGGTTATATTACGTTATAGATATATAAAAAGATCCCACGGAGACGTAGAGGCCAACTCGCCAGGTATGTTTTCAAATACTACCGCCGAGATGTTAGGTTGGGTTAGGTTAGGTTATATTACGTTATTGATGTATATAAAGGTCCCACGGAGACGTAGATGCCAACTCGCCAGGTATGTTGTCAAATATTAGCGCCGAGATGATAGGTTGGGTTAGGTTAGGTTATATTACGTTATAGATGTATATAAAGGTCCCACGGAGACGTAGAGGCCAACTCGCCAGGAATGTTTTCAAAAATTACCGCCGACATGATAGGTTGGGTTAGGTTAGATTATATTACGTTATTGATGTATATGAAGGTCAAACCGAGACGTAGAGGCCAACTCGCCAGGAATGTTGTCAAATATTACCGCCGAGATGTTAGGTTGGGTTAGGTTAGGTTATATTACGTTATTGATGTATATAAATGTCCCACGGAGACGTAGAGGCCAACTCGCCAGGAATGTTGTCAAATATTACCGCCGAGATGATAGGTTGGGTTAGGTTAGGTTATATTTCGTTATTGATGTATATGAAGCTCTCACGGAGACGTAGAGGCCAACTCGCCAGGAATGCTGTCAAACGTCATCGCCGAGATGATAGGTTGGGTTAGGTTAGGTTATATTTCGTTATTGATGTATATGAAGGTCCCACGGAGAAGTAGAGGCCAACTCGCCAGCAATGTTGTCAAACATTAGCGCCAAGATGATAGCTTGGGTTAGGTTAGGTTATATTACGTTATAGATGTATTTAAACGTCCCGCGGAGACGTAGAGGCCAAATCGCCAGGAATGTTTCCAAATATTACCGCCGAGATGTTAGGTTCGGTTAGGTTAGGTTATATTTCGTTATTGATGTATATGAAGGTCCCACGGAGAAGTAGAGGCCAACTCGCCATGAATATTTTCAAATATTACCGCCGAGATGTTAGGTTGGGTTAGGTTAGGTTATATTACGTTATTGATGTATATAACGGTCCCACGGAGACGTAGAGGCCAACTCGCCAGGTATGTTGTCAAATATTAGCGCCGAGATGATAGGTTGGGTTAGGTTAGGTTATATTACGTTACTGATGTATATAAAGGTCCCACGGAGACGGAGACGCCAACTCGCCAGGAATGTTGTCAAATATTACCGCCGAGATGTTAGGTTGGGTTAGGTTAGGTTATATTACGTTATAGATGTATATAAAGGTCCCACGGAGACGTAGAGGCCAACAAGCCCGGAATGTTGTCAAATATTACCGCCGAGATGATAGGTTGGGTTAGGTTAGGTTATATTTCGTTATTGATGTATATGAAGCTCTCACGGAGACGTAGAGGCCAACTCGCCAGGAATGCTGTCAAACGTCATCGCCGAGATGATAGGTTGGGTTAGGTTAGGTTATATTTCGTTATTGATGTATATGAAGGTCCCACGGAGAAGTAGAGGCCAACTCGCCAGGAATGTTGTCAAACATTAGCGCCAAGATGATAGGTTGGGTTAGGTTAGGTTATATTACGTTATAGATGTATTTAAACGTCCCGCGGAGACGTAGAGGCCAACTCGCCAGGAATGTTGTCAAACATTAGCGCCGAGATGATAGGTTGGTTTAGGTTAGGTTATATTACGTTATTGATGTATATAAATGTACCACGGAGACGTAGAGGCCAACTCGCCATGAATATTTTCAAATATTACCGCCGAGATGTTAGGTTGGGTTGGGTTAGGTTATATTACGTTATAGATGTATATAAAGGTCCCACGGAGACGTAGAGGCCAACTCGCCAGGAGTGTTTTCAAATATTACCGCCGAGATGTTAGGTTGGGTTAGGTTAGGTTATATTACGTTATAGATGTATTTAAAGGTCCCGCGGAGACGTAGAGGCCAACAAGCCAGGAATGTGATCAAATATTACCGCCGAGATGTTAGGTTGGGTTAGGTTAGGTTATATTACGTTATTGATGTGTATAAAGGTCCCACGGAGACGGAGAAGCCATCTCGCCAGGAATGTTGTCAAATATTACCGCCGAGATGTTAGGTTGGGTTAGGTTAGGTTATATTACGTTATTGATGTATATAAAGGTCCCGCGGAGACGTAGAGGCCAACTCGCCAGGTATGTTTTCAAATACTACCGCCGAGATGTTAGGTTGGGTTAGGTTAGGTTATATTACGTTATTGATGTGTAAAAAGATCCCACGGAGACGGAGAAGCCAACTCGCCAGGAATGTTGTCAAATATTACCGCCGAGATGTTAGGTTGGGTTAGGTTAGATTATATAACGTTATAGATGTACATAAATGTCCGACGGAGACGTAGAGGCCAACTCGCCAGGAATGTTGTCAAACATTACCGCCGAGATGTTAGGTTGGGTTAGGTTAGGTTATATTACGTTATAGATGTATATAAAGGTCCCACGGAGACGTAGAGGCCAACAAGCCAGGAATGTGTTCAAATATTACCGCCGAGATGTTAGGTTGGGTTAGGTTAGGTTATATTACGTTATTGATGTATATAAATGTACCACGGAGACGTAGAGGCCAACTCGCCATGAATATTTTCAAATATTACCGCCGAGATGTTAGGTTGGGTTAGGTTAGGTTATATTACGTTATTGATGTATATAAAGGTCCCACGGAGACGTAGAGGCCAAATCGCCAGGTATGTTGTCAAATATTAGCGCCGAGATGATAGGTTGGGTTAGGTTAGGTTATATTTCGTTATTGATGTATATGAAGCTCTCACGGAGACGTAGAGGCCAACTCGCCAGGAATGCTGTCAAACGTCATCGCCGAGATGATAGGTTGGGTTAGGTTAGGTTATATTTCGTTATTGATGTATATGAAGGTCCCTCGGAGACGCAGAGGCCAACAAGCCAGTGATGTGATCAAATATTACCGCCGAGATGTTAGGTTGGGTTAGGTTAGGTTATATTACGTTATTGACGTATTTAAAGGTCCCGCGGAGACGTAGAGGCCAACTCGCCATGAATATTTTCAAATATTACCGTCGAGATGTTAGGTTGGGTTAGGTTAGGTTATATTACGTTATTGATGTATATAAAGGTCCCACGGAGACGTAGATGCCAAATCGCCAGGTATGTTGTCAAATATTAGCGCCGAGATGATAGGTTGGTTTAGGTTAGGTTATATTACGTTATAGATGTATATAAAGGTCCCACGGATACGTAGAGGCCAACTCGCCAGGAATGTTTTCAAAAATTACCGCCGACATGATAGGTTGGGTTAGGTTAGATTATATTACGTTATTGATGTATATGAAGGTCCCACGGAGACGTAGAGGCCAACTCGCCAGGTATGTTTTCAAATACTACCGCCGAGATGTTAGGTTGGGTTAGGTTAGGTTATATTACGTTATTGATGTATATAAAGGTCCCACGGAGACGTAGATGCCAACTCGCCAGGTATGTTGTCAAATATTAGCGCCGAGATGATAGGTTGGGTTAGGTTAGGTTATATTACGTTATAGATGTATATAAAGGTCCCACGGAGACGTAGAGGCCAACTCGCCAGGAATGTTTTCAAAAATTACCGCCGACATGATAGGTTGGGTTAGGTTAGATTATATTACGTTATTGATGTATATGAAGGTCAAACCGAGACGTAGAGGCCAACTCGCCAGGAATGTTGTCAAATATTACCGCCGAGATGTTAGGTTGGGTTAGGTTAGGTTATATTACGTTATTGATGTATATAAATGTCCCACGGAGACGTAGAGGCCAACTCGCCAGGAATGTTGTCAAATATTACCGCCGAGATGATAGGTTGGGTTAGGTTAGGTTATATTTCGTTATTGATGTATATGAAGCTCTCACGGAGACGTAGAGGCCAACTCGCCAGGAATGCTGTCAAACGTCATCGCCGAGATGATAGGTTGGGTTAGGTTAGGTTATATTTCGTTATTGATGTATATGAAGGTCCCACGGAGAAGTAGAGGCCAACTCGCCAGGAATGTTGTCAAACATTAGCGCCAAGATGATAGCTTGGGTTAGGTTAGGTTATATTACGTTATAGATGTATTTAAACGTCCCGCGGAGACGTAGAGGCCAAATCGCCAGGAATGTTTCCAAATATTACCGCCGAGATGTTAGGTTCGGTTAGGTTAGGTTATATTTCGTTATTGATGTATATGAAGGTCCCACGGAGAAGTAGAGGCCAACTCGCCATGAATATTTTCAAATATTACCGCCGAGATGTTAGGTTGGGTTAGGTTAGGTTATATTACGTTATTGATGTATATAACGGTCCCACGGAGACGTAGAGGCCAACTCGCCAGGTATGTTGTCAAATATTAGCGCCGAGATGATAGGTTGGGTTAGGTTAGGTTATATTACGTTACTGATGTATATAAAGGTCCCACGGAGACGGAGACGCCAACTCGCCAGGAATGTTGTCAAATATTACCGCCGAGATGTTAGGTTGGGTTAGGTTAGGTTATATTACGTTATTGATGTGTATAAAGGTCCCACGGAGACGGAGAAGCCATCTCGCCAGGAATGTTGTCAAATATTACCGCCGAGATGTTAGGTTGGGTTAGGTTAGGTTATATTTCGTTATTGATGTATATGAAGGTCCCACGGAGAAGTAGAGGCCAACTCGCCAGGAATGTTGTCAAACATTAGCGCCAAGATGATAGGTTGGGTTAGGTTAGGTTATATTACGTTATAGATGTATATAAACGTCCCGCGGAGACGTAGAGGCCAAATCGCCATGAATATTTTCAAATATTACCGTCGAGATGTTAGGTTGGGTTAGGTTAGGTTATATTACGTTATTGATGTATATAAAGGTCCCACGGAGACGTAGAGGCCAAATCGCCAGGTATGTTGTCAAATATTAGCGCCGAGATGATAGGTTGGGTTAGGTTAGGTTATATTACGTTATAGATGTATATACAGGTCCCACGGAGACGTAGAGGACAACTCGCCAGGAATGTTTCCAAATATTACCGCCGAGATGTTAGGTTCGGTTAGGTTAGGTTATATTACGTTATAGATATATAAAAAGATCCCACGGAGACGTAGAGGCCAACTCGCCAGGTATGTTTTCAAATACTACCGCCGAGATGTTAGGTTGGGTTAGGTTAGGTTATATTACGTTATTGATGTATATAAAGGTCCCACGGAGACGTAGATGCCAACTCGCCAGGTATGTTGTCAAATATTAGCGCCGAGATGATAGGTTGGTTTAGGTTAGGTTATATTACGTTATAGATGTATATAAAGGTCCCACGGATACGTAGAGGCCAACTCGCCAGGAATGTTTTCAAAAATTACCGCCGACATGATAGGTTGGGTTAGGTTAGATTATATTACGTTATTGATGTATATGAAGGTCCCACGGAGACGTAGAGGCCAACAAGCCAGGAATGTTGTCAAATATTACCGCCGAGATGATAGGTTGGGTTAGGTTAGGTTATATTTCGTTATTGATGTATATGAAGCTCTCACGGAGACGTAGAGGCCAACTCGCCAGGAATGCTGTCAAACGTCATCGCCGAGATGATAGGTTGGGTTAGGTTAGGTTATATTTCGTTATTGATGTATATGAAGGTTCCACGGAGAAGTAGAGGCCAACTCGCCAGGAATGTTGTCAAACATTAGCGCCAAGATGATAGGTTGGGTTAGGTTAGGTTATATTACGTTATAGATGTATTTAAACGTCCCGCGGAGACGTAGAGGCCAAATCGCCAGGAATGTTTCCAAATATTACCGCCGAGATGTTAGGTTCGGTTAGGTTAGGTTATATTTCGTTATTGATGTGTATGAAGGTCCCACGGAGAAGTAGAGGCCAACTCGCCAGGAATGTTGTCAAACATTAGCGCCAAGATGATAGGTTGGGTTAGGTTAGGTTATATAACGTTATGGATGTATATAAAGGTCCCACGGAGACGTAGAGGCCAACTCGCCAGGAATGTTTTCAAATATTACCGCCGAGATGTTAGGTTGGGTTAGGTTAGATTATATAACGTTATAGATGTATATAAAGGTCCCACGGAGACGTAGAGGCCAACTCGCCAGGAATGTTGTCAAACATTAGCGCCGAGATGATAGGTTGGTTTAGGTTAGGTTATATTACGTTATTGATGTATATAAATGTACCACGGAGACGTAGAGGCCAACTCGCCATGAATATTTTCAAATATTACCGCCGAGATGTTAGGTTGGGTTAGGTTAGGTTATATTACGTTATTGATGTATATAAACGTCCCGCGGAGACGTAGAGGCCAAATCGCCAGGAATGTTTCCAAATATTACCGCCGAGATGTTAGGTTCGGTTAGGTTAGGTTATATTTAGTTATTGATGTATATGAAGGTCCCACGGAGAAGTAGAGGCCAACTCGCCATGAATATTTTCAAATATTACCGCCGAGATGTTAGGTTGGGTTAGGTTAGGTTATATTACGTTATTGATGTATATAACGGTCCCACGGAGACGTAGAGGCCAACTCGCCAGGTATGTTGTCAAATATTAGCGCCGAGATGATAGGTTGGGTTAGGTTAGGTTATATTACGTTACTGATGTATATAAAGGTCCCACGGAGACGGAGACGCCAACTCGCCAGGAATGTTGTCAAATATTACCGCCGAGATGTTAGGTTGGGTTAGGTTAGGTTATATTACGTTATAGATGTATATAAAGGTCCCACGGAGACGTAGAGGCCAACAAGCCAGGAATGTTGTCAAATATTACCGCCGAGATGATAGGTTGGGTTAGGTTAGGTTATATTTCGTTATTGATGTATATGAAGCTCTCACGGAGACGTAGAGGCCAACTCGCCAGGAATGCTGTCAAACGTCATCGCCGAGATGATAGGTTGGGTTAGGTTAGGTTATATTTCGTTATTGATGTATATGAAGGTCCCACGGAGAAGTAGAGGCCAACTCGCCAGGAATGTTGTCAAACATTAGCGCCAAGATGATAGGTTGGGTTAGGTTAGGTTATATTACGTTATAGATGTATTTAAACGTCCCGCGGAGACGTAGAGGCCAAATCGCCATGAATATTTTCAAATATTACCGTCGAGATGTTAGGTTGGGTTAGGTTAGGTTATATTACGTTATTGATGTATATAAAGGTCCCACGGAGACGTAGAGGCCAAATCGCCAGGTATGTTGTCAAATATTAGCGCCGAGATGATAGGTTGGGTTAGGTTAGGTTATATTACGTTATAGATGTATATACAGGTCCCACGGAGACGTAGAGGACAACTCGCCAGGAATGTTTCCAAATATTACCGCCGAGATGTTAGGTTCGGTTAGGTTAGGTTATATTACGTTATAGATATATAAAAAGATCCCACGGAGACGTAGAGGCCAACTCGCCAGGTATGTTTTCAAATACTACCGCCGAGATGTTAGGTTGGGTTAGGTTAGGTTATATTACGTTATTGATGTATATAAAGGTCCCACGGAGACGTAGATGCCAACTCGCCAGGTATGTTGTCAAATATTAGCGCCGAGATGATAGGTTGGTTTAGGTTAGGTTATATTACGTTATAGATGTATATAAAGGTCCCACGGATACGTAGAGGCCAACTCGCCAGGAATGTTTTCAAAAATTACCGCCGACATGATAGGTTGGGTTAGGTTAGATTATATTACGTTATTGATGTATATGAAGGTCAAACCGAGACGTAGAGGCCAACTCGCCAGGAATGTTGTCAAATATTACCGCCGAGATGTTAGGTTGGGTTAGGTTAGGTTATATTACGTTACTGATGTATATAAAGGTCCCACGGAGACGGAGACGCCAACTCGCCAGGAATGTTGTCAAATATTACCGCCGAGATGTTAGGTTGGGTTAGGTTAGGTTATATTACGTTATAGATGTATATAAAGGTCCCACGGAGACGTAGAGGCCAACAAGCCAGGAATGTTGTCAAATATTACCGCCGAGATGATAGGTTGGGTTAGGTTAGGTTATATTTCGTTATTGATGTATATGAAGCTCTCACGGAGACGTAGAGGCCAACTCGCCAGGAATGCTGTCAAACGTCATCGCCGAGATGATAGGTTGGGTTAGGTTAGGTTATATTTCGGTATTGATGTATATGAAGGTCCCACGGAGAAGTAGAGGCCAACTCGCCAGGAATGTTGTCAAACATTAGCGCCAAGATGATAGGTTGGGTTAGGTTAGGTTATATTACGTTATAGATGTATTTAAACGTCCCGCGGAGACGTAGAGGCCAAATCGCCAGGAATGTTTCCAAATATTACCGCCGAGATGTTAGGTTCGGTTACGTTAGGTTATATTTCGTTATTGATATGTATGAAGGTCCCACGGAGAAGTAGATTCCAACTCGCCAGGAATGTTGTCAAACATTAGCGCCAAGATGATAGGTTGGGTTAGGTTAGGTTATATAACGTTATGGATGTATATAAAGGTCCCAAGGAGACGTAGAGGCCAACTCGCCAGGAATGTTTTCAAATATTACCGCCGAGATGTTAGGTTGGGTTAGGTTAGATTATATAACGTTATAGATGTATATAAAGGTCCCACGGAGACGTAGAGGCCAACTCGCCAGGAATGTTGTCAAACATTAGCGCCGAGATGATAGGTTGGTTTAGGTTAGGTTATATTACGTTATTGATGTATATAAATGTACCACGGAGACGTAGAGGCCAACTCGCCATGAATATTTTCAAATATTACCGCCGAGATGTTAGGTTGGGTTGGGTTAGGTTATATTACGTTATAGATGTATATAAAGGTCCCACGGAGACGTAGAGGCCAACTCGCCAGGAGTGTTTTCAAATATTACCGCCGAGATGTTAGGTTGGGTTAGGTTAGGTTATATTACGTTATAGATGTATTTAAAGGTCCCGCGGAGACGTAGAGGCCAACAAGCCAGGAATGTGATCAAATATTACCGCCGAGATGTTAGGTTGGGTTAGGTTAGGTTATATTACGTTATTGATGTGTATAAAGGTCCCACGGAGACGGAGAAGCCATCTCGCCAGGAATGTTGTCAAATATTACCGCCGAGATGTTAGGTTGGGTTAGGTTAGGTTATATTACGTTATTGATGTATATAAAGGTCCCGCGGAGACGTAGAGGCCAACTCGCCAGGTATGTTTTCAAATACTACCGCCGAGATGTTAGGTTGGGTTAGGTTAGGTTATATTACGTTATTGATGTGTAAAAAGATCCCACGGAGACGGAGAAGCCAACTCGCCAGGAATGTTGTCAAATATTACCGCCGAGATGTTAGGTTGGGTTAGGTTAGATTATATAACGTTATAGATGTACATAAATGTCCCACGGAGACGTAGAGGCCAACTCGCCAGGAATGTTGTCAAACATTACCGCCGAGATGTTAGGTTGGGTTAGGTTAGGTTATATTACGTTATAGATGTATATAAAGGTCCCACGGAGACGTAGAGGCCAACAAGCCAGGAATGTGTTCAAATATTACCGCCGAGATGTTAGGTTGGGTTAGGTTAGGTTATATTACGTTATTGATGTATATAAATGTACCACGGAGACGTAGAGGCCAACTCGCCATGAATATTTTCAAATATTAGCGCCGAGATGTTAGGTTGGGTTAGGTTAGGTTATATTACGTTATTGATGTATATAAAGGTCCCACGGAGACGTAGAGGCCAAATCGCCAGGTATGTTGTCAAATATTAGCGCCGAGATGATAGGTTGGGTTAGGTTAGGTTATATTACGTTATAGATGTATATTAAGGTCCCACGGATACGTAGAGGCCAACTCGCCAGGAATGTTTTCAAAAATTACCGCCGACATGATAGGTTGGGTTAGGTTAGATTATATTACGTTATTGATGTATATGAAGGTCAAACCGAGAAGTAGAGGCCAACTCGCCAGGAATGTTGTCAAATATTACCGCCGAGATGTTAGGTTGGGTTAGGTTAGGTTATATTACGTTACTGATGTATATAAAGGTCCCACGGAGACGGAGACGCCAACTCGCCAGGAATGTTGTCAAATATTACCGCCGAGATGTTAGGTTGGGTTAGGTTAGGTTATATTACGTTATAGATGTATATAAAGGTCCCACGGAGACGTAGAGGCCAACAAGCCAGGAATGTGTTCAAATATTACCGCCGAGATGTTAGGTTGGGTGAGGTTAGGTTATGTTACGTTATAGATGTATTTAAAGGTCCCTCGGAGACGCAGAGGCCAACAAGCCAGGGATGTGATCAAATATTACCGCCGAGATGTTAGGTTGGGTTAGGTTAGGTTATATTACGTTATTGACGTATTTAAAGGTCCCGCGGAGACGTAGAGGCCAACTCGCCATGAATATTTTCAAATATTACCGTCGAGATGTTAGGTTGGGTTAGGTTAGGTTATATTACGTTATTGATGTATATAAAGGTCCCACGGAGACGTAGAGGCCAAATCGCCAGGTATGTTGTCAAATATTAGCGCCGAGATGATAGGCTGGGTTAGGTTAGGTTATATTACGTTATAGATGTATATACAGGTCCCACGGAGACGTAGAGGACAACTCGCCAGGAATGTTTCCAAATATTACCGCCGAGATGTTAGGTTCGGTTAGGTTAGGTTATATTACGTTATAGATATATAAAAAGATCCCACGGAGACGTAGAGGCCAACTCGCCAGGTATGTTTCCAAATACTACCGCCGAGATGTTAGGTTGGGTTAGGTTAGGTTATATTACGTTATTGATGTATATAAAGGTCCCACGGAGACGTAGATGCCAACTCGCCAGTTATGTTGTCAAATATTAGCGCCGAGATGATAGGTTGGGTTAGGTTAGGTTATATTACGTTATAGATGTATATAAAGGTCCCACGGATACGTAGAGGCCAACTCGCCAGGAATGTTTTCAAAAATTACCGCCGACATGATAGGTTGGGTTAGGTTAGATTATATTACGTTATTGATGTATATGAAGGTCAAACCGAGACGTAGAGGCCAACTCGCCAGGAATGTTGTCAAATATTACCGCCGAGATGTTAGGTTGGTTTAGGTTAGGTTATATTACGTTACTGATGTATATAAAGGTCCCACGGAGACGGAGAAGCCAACTCGCCAGGAATGTTGTCAAATATTACCGCCGAGATGTTAGGTTGGGTTAGGTTAGGTTATATTACGTTATAGATGTATATAAAGGTCCCACGGAGACGTAGAGGCCAACAAGCCAGGAATGTTGTCAAATATTACCGCCGAGATGATAGGTTGGGTTAGGTTAGGTTATATTTCGTTATTGATGTATATGAAGCTCTCACGGAGACGTAGAGGCCAACTCGCCAGGAATGCTGTCAAACGTCATCGCCGAGATGATAGGTTGGGTTAGGTTAGGTTATATTTCGTTATTGATGTATATGAAGGTCCCACGGAGAAGTAGAGGCCAACTCGCCAGGAATGTTGTCAAACATTAGCGCCAAGATGATAGGTTGGGTTAGGTTAGGTTATATTACGTTATAGATGTATTTAAACGTCCCACGGAGACGTAGATGCCAACTCGCCAGGTATGTTGTCAAATATTAGCGCCGAGATGATAGGTTGGTTTAGGTTAGGTTATATTACGTTATAGATGTATATAAAGGTCCCACGGATACGTAGAGGCCAACTCGCCAGGAATGTTTTCAAAAATTACCGCCGACATGATAGGTTGGGTTAGGTTAGATTATATTACGTTATTGATGTATATGAAGGTCAAACCGAGACGTAGAGGCCAACTCGCCAGGAATGTTGTCAAATATTACCGCCGAGATGTTAGGTTGGGTTAGGTTAGGTTATATTACGTTACTGATGTATATAAAGGTCCCACGGAGACGGAGACGCCAACTCGCCAGGAATGTTGTCAAATATTACCGCCGAGATGTTAGGTTGGGTTAGGTTAGGTTATATTACGTTATAGATGTATATAAAGGTCCCACGGAGACGTAGAGGCCAACAAGCCAGGAATGTTGTCAAATATTACCGCCGAGATGATAGGTTGGGTTAGGTTAGGTTATATTTCGTTATTGATGTATATGAAGCTCTCACGGAGACGTAGAGGCCAACTCGCCAGGAATGCTGTCAAACGTCATCGCCGAGATGATAGGTTGGGTTAGGTTAGGTTATATTTCGGTATTGATGTATATGAAGGTCCCACGGAGAAGTAGAGGCCAACTCGCCAGGAATGTTGTCAAACATTAGCGCCAAGATGATAGGTTGGGTTAGGTTAGGTTATATTACGTTATAGATGTATTTAAACGTCCCGCGGAGACGTAGAGGCCAAATCGCCAGGAATGTTTCCAAATATTACCGCCGAGATGTTAGGTTCGGTTACGTTAGGTTATATTTCGTTATTGATATGTATGAAGGTCCCACGGAGAAGTAGATTCCAACTCGCCAGGAATGTTGTCAAACATTAGCGCCAAGATGATAGGTTGGGTTAGGTTAGGTTATATAACGTTATGGATGTATATAAAGGTCCCAAGGAGACGTAGAGGCCAACTCGCCAGGAATGTTTTCAAATATTACCGCCGAGATGATAGGTTGGGTTAGGTTAGATTATATAACGTTATAGATGTATATAAAGGTCCCACGGAGACGTAGAGGCCAACTCGCCAGGAATGTTGTCAAACATTAGCGCCGAGATGATAGGTTGGTTTAGGTTAGGTTATATTACGTTATTGATGTATATAAATGTACCACGGAGACGTAGAGGCCAACTCGCCATGAATATTTTCAAATATTACCGCCGAGATGTTAGGTTGGGTTGGGTTAGGTTATATTACGTTATAGATGTATATAAAGGTCCCACGGAGACGTAGAGGCCAACTCGCCAGGAGTGTTTTCAAATATTACCGCCGAGATGTTAGGTTGGGTTAGGTTAGGTTATATTACGTTATAGATGTATTTAAAGGTCCCGCGGAGACGTAGAGGCCAACAAGCCAGGAATGTGATCAAATATTACCGCCGAGATGTTAGGTTGGGTTAGGTTAGGTTATATTACGTTATTGATGTGTATAAAGGTCCCACGGAGACGGAGAAGCCATCTCGCCAGGAATGTTGTCAAATATTACCGCCGAGATGTTAGGTTGGGTTAGGTTAGGTTATATTACGTTATTGATGTATATAAAGGTCCCGCGGAGACGTAGAGGCCAACTCGCCAGGTATGTTTTCAAATACTACCGCCGAGATGTTAGGTTGGGTTAGGTTAGGTTATATTACGTTATTGATGTGTAAAAAGATCCCACGGAGACGGAGAAGCCAACTCGCCAGGAATGTTGTCAAATATTACCGCCGAGATGTTAGGTTGGGTTAGGTTAGATTATATAACGTTATAGATGTACATAAATGTCCCACGGAGACGTAGAGGCCAACTCGCCAGGAATGTTGTCAAACATTACCGCCGAGATGTTAGGTTGGGTTAGGTTAGGTTATATTACGTTATAGATGTATATAAAGGTCCCACGGAGACGTAGAGGCCAACAAGCCAGGAATGTGTTCAAATATTACCGCCGAGATGTTAGGTTGGGTTAGGTTAGGTTGTATTACGTTATTGATGTATATAAATGTACCACGGAGACGTAGAGGCCAACTCGCCATGAATATTTTCAAATATTAGCGCCGAGATGTTAGGTTGGGTTAGGTTAGGTTATATTACGTTATTGATGTATATAAAGGTCCCACGGAGACGTAGAGGCCAAATCGCCAGGTATGTTGTCAAATATTAGCGCCGAGATGATAGGTTGGGTTAGGTTAGGTTATATTACGTTATAGATGTATATTAAGGTCCCACGGATACGTAGAGGCCAACTCGCCAGGAATGTTTTCAAAAATTACCGCCGACATGATAGGTTGGGTTAGGTTAGATTATATTACGTTATTGATGTATATGAAGGTCAAACCGAGAAGTAGAGGCCAACTCGCCAGGAATGTTGTCAAATATTACCGCCGAGATGTTAGGTTGGGTTAGGTTAGGTTATATTACGTTACTGATGTATATAAAGGTCCCACGGAGACGGAGACGCCAACTCGCCAGGAATGTTGTCAAATATTACCGCCGAGATGTTAGGTTGGGTTAGGTTAGGTTATATTACGTTATAGATGTATATAAAGGTCCCACGGAGACGTAGAGGCCAACAAGCCAGGAATGTGTTCAAATATTACCGCCGAGATGTTAGGTTGGGTGAGGTTAGGTTATGTTACGTTATAGATGTATTTAAAGGTCCCTCGGAGACGCAGAGGCCAACAAGCCAGGGATGTGATCAAATATTACCGCCGAGATGTTAGGTTGGGTTAGGTTAGGTTATATTACGTTATTGACGTATTTAAAGGTCCCACGGAGACGTAGAGGCCAACAAGCCAGGAATGTTGTCAAATATTACCGCCGAGATGATAGGTTGGGTTAGGTTAGGTTATATTTCGTTATTGATGTATATGAAGCTCTCACGGAGACGTAGAGGCCAACTCGCCAGGAATGCTGTCAAACGTCATCGCCGAGATGATAGGTTGGGTTAGGTTAGGTTATATTTCGTTATTGATGTATATGAAGGTCCCACGGAGAAGTAGAGGCCAACTCGCCAGGAATGTTGTCAAACATTAGCGCCAAGATGATAGGTTGGGTTAGGTTAGGTTATATTACGTTATAGATGTATTTAAACGTCCCGCGGAGACGTAGAGGCCAAATCGCCATGAATATTTTCAAATATTACCGTCGAGATGTTAGGTTGGGTTAGGTTAGGTTATATTACGTTATTGATGTATATAAAGGTCCCACGGAGACGTAGAGGCCAAATCGCCAGGTATGTTGTCAAATATTAGCGCCGAGATGATAGGTTGGGTTAGGTTAGGTTATATTACGTTATAGATGTATATACAGGTCCCACGGAGACGTAGAGGACAACTCGCCAGGAATGTTTCCAAATATTACCGCCGAGATGTTAGGTTCGGTTAGGTTAGGTTATATTACGTTATAGATATATAAAAAGATCCCACGGAGACGTAGAGGCCAACTCGCCAGGTATGTTTTCAAATACTACCGCCGAGATGTTAGGTTGGGTTAGGTTAGGTTATATTACGTTATTGATGTATATAAAGGTCCCACGGAGACGTAGATGCCAACTCGCCAGGTATGTTGTCAAATATTAGCGCCGAGATGATAGGTTGGTTTAGGTTAGGTTATATTACGTTATAGATGTATATAAAGGTCCCACGGATACGTAGAGGCCAACTCGCCAGGAATGTTTTCAAAAATTACCGCCGACATGATAGGTTGGGTTAGGTTAGATTATATTACGTTATTGATGTATATGAAGGTCAAACCGAGACGTAGAGGCCAACTCGCCAGGAATGTTGTCAAATATTACCGCCGAGATGTTAGGTTGGGTTAGGTTAGGTTATATTACGTTACTGATGTATATAAAGGTCCCACGGAGACGGAGACGCCAACTCGCCAGGAATGTTGTCAAATATTACCGCCGAGATGTTAGGTTGGGTTAGGTTAGGTTATATTACGTTATAGATGTATATAAAGGTCCCACGGAGACGTAGAGGCCAACAAGCCAGGAATGTTGTCAAATATTACCGCCGAGATGATAGGTTGGGTTAGGTTAGGTTATATTTCGTTATTGATGTATATGAAGCTCTCACGGAGACGTAGAGGCCAACTCGCCAGGAATGCTGTCAAACGTCATCGCCGAGATGATAGGTTGGGTTAGGTTAGATTATATTTCGGTATTGATGTATATGAAGGTCCCACGGAGAAGTAGAGGCCAACTCGCCAGGAATGTTGTCAAACATTAGCGCCAAGATGATAGGTTGGGTTAGGTTAGGTTATATTACGTTATAGATGTATTTAAACGTCCCGCGGAGACGTAGAGGCCAAATCGCCAGGAATGTTTCCAAATATTACCGCCGAGATGTTAGGTTCGGTTACGTTAGGTTATATTTCGTTATTGATATGTATGAAGGTCCCACGGAGAAGTAGATTCCAACTCGCCAGGAATGTTGTCAAACATTAGCGCCAAGATGATAGGTTGGGTTAGGTTAGGTTATATAACGTTATGGATGTATATAAAGGTCCCAAGGAGACGTAGAGGCCAACTCGCCAGGAATGTTTTCAAATATTACCGCCGAGATGTTAGGTTGGGTTAGGTTAGATTATATAACGTTATAGATGTATATAAAGGTCCCACGGAGACGTAGAGGCCAACTCGCCAGGAATGTTGTCAAACATTAGCGCCGAGATGATAGGTTGGTTTAGGTTAGGTTATATTACGTTATTGATGTATATAAATGTACCACGGAGACGTAGAGGCCAACTCGCCATGAATATTTTCAAATATTACCGCCGAGATGTTAGGTTGGGTTGGGTTAGGTTATATTACGTTATAGATGTATATAAAGGTCCCACGGAGACGTAGAGGCCAACTCGCCAGGAGTGTTTTCAAATATTACCGCCGAGATGTTAGGTTGGGTTAGGTTAGGTTATATTACGTTATAGATGTATTTAAAGGTCCCGCGGAGACGTAGAGGCCAACAAGCCAGGAATGTGATCAAATATTACCGCCGAGATGTTAGGTTGGGTTAGGTTAGGTTATATTACGTTATTGATGTGTATAAAGGTCCCACGGAGACGGAGAAGCCATCTCGCCAGGAATGTTGTCAAATATTACCGCCGAGATGTTAGGTTGGGTTAGGTTAGGTTATATTACGTTATTGATGTATATAAAGGTCCCGCGGAGACGTAGAGGCCAACTCGCCAGGTATGTTTTCAAATACTACCGCCGAGATGTTAGGTTGGGTTAGGTTAGGTTATATTACGTTATTGATGTGTAAAAAGATCCCACGGAGACGGAGAAGCCAACTCGCCAGGAATGTTGTCAAATATTACCGCCGAGATGTTAGGTTGGGTTAGGTTAGATTATATAACGTTATAGATGTACATAAATGTCCCACGGAGACGTAGAGGCCAACTCGCCAGGAATGTTGTCAAACATTACCGCCGAGATGTTAGGTTGGGTTAGGTTAGGTTATATTACGTTATAGATGTATATAAAGGTCCCACGGAGACGTAGAGGCCAACAAGCCAGGAATGTGTTCAAATATTACCGCCGAGATGTTAGGTTGGGTTAGGTTAGGTTATATTACGTTATTGATGTATATAAATGTACCACGGAGACGTAGAGGCCAACTCGCCATGAATATTTTCAAATATTAGCGCCGAGATGATAGGTTGGGTTAGGTTAGGTTATATTACGTTATAGATGTATATTAAGGTCCCACGGATACGTAGAGGCCAACTCGCCAGGAATGTTTTCAAAAATTACCGCCGACATGATAGGTTGGGTTAGGTTAGATTATATTACGTTATTGATGTATATGAAGGTCAAACCGAGAAGTAGAGGCCAACTCGCCAGGAATGTTGTCAAATATTACCGCCGAGATGTTAGGTTGGGTTAGGTTAGGTTATATTACGTTACTGATGTATATAAAGGTCCCACGGAGACGGAGACGCCAACTCGCCAGGAATGTTGTCAAATATTACCGCCGAGATGTTAGGTTGGGTTAGGTTAGGTTATATTACGTTATAGATGTATATAAAGGTCCCACGGAGACGTAGAGGCCAACAAGCCAGGAATGTGTTCAAATATTACCGCCGAGATGTTAGGTTGGGTGAGGTTAGGTTATGTTACGTTATAGATGTATTTAAAGGTCCCTCGGAGACGCAGAGGCCAACAAGCCAGGGATGTGATCAAATATTACCGCCGAGATGTTAGGTTGGGTTAGGTTAGGTTATATTACGTTATTGACGTATTTAAAGGTCCCGCGGAGACGTAGAGGCCAACTCGCCATGAATATTTTCAAATATTACCGTCGAGATGTTAGGTTGGGTTAGGTTAGGTTATATTACGTTATTGATGTATATAAAGGTCCCACGGAGACGTAGAGGCCAAATCGCCAGGTATGTTGTCAAATATTAGCGCCGAGATGATAGGCTGGGTTAGGTTAGGTTATATTACGTTATAGATGTATATACAGGTCCCACGGAGACGTAGAGGACAACTCGCCAGGAATGTTTCCAAATATTACCGCCGAGATGTTAGGTTCGGTTAGGTTAGGTTATATTACGTTATAGATATATAAAAAGATCCCACGGAGACGTAGAGGCCAACTCGCCAGGTATGTTTCCAAATACTACCGCCGAGATGTTAGGTTGGGTTAGGTTAGGTTATATTACGTTATTGATGTATATAAAGGTCCCACGGAGACGTAGATGCCAACTCGCCAGTTATGTTGTCAAATATTAGCGCCGAGATGATAGGTTGGGTTAGGTTAGGTTATATTACGTTATAGATGTATATAAAGGTCCCACGGATACGTAGAGGCCAACTCGCCAGGAATGTTTTCAAAAATTACCGCCGACATGATAGGTTGGGTTAGGTTAGATTATATTACGTTATTGATGTATATGAAGGTCAAACCGAGACGTAGAGGCCAACTCGCCAGGAATGTTGTCAAATATTACCGCCGAGATGTTAGGTTGGTTTAGGTTAGGTTATATTACGTTACTGATGTATATAAAGGTCCCACGGAGACGGAGAAGCCAACTCGCCAGGAATGTTGTCAAATATTACCGCCGAGATGTTAGGTTGGGTTAGGTTAGGTTATATTACGTTATAGATGTATATAAAGGTCCCACGGAGACGTAGAGGCCAACAAGCCAGGAATGTTGTCAAATATTACCGCCGAGATGATAGGTTGGGTTAGGTTAGGTTATATTTCGTTATTGATGTATATGAAGCTCTCACGGAGACGTAGAGGCCAACTCGCCAGGAATGCTGTCAAACGTCATCGCCGAGATGATAGGTTGGGTTAGGTTAGGTTATATTTCGTTATTGATGTATATGAAGGTCCCACGGAGAAGTAGAGGCCAACTCGCCAGGAATGTTGTCAAACATTAGCGCCAAGATGATAGGTTGGGTTAGGTTAGGTTATATTACGTTATAGATGTATTTAAACGTCCCACGGAGACGTAGATGCCAACTCGCCAGGTATGTTGTCAAATATTAGCGCCGAGATGATAGGTTGGTTTAGGTTAGGTTATATTACGTTATAGATGTATATAAAGGTCCCACGGATACGTAGAGGCCAACTCGCCAGGAATGTTTTCAAAAATTACCGCCGACATGATAGGTTGGGTTAGGTTAGATTATATTACGTTATTGATGTATATGAAGGTCAAACCGAGACGTAGAGGCCAACTCGCCAGGAATGTTGTCAAATATTACCGCCGAGATGTTAGGTTGGGTTAGGTTAGGTTATATTACGTTACTGATGTATATAAAGGTCCCACGGAGACGGAGACGCCAACTCGCCAGGAATGTTGTCAAATATTACCGCCGAGATGTTAGGTTGGGTTAGGTTAGGTTATATTACGTTATAGATGTATATAAAGGTCCCACGGAGACGTAGAGGCCAACAAGCCAGGAATGTTGTCAAATATTACCGCCGAGATGATAGGTTGGGTTAGGTTAGGTTATATTTCGTTATTGATGTATATGAAGCTCTCACGGAGACGTAGAGGCCAACTCGCCAGGAATGCTGTCAAACGTCATCGCCGAGATGATAGGTTGGGTTAGGTTAGGTTATATTTCGGTATTGATGTATATGAAGGTCCCACGGAGAAGTAGAGGCCAACTCGCCAGGAATGTTGTCAAACATTAGCGCCAAGATGATAGGTTGGGTTAGGTTAGGTTATATTACGTTATAGATGTATTTAAACGTCCCGCGGAGACGTAGAGGCCAAATCGCCAGGAATGTTTCCAAATATTACCGCCGAGATGTTAGGTTCGGTTACGTTAGGTTATATTTCGTTATTGATATGTATGAAGGTCCCACGGAGAAGTAGATTCCAACTCGCCAGGAATGTTGTCAAACATTAGCGCCAAGATGATAGGTTGGGTTAGGTTAGGTTATATAACGTTATGGATGTATATAAAGGTCCCAAGGAGACGTAGAGGCCAACTCGCCAGGAATGTTTTCAAATATTACCGCCGAGATGATAGGTTGGGTTAGGTTAGATTATATAACGTTATAGATGTATATAAAGGTCCCACGGAGACGTAGAGGCCAACTCGCCAGGAATGTTGTCAAACATTAGCGCCGAGATGATAGGTTGGTTTAGGTTAGGTTATATTACGTTATTGATGTATATAAATGTACCACGGAGACGTAGAGGCCAACTCGCCATGAATATTTTCAAATATTACCGCCGAGATGTTAGGTTGGGTTGGGTTAGGTTATATTACGTTATAGATGTATATAAAGGTCCCACGGAGACGTAGAGGCCAACTCGCCAGGAGTGTTTTCAAATATTACCGCCGAGATGTTAGGTTGGGTTAGGTTAGGTTATATTACGTTATAGATGTATTTAAAGGTCCCGCGGAGACGTAGAGGCCAACAAGCCAGGAATGTGATCAAATATTACCGCCGAGATGTTAGGTTGGGTTAGGTTAGGTTATATTACGTTATTGATGTGTATAAAGGTCCCACGGAGACGGAGAAGCCATCTCGCCAGGAATGTTGTCAAATATTACCGCCGAGATGTTAGGTTGGGTTAGGTTAGGTTATATTACGTTATTGATGTATATAAAGGTCCCGCGGAGACGTAGAGGCCAACTCGCCAGGTATGTTTTCAAATACTACCGCCGAGATGTTAGGTTGGGTTAGGTTAGGTTATATTACGTTATTGATGTGTAAAAAGATCCCACGGAGACGGAGAAGCCAACTCGCCAGGAATGTTGTCAAATATTACCGCCGAGATGTTAGGTTGGGTTAGGTTAGATTATATAACGTTATAGATGTACATAAATGTCCCACGGAGACGTAGAGGCCAACTCGCCAGGAATGTTGTCAAACATTACCGCCGAGATGTTAGGTTGGGTGAGGTTAGGTTATGTTACGTTATAGATGTATTTAAAGGTCCCTCGGAGACGCAGAGGCCAACAAGCCAGGGATGTGATCAAATATTACCGCCGAGATGTTAGGTTGGGTTAGGTTAGGTTATATTACGTTATTGACGTATTTAAAGGTCCCGCGGAGACGTAGAGGCCAACTCGCCATGAATATTTTCAAATATTACCGTCGAGATGTTAGGTTGGGTTAGGTTAGGTTATATTACGTTATTGATGTATATAAAGGTCCCACGGAGACGTAGAGGCCAAATCGCCAGGTATGTTGTCAAATATTAGCGCCGAGATGATAGGCTGGGTTAGGTTAGGTTATATTACGTTATAGATGTATATACAGGTCCCACGGAGACGTAGAGGACAACTCGCCAGGAATGTTTCCAAATATTACCGCCGAGATGTTAGGTTCGGTTAGGTTAGGTTATATTACGTTATAGATATATAAAAAGATCCCACGGAGACGTAGAGGCCAACTCGCCAGGTATGTTTCCAAATACTACCGCCGAGATGTTAGGTTGGGTTAGGTTAGGTTATATTACGTTATTGATGTATATAAAGGTCCCACGGAGACGTAGATGCCAACTCGCCAGTTATGTTGTCAAATATTAGCGCCGAGATGATAGGTTGGGTTAGGTTAGGTTATATTACGTTATAGATGTATATAAAGGTCCCACGGATACGTAGAGGCCAACTCGCCAGGAATGTTTTCAAAAATTACCGCCGACATGATAGGTTGGGTTAGGTTAGATTATATTACGTTATTGATGTATATGAAGGTCAAACCGAGACGTAGAGGCCAACTCGCCAGGAATGTTGTCAAATATTACCGCCGAGATGTTAGGTTGGTTTAGGTTAGGTTATATTACGTTACTGATGTATATAAAGGTCCCACGGAGACGGAGAAGCCAACTCGCCAGGAATGTTGTCAAATATTACCGCCGAGATGTTAGGTTGGGTTAGGTTAGGTTATATTACGTTATAGATGTATATAAAGGTCCCACGGAGACGTAGAGGCCAACAAGCCAGGAATGTTGTCAAATATTACCGCCGAGATGATAGGTTGGGTTAGGTTAGGTTATATTTCGTTATTGATGTATATGAAGCTCTCACGGAGACGTAGAGGCCAACTCGCCAGGAATGCTGTCAAACGTCATCGCCGAGATGATAGGTTGGGTTAGGTTAGGTTATATTTCGTTATTGATGTATATGAAGGTCCCACGGAGAAGTAGAGGCCAACTCGCCAGGAATGTTGTCAAACATTAGCGCCAAGATGATAGGTTGGGTTAGGTTAGGTTATATTACGTTATAGATGTATTTAAACGTCCCGCGGAGACGTAGAGGCCAAATCGCCATGAATATTTTCAAATATTACCGTCGAGATGTTAGGTTGGGTTAGGTTAGGTTATATTACGTTATTGATGTATATAAAGGTCCCACGGAGACGTAGAGGCCAAATCGCCAGGTATGTTGTCAAATATTAGCGCCGAGATGATAGGTTGGGTTAGGTTAGGTTATATTACGTTATAGATGTATATACAGGTCCCACAGAGACGTAGAGGACAACTCGCCAGGAATGTTTCCAAATATTACCGCCGAGATGTTAGGTTCGGTTAGGTTAGGTTATATTACGTTATAGATATATAAAAAGATCCCACGGAGACGTAGAGGCCAACTAGCCAGGTATGTTTTCAAATACTACCGCCGAGATGTTAGGTTGGGTTAGGTTAGGTTATATTACGTTATTGATGTATATAAAGGTCCCACGGAGACGTAGATGCCAACTCGCCAGGTATGTTGTCAAATATTAGCGCCGAGATGATAGGTTGGTTTAGGTTAGGTTATATTACGTTATAGATGTATATAAAGGTCCCACGGATACGTAGAGGCCAACTCGCCAGGAATGTTTTCAAAAATTACCGCCGACATGATAGGTTGGGTTAGGTTAGATTATATTACGTTATTGATGTATATGAAGGTCAAACCGAGACGTAGAGGCCAACTCGCCAGGAATGTTGTCAAATATTACCGCCGAGATGTTAGGTTGGGTTAGGTTAGGTTATATTACGTTACTGATGTATATAAAGGTCCCACGGAGACGGAGACGCCAACTCGCCAGGAATGTTGTCAAATATTACCGCCAAGATGATAGGTTGGGTTAGGTTAGGTTATATTACGTTACTGATGTATATAAAGGTCCCACGGAGACGGAGACGCCAACTCGCCAGGAATGTTGTCAAATATTACCGCCGAGATGTTAGGTTGGGTTAGGTTAGGTTATATTACGTTATAGATGTATATAAAGGTCCCACGGAGACGTAGAGGCCAACAAGCCAGGAATGTTGTCAAATATTACCGCCGAGATGATAGGTTGGGTTAGGTTAGGTTATATTTCGTTATTGATGTATATGAAGCTCTCACGGAGACGTAGAGGCCAACTCGCCAGGAATGCTGTCAAACGTCATCGCCGAGATGATAGGTTGGGTTAGGTTAGGTTATATTTCGTTATTGATGTATATGAAGGTCCCACGGAGAAGTAGAGGCCAACTCGCCAGGAATGTTGTCAAACATTAGCGCCAAGACGATAGCTTGGGTTAGGTTAGGTTATATTACGTTATAGATGTATTTAAACGTCCCGCGGAAACGTAGAGGCCAAATCGCCAGGAATGTTTCCAAATATTACCGCCGAGATGTTAGGTTCGGTTAGGTTAGGTTATATTTCGTTATTGATGTATATGAAGGTCCCACGGAGAAGTAGAGGCCAACTCGCCATGAATATTTTCAAATATTACCGCCGAGATGTTAGGTTGGGTTAGGTTAGGTTATATTACGTTATTGATGTATATAACGGTCCCACGGAGACGTAGAGGCCAACTCGCCAGGTATGTTGTCAAATATTAGCGCCGAGATGATAGGTTGGGTTAGGTTAGGTTATATTACGTTATAGATGTATATAAAGGTCCCACGGATACGTAGAGGCCAACTCGCCAGGAATGTTTTCAAAAATTACCGCCGACATGATAGGTTGGGTTAGGTTAGATTATATTACGTTATTGATGTATATGAAGGTCAAACCGAGACGTAGAGGCCAACTCGCCAGGAATGTTGTCAAATATTACCGCCGAGATGTTAGGTTGGGTTAGGTTAGGTTATATTACGTTACTGATGTATATAAAGGTCCCACGGAGACGGAGACGCCAACTCGCCAGGAATGTTGTCAAATATTACCGCCAAGATGATAGGTTGGGTTAGGTTAGGTTATATTACGTTACTGATGTATATAAAGGTCCCACGGAGACGGAGACGCCAACTCGCCAGGAATGTTGTCAAATATTACCGCCGAGATGTTAGGTTGGGTTAGGTTAGGTTATATTACGTTATAGATGTATATAAAGGTCCCACGGAGACGTAGAGGCCAACAAGCCAGGAATGTTGTCAAATATTACCGCCGAGATGATAGGTTGGGTTAGGTTAGGTTATATTTCGTTATTGATGTATATGAAGCTCTCACGGAGACGTAGAGGCCAACTCGCCAGGAATGCTGTCAAACGTCATCGCCGAGATGATAGGTTGGGTTAGGTTAGGTTATATTTCGTTATTGATGTATATGAAGGTCCCACGGAGAAGTAGAGGCCAACTCGCCAGGAATGTTGTCAAACATTAGCGCCAAGACGATAGCTTGGGTTAGGTTAGGTTATATTACGTTATAGATGTATTTAAACGTCCCGCGGAAACGTAGAGGCCAAATCGCCAGGAATGTTTCCAAATATTACCGCCGAGATGTTAGGTTCGGTTAGGTTAGGTTATATTTCGTTATTGATGTATATGAAGGTCCCACGGAGAAGTAGAGGCCAACTCGCCATGAATATTTTCAAATATTACCGCCGAGATGTTAGGTTGGGTTAGGTTAGGTTATATTACGTTATTGATGTATATAACGGTCCCACGGAGACGTAGAGGCCAACTCGCCAGGTATGTTGTCAAATATTAGCGCCGAGATGATAGGTTGGGTTAGGTTAGGTTATATTACGTTATAGATGTATATAAAGGTCCTACGGAGACGTAGATGCCAACTCGCCAGGTATGTTGTCAAATATTAGCGCCGAGATGATAGGTTGGGTTAGGTTAGGTTATATTACGTTATAGATGTATATAAAGGTCCCACGGAGACGTAGAGGCCAACTCGCCAGGAATGTTTTCAAAAATTACCGCCGAGATGATAGGTTGGGTTAGGTTAGGTTATATTTCGTTATTGATGTATATGAAGCACTCACGGAGACGTAGAGGCCAACTCGCCAGGAATGCTGTCAAACGTCATCGCCGAGATGATAGGTTGGGTTAGGTTAGGTTATATTTCGTTATTGATGTATATGAAGGTCCCACGGAGAAGTAGAGGCCAACTCGCCAGGAATGTTGTCAAACATTAGCGCCAAGATGATAGGTTGGGTTAGGTTAGGTTATATTACGTTATAGATGTATTTAAACGTCCCGCGGTGACGTAGAGGCCAAATCGCCAGGAATGTTTCCAAATATTACCGCCGAGATGTTAGGTTCGGTTACGTTAGGTTATATTTCGTTATTGATGTATATGAAGGTCCCACGGAGAAGTAGAGGCCAACTCGCCAGGAATGTTGTCAAACATTAGCGCCAAGATGATAGGTTGGGTTAGGTTAGGTTATATAACGTTATGGATGTATATAAAGGTCCCACGGAGACGTAGAGGCCAACTCGCCAGGAATGTTTTCAAATATTACCGCCGAGATGTTAGGTTGGGTTAGGTTAGATTATATAACGTTATAGATGTATATAAAGGTCCCACGGAGACGTAGAGGCCAACTCGCCAGGAATGTTGTCAAATATTACCGCCGAGATGATAGGTTGGGTTAGGTTAGGTTATATTTCGTTATTGATGTATATGAAGCACTCACGGAGACGTAGAGGCCAACTCGCCAGGAATGCTGTCAAACGTCATCGCCGAGATGATAGGTTGGGTTAGGTTAGGTTATATTACGTTATTGATGTATATAAAGGTCCCACGGAGACGTAGATGCCAACTCGCCAGGTATGTTGTCAAATATTAGCGCCGAGATGATAGGTTGGGTTAGGTTAGGTTATATTACGTTATAGATGTATATAAAGGTCCCACGGAGACGTAGAGGCCAACTCGCCAGGAATGTTTTCAAATATTACCGCCGAGATGTTAGGTTGGGTTAGGTTAGGTTATATTACGTTATAGATGTATATAAAGGTCCCACGGAGACGTAGAGGCCAACAAGCCAGGAATGTTGTCAAATATTACCGCCGAGATGATAGGTTGGGTTAGGTTAGGTTATATTTCGTTATTGATGTATATGAAGCTCTCACGGAGACGTAGAGGCCAACTCGCCAGGAATGCTGTCAAACGTCATCGCCGAGATGATAGGTTGGGTTAGGTTAGGTTATATTTCGTTATTGATGTATATGAAGGTCCCACGGAGAAGTAGAGGCCAACTCGCCAGGAATGTTGTCAAACATTAGCGCCAAGATGATAGGTTGGGTTAGGTTAGGTTATATTACGTTATAGATGTATTTAAACGTCCCGCGGAGACGTAGAGGCCAAATCGCCATGAATATTTTCAAATATTACCGTCGAGATGTTAGGTTGGGTTAGGTTAGGTTATATTACGTTATTGATGTATATAAAGGTCCCACGGAGACGTAGAGGCCAAATCGCCAGGTATGTTGTCAAATATTAGCGCCGAGATGATAGGTTGGGTTAGGTTAGGTTATATTACGTTATAGATGTATATACAGGTCCCACAGAGACGTAGAGGACAACTCGCCAGGAATGTTTCCAAATATTACCGCCGAGATGTTAGGTTCGGTTAGGTTAGGTTATATTACGTTATAGATATATAAAAAGATCCCACGGAGACGTAGAGGCCAACTAGCCAGGTATGTTTTCAAATACTACCGCCGAGATGTTAGGTTGGGTTAGGTTAGGTTATATTACGTTATTGATGTATATAAAGGTCCCACGGAGACGTAGATGCCAACTCGCCAGGTATGTTGTCAAATATTAGCGCCGAGATGATAGGTTGGTTTAGGTTAGGTTATATTACGTTATAGATGTATATAAAGGTCCCACGGATACGTAGAGGCCAACTCGCCAGGAATGTTTTCAAAAATTACCGCCGACATGATAGGTTGGGTTAGGTTAGATTATATTACGTTATTGATGTATATGAAGGTCAAACCGAGACGTAGAGGCCAACTCGCCAGGAATGTTGTCAAATATTACCGCCGAGATGTTAGGTTGGGTTAGGTTAGGTTATATTACGTTACTGATGTATATAAAGGTCCCACGGAGACGGAGACGCCAACTCGCCAGGAATGTTGTCAAATATTACCGCCAAGATGATAGGTTGGGTTAGGTTAGGTTATATTACGTTACTGATGTATATAAAGGTCCCACGGAGACGGAGACGCCAACTCGCCAGGAATGTTGTCAAATATTACCGCCGAGATGTTAGGTTGGGTTAGGTTAGGTTATATTACGTTATAGATGTATATAAAGGTCCCACGGAGACGTAGAGGCCAACAAGCCAGGAATGTTGTCAAATATTACCGCCGAGATGATAGGTTGGGTTAGGTTAGGTTATATTTCGTTATTGATGTATATGAAGCTCTCACGGAGACGTAGAGGCCAACTCGCCAGGAATGCTGTCAAACGTCATCGCCGAGATGATAGGTTGGGTTAGGTTAGGTTATATTTCGTTATTGATGTATATGAAGGTCCCACGGAGAAGTAGAGGCCAACTCGCCAGGAATGTTGTCAAACATTAGCGCCAAGACGATAGCTTGGGTTAGGTTAGGTTATATTACGTTATAGATGTATTTAAACGTCCCGCGGAAACGTAGAGGCCAAATCGCCAGGAATGTTTCCAAATATTACCGCCGAGATGTTAGGTTCGGTTAGGTTAGGTTATATTTCGTTATTGATGTATATGAAGGTCCCACGGAGAAGTAGAGGCCAACTCGCCATGAATATTTTCAAATATTACCGCCGAGATGTTAGGTTGGGTTAGGTTAGGTTATATTACGTTATTGATGTATATAACGGTCCCACGGAGACGTAGAGGCCAACTCGCCAGGTATGTTGTCAAATATTAGCGCCGAGATGATAGGTTGGGTTAGGTTAGGTTATATTACGTTATAGATGTATATAAAGGTCCTACGGAGACGTAGATGCCAACTCGCCAGGTATGTTGTCAAATATTAGCGCCGAGATGATAGGTTGGGTTAGGTTAGGTTATATTACGTTATAGATGTATATAAAGGTCCCACGGAGACGTAGAGGCCAACTCGCCAGGAATGTTTTCAAAAATTACCGCCGAGATGATAGGTTGGGTTAGGTTAGGTTATATTTCGTTATTGATGTATATGAAGCACTCACGGAGACGTAGAGGCCAACTCGCCAGGAATGCTGTCAAACGTCATCGCCGAGATGATAGGTTGGGTTAGGTTAGGTTATATTTCGTTATTGATGTATATGAAGGTCCCACGGAGAAGTAGAGGCCAACTCGCCAGGAATGTTGTCAAACATTAGCGCCAAGATGATAGGTTGGGTTAGGTTAGGTTATATTACGTTATAGATGTATTTAAACGTCCCGCGGTGACGTAGAGGCCAAATCGCCAGGAATGTTTCCAAATATTACCGCCGAGATGTTAGGTTCGGTTACGTTAGGTTATATTTCGTTATTGATGTATATGAAGGTCCCACGGAGAAGTAGAGGCCAACTCGCCAGGAATGTTGTCAAACATTAGCGCCAAGATGATAGGTTGGGTTAGGTTAGGTTATATAACGTTATGGATGTATATAAAGGTCCCACGGAGACGTAGAGGCCAACTCGCCAGGAATGTTTTCAAATATTACCGCCGAGATGTTAGGTTGGGTTAGGTTAGATTATATAACGTTATAGATGTATATAAAGGTCCCACGGAGACGTAGAGGCCAACTCGCCAGGAATGTTGTCAAATATTACCGCCGAGATGATAGGTTGGGTTAGGTTAGGTTATATTTCGTTATTGATGTATATGAAGCACTCACGGAGACGTAGAGGCCAACTCGCCAGGAATGCTGTCAAACGTCATCGCCGAGATGATAGGTTGGGTTAGGTTAGGTTATATTACGTTATTGATGTATATAAAGGTCCCACGGAGACGTAGATGCCAACTCGCCAGGTATGTTGTCAAATATTAGCGCCGAGATGATAGGTTGGGTTAGGTTAGGTTATATTACGTTATAGATGTATATAAAGGTCCCACGGAGACGTAGAGGCCAACTCGCCAGGAATGTTTTCAAATATTACCGCCGAGATGTTAGGTTGGGTTAGGTTAGGTTATATTACGTTATAGATGTATTTAAAGGTCCCGCGGAGACGTAGAGGCCAACAAGCCAGGAATGTTGTCAAATATAACCGCCGAGATGTTAGGTTGGGTTAGGTTACGTTATATTACGTTATTGATGTATATAAAGGTCCCACGGAGACGGAGACGCCAACTCGCCAGGAATGTTGTCAAACATTAGCGCCAAGATGATAGGTTGGGTTAGGTTAGGTTATATTACGTTATAGATGTATTTAAACGTCCCGCGGAGACATAGAGGCCAACAAGCCAGGAATGTGATCAAATATTACCGCCGAGAAGTTAGGTTGGGTTAGGTTAGGCTATATTACGTTATTGATGTATATAAAGGTCCCACGGAGACGTAGAGGCCAACTCGCCAGGTATGTTGTCAAATATTAGCGCCGAGATGATAGGTTGGGTTAGGTTAGGTTATATTACGTTATAGATGTATATAAAGGTCCCACGGAGACGGAGACGCCAACTCGCCAGGAATGTTGTCAAATATTACCGCCGAGATGTTAGGTTGGGTTAGGTTAGGTTATATTACGTTATAGATGTATATAAAGGTCCCACGGAGACGTAGAGGCCAACAAGCCAGGAATGTTGTCAAATATTACCGCCGAGATGATAGGTTGGGTTAGGTTAGGTTATATTTCGTTATTGATGTATATGAAGGTCAAACCGAGACGTAGAGGCCAACTCGCCAGGAATGTTGTCAAACATTAGCGCCAAGATGATAGGTTGGGTTAGGTTAGGTTATATTACGTTATAGATGTATTTAAACGTCCCGCGGAGACGTAGAGGCCAAATCGCCAGGAATGTTTCCAAATATTACCGCCGAGATGTTAGGTTCGGTTAGGTTAGGTTATATTTCGTTATTGATGTATATGAAGGTCCCACGGAGAAGTAGAGGCCAACTCGCCATGAATATTTTCAAATATTACCGCCGAGATGTTAGGTTCAGTTAGGTTAGGTTATATTACGTTATTGATGTATATAAATGTCCCACGGAGACGTAGAGGCCAACTCGCCAGGAATGTTGTCAAATATTACCGCCGAGATGATAGGTTGGGTTAGGTTAGGTTATATTTCGTTATTGATGTATATGAAGCACTCACGGAGACGTAGAGGCCAACTCGCCAGGAATGCTGTCAACCGTCATCGCCGAGATGATAGGTTGGGTTAGGTTAGGTTATATTTCGTTATTGATGTATATGAAGGTCCCACGGAGAAGTAGAGGCCAACTCGCCAGCAATGTTGTCAAACATTAGCGCCAAGATGATAGGTTGGGTTAGGTTAGGTTATATTACGTTATAGATGTATTCAAACGTCCCGCGGTGACGTAGAGGCCAAATCGCCAGGAATGTTGTCAAATATTACCGCCGAGATGTTAGATTGGGTTAGGTTAGATTATATAACGTTATAGATGTATATAAAGGTCCCACGGAGACGTAGAGGCCAACTCGCCACGAATTTGTCAAATATTACCGCCGAGATGATAGGTTGGGTTAGGTTAGGTTATATTTCGTTATTGATGTATATGAAGCACTCACGGAGACGTAGAGGCCAACTCGCCAGGAATGCTGTCAAACGTCATCGCCGAGATGATAGGTTGGGTTAGGTTAGGTTATATTACGTTATTGATGTATATAAAGGTCCCACGGAGACGTAGATGCCAACTCGCCAGGTATGTTGTCAAATATTAGCGCCGAGATGATAGGTTGGGTTAGGTTAGGTTATATTACGTTATAGATGTATATAAAGGTCCCACGGAGACGTAGAGGCCAACTCGCCAGGAATGTTTCCGAATATTACCGCCGAGATGTTAGGTTGGGTTAGGTTAGGTTATATTACGTTATTGGTGTATATAAAGGTCCCACGGAGACGTAGAGGCCAACTCACCAGGTATGTTGTCAAATATTAGCGCCGAGATGATAGGTTGGGTTAGGTTAGGTTATATTTCGTTATTGATGTATATGAAGCACTCACGGAGACGTAGAGGCCAACTCGCCAGGAATGCTGTCAAACGTCATCGCCGAGATGATAGGTTGGGTTAGGTTAGGTTATATTTCGTTATTGATGTATATGAAGGTCCCACGGAGAAGTAGAGGCCAACTCGCCAGGAATGTTGTCAAACATTAGCGCCAAGATGATAGGTTGGGCTAGGTTAGGTTATATTACGTTATAGATGTATTTAAACGTCCCGCGGTGACGTAGAGGCCAAATCGCCAGGAATGTTTCCAAATATTACCGCCGAGATGTTAGGTTCGGTTACGTTAGGTTATATTTCGTTATTGATGTATATGAAGGTCCCACGGAGAAGTAGAGGCCAACTCGCCAGGAATGTTGTCAAACATTAGCGCCAAGATGATAGGTTGGGTTAGGTTAGGTTATATAACGTTATGGATGTATATAAAGGTCCCACGGAGACGTAGAGGCCAACTCGCCAGGAATGTTTTCAAATATTACCGCCGAGATGTTAGGTTGGGTTAGGTTAGATTATATAACGTTATAGATGTATATAAAGGTCCCACGGAGACGTAGAGGCCAACTCGCCAGGAATGTTGTCAAATATTACCGCCGAGATGATAGGTTGGGTTAGGTTAGGTTATATTTCGTTATTGATGTATATGAAGCACTCACGGAGACGTAGAGGCCAACTCGCCAGGAATGCTGTCAAACGTCATCGCCGAGATGATAGGTTGGGTTAGGTTAGGTTATATTACGTTATTGATGTATATAAAGGTCCCACGGAGACGTAGATGCCAACTCGCCAGGTATGTTGTCAAATATTAGCGCCGAGATGATAGGTTGGGTTAGGTTAGGTTATATTACGTTATAGATGTATATAAAGGTCCCACGGAGACGTAGAGGCCAACTCGCCAGGTATGTTGTCAAATATTAGCGCCGAGATGATAGGTTGGGTTAGGTTAGGTTATATTACGTTGTAGATGTATATAAAGGTCCCACGGAGACGTAGAGGCCAACTCGCCAGGTATGTTTCCAAATATTACCGCCGAGATGTTAGGTTCGGTTAGGTTAGGTTATATTACGTTATTGATGTATAAAAAGATCCCACGGAGACGTAGAGGCCAACTCGCCAGGTATGTTTTCAAATACTACCGCCGTGATGTTAGGTTGGGTTAGGTTAGATTATATTACGTTATTGATGTATATGAAGGTCAAACCGAGACGTAGAGGCCAACTCGCCAGGAATGTTGTCAAACATTAGCGCCAAGATGATAGGTTGGGTTAGGTTAGGTTATATTACGTTATAGATGTATTTAAACGTCCCGCGGAGACGTAGAGGCCAAATCGCCAGGAATGTTTCCAAATATTACCGCCGAGATGTTAGGTTCGGTTAGGTTAGGTTATATTTCGTTATTGATGTATATGAAGGTCCCACGGAGAAGTAGAGGCCAACTCGCCATGAATATTTTCAAATATTACCGCCGAGATGTTAGGTTCAGTTAGGTTAGGTTATATTTCGTTATTGATGTATATGAAGGTCCCACGGAGAAGTAGAGGCCAACTCGCCAGCAATGTTGTCAAACATTAGCGCCAAGATGATAGGTTGGGTTAGGTTAGGTTATATTACGTTATAGATGTATTCAAACGTCCCGCGGTGACGTAGAGGCCAAATCGCCAGGAATGTTTCCAAATATTACCGCCGAGATGTTAGGTTCGGTTACGTTAGGTTATATTTCGTTATTGATGTATATGAAGGTCGCACGGAGAAGTAGAGTCCAACTCGCCAGGAATGTTGTCAAACATTAGCGCCAAGATGATAGGTTGGGTTAGGTTAGGTTATATTACGTTATTGATGTATATAAATGTCCCACGGAGACGTAGAGGCCAACTCGCCAGGAATGTTGTCAAATATTACCGCCGAGATGATAGGTTGGGTTAGGTTAGGTTATATTACGTTATAGATGTATATAAAGGTCCCACGGAGACGTAGAGGCCAACTCGCCAGGAATGTTTCCGAATATTACCGCCGAGATGTTAGGTTGGGTTAGGTTAGGTTATATTACGTTATTGATGTATATAAAGGTCCCACGGAGACGTAGAGGCCAACTCACCAGGTATGTTGTCAAATATTAGCGCCGAGATGATAGGTTGGGTTAGGTTACGTTATCTTACGTTATAGATGTATATAAAGGTCCCACGGAGACGTAGAGGCTAACTCGCCAGGAATGTTTCCAAATATTACCGCCGAGATGTTAGGTTCGGTTAGGTTAGGTTATATTACGTTATTGATGTATAAAAAGATCCCACGGAGAGGTAGAGGCCAACTCGCCAGGTATGTTTTCAAATACTACCGCCGAGATGTTAGGTTGGGTTAGGTTAGGTTATATTACGTTATTGATGTATATAAATGTCCCACGGAGACGTAGAGGCCAACCCGCCAGGTATGTTTTCAAATATTACCGCCGAGATGTTAGGTTCAGTTAGGTTAGGTTATATTACGTTATTGATGTATATAAAGGTCCCACGGAGACGGAGAAGCCAACTCGCCAGGAATGTTGTCAAATATTACCGCCGAGATGTTAGGTTGGGTTAGGTTAGGCTATATTACGTTATTGATGTATATAAATGTCCCACGGAGACGTAGAGGCCAACTCGCCAGGAATGTTGTCAAATATTACCGCCGAGATGATAGGTTGGGTTAGGTTAGGTTATATTACGTTATTGATGTATATAAAGGTCCCACGGAGACGTAGAGGCCAACTCGCCAGGAATGTTTTCAAATATTACCGCCGAGATGTTAGGTTGGGTTAGGTTAGGTTATATTACGTTATAGATGTATTTAAAGGTCCCGCGGAGACGTAGAGGCCAACAAGCCAGGAATGTGATCAAATATTACCGCCGAGATGTTAGGTTGGGTTAGGTTAGGTTATATTACGTTATTGACGTATTTAAAGGTCCCGCGGAGACGTAGAGGCCAACAAGCCAGGAATGTGATCAAATATTACCGCCGAGATGTTAGGTTGGGTTAGGTTAGGTTATATTACGTTATTGATGTATATAAAGGTCCCACGGAGACGTAGAGGCCAACCCGCCAGGTATGTTTTCAAATATTACCGCCGAGATGTTAGGTTGGGTTAGGTTAGGTTATATTACGTAATTGATGTATATAAATGTCCCACGGAGACGTAGAGGCCAACTCGCCAGGAATGTTTCCAAATATTACCGCCGAGATGTTAGGTTCGGTTAGGTTAGGTTATATTACGTTATTGATGTATAAAAAGATCCCACGGAGACGTAGAGGCCAACTCGCCAGGTATGTTTTCAAATACTACCGCCGAGATGTTAGGTTGGGTTAGGTTAGGTTATATTACGTTATTGATGTATATAAAGGTCCCACGGAGACGTAGATGCCAACTCGCCAGGTATGTTGTCAAATATTAGCGCCGAGATGATAGGTTGGGTTAGGTTAGGTTATATTACGTTATAGATGTATATAAAGGTCCCACGGATACGTAGAGGCCAACTCGCCAGGAATGTTTTCAAAAATTACCGCCGACATGATAGGTTGGGTTAGGTTAGATTATATTACGTTATTGATGTATATGAAGGTCAAACCGAGACGTAGAGGCCAACTCGCCAGGAATGTTGTCAAATATTACCGCCGAGATGTTAGGTTGGGTTAGGTTAGGTTATATTACGTTACTGATGTATATAAAGGTCCCACGGAGACGGAGACGCCAACTCGCCAGGAATGTTGTCAAATATTACCGCCGAGATGTTAGGTTGGGTTAGGTTAGGTTATATTTCGTTATTGATGTATATGAAGCTCTCACGGAGACGTAGAGGCCAACTCGCCAGGAATGCTGTCAAACGTCATCGCCGAGATGATAGGTTGGGTTAGGTTAGGTTATATTTCGTTATTGATGTATATGAAGGTCCCACGGAGAAGTAGAGGCCAACTCGCCAGGAATGTTGTCAAACATTAGCGCCAAGATGATAGCTTGGGTTAGGTTAGGTTATATTACGTTATAGATGTATTTAAACGTCCCGCGGAGACGTAGAGGCCAAATCGCCAGGAATGTTTCCAAATATTACCGCCGAGATGTTAGGTTCGGTTAGGTTAGGTTATATTTCGTTATTGATGTATATGAAGGTCCCACGGAGAAGTAGAGGCCTTCTCGCCATGAATATTTTCAAATATTACCGCCGAGATGTTAGGTTGGGTTAGGTTAGGTTATATTACGTTATTGATGTATATAAAGGTGCCACGGAGACGTAGAGGCCAACTCGCCAGGAATGTTTCCGAATATTACCGCCGAGATGTTAGGTTCGGTTAGGTTAGGTTATATTACGTTATTGATATATAAAAAGATCCCACGGAGACGTAGAGGCCAACTCGCCAGGTATGTTTTCAAATACTACCGCCGAGATGTTAGGTTGGGTTAGGTTAGGTTATATTACGTTATTGATGTATATAAAGGTCCCACGGAGACGTAGATGCCAACTCGCCAGGTATGTTGTCAAATATTAGCACCGAGATGATAGGTTGGGTTAGGTTAGGTTATATTACGTTATTGATGTATATAAAGGTGCCACGGAGACGTAGAGGCCAACTCGCCAGGAATGTTTCCGAATATTACCGCCGAGATGTTAGGTTCGGTTAGGTTAGGTTATATTACGTTATTGATATATAAAAAGATCCCACGGAGACGTAGAGGCCAACTCTCCAGGTATGTTTTCAAATACTACCGCCGAGATGTTAGGTTGGGTTAGGTTAGGTTATATTACGTTATTGATGTATATAAAGGTCCCACGGAGACGGAGACGCCAACTCGCCAGGAATGCTGTCAAACATTAGTGCCAAGATGATAGGTTGGGTTAGGTTAGGTTATATTACGTTATAGATGTATTTAAACGTCCCGCGGAGACGTAGAGGCCAACAAGCCAGGAATGTGATCAAATATTACCGCCGAGATGTTAGGTTGGGTTAGGTTAGATTATATAACGTTATAGATGTATATAAAGGTCCCACGGAGACGTAGAGGCCAACAAGCCAGGAATGTGTTCAAATATTACCGCCGAGATGTTAGGTTGGGTTAGGTTAGGTTATATTACGTTATTGATGTATATAAATGTACCACGGAGACGTAGAGGCCAACTCGCCATGAATATTTTCAAATATTACCGCCGAGATGTTAGGTTGGGTTAGGTTAGGTTATATTACGTTATTGATGTATATAAAGGTCCCACGGAGACGTAGAGGCCAACTCGCCAGGTATGTTGTCAAATATTAGCGCCGAGATGATAGGTTGGGTTAGGTTAGGTTATATTACGTTATAGATGTATATAAAGGTCCCACGGAGACGTAGAGGCCAACTCGCCACGAATGTTGTCAAATATTACCGCCGAGATGATAGGTTGGGTTAGGTTAGGTTATATTTCGTTATTGATGTATATGAAGCACTCACGGAGACGTAGAGGCCAACTCGCCAGGAATGCTGTCAAACGTCATCGCCGAGATGATAGGTTGGGTTAGGTTAGGTTATATTACGTTATTGATGTATATAAAGGTCCCACGGAGACGTAGATGCCAACTCGCCAGGTATGTTGTCAAATATTAGCGCCGAGATGATAGGTTGGGTTAGGTTAGGTTATATTACGTTATAGATGTATATAAAGGTCCCACGGAGACGTAGAGGCCAACTCGCCAGGAATGTTTCCGAATATTACCGCCGAGATGTTAGGTTGGGTTAGGTTAGGTTATATTACGTTATTGATGTATATAAAGGTCCCACGGAGACGTAGAGGCCAACTCACCAGGTATGTTGTCAAATATTAGCGCCGAGATGATAGGTTGGGTTAGGTTAGGTTATATTTCGTTATTGATGTATATGAAGCACTCACGGAGACGTAGAGGCCAACTCGCCAGGAATGCTGTCAAACGTCATCGCCGAGATGATAGGTTGGGTTAGGTTAGGTTATATTTCGTTATTGATGTATATGAAGGTCCCACGGAGAAGTAGAGGCCAACTCGCCAGGAATGTTGTCAAACATTAGCGCCAAGATGATAGGTTGGGTTAGGTTAGGTTATATTACGTTATAGATGTATTTAAACGTCCCGCGGTGACGTAGAGGCCAAATCGCCAGGAATGTTTCCAAATATTACCGCCGAGATGTTAGGTTCGGTTACGTTAGGTTATATTTCGTTATTGATGTATATGAAGGTCCCACGGAGAAGTAGAGGCCAACTCGCCAGGAATGTTGTCAAACATTAGCGCCAAGATGATAGGTTGGGTTAGGTTAGGTTATATAACGTTATGGATGTATATAAAGGTCCCACGGAGACGTAGAGGCCAACTCGCCAGGAATGTTTTCAAATATTACCGCCGAGATGTTAGGTTGGGTAAGGTTAGATTATATAACGTTATAGATGTATATAAAGGTCCCACGGAGACGTAGAGGCCAACTCGCCAGGAATGTTGTCAAATATTACCGCCGAGATGATAGGTTGGGTTAGGTTAGGTTATATTTCGTTATTGATGTATATGAAGCACTCACGGAGACGTAGAGGCCAACTCGCCAGGAATGCTGTCAAACGTCATCGCCGAGATGATAGGTTGGGTTAGGTTAGGTTATATTACGTTATTGATGTATATAAAGGTCCCACGGAGACGTAGATGCAAACTCGCCAGGTATGTTGTCAAATATTAGCGCCGAGATGATAGGTTGGGTTAGGTTAGGTTATATTACGTTATAGATGTATATAAAGGTCCCACGGAGACGTAGAGGCCAACTCGCCAGGTATGTTGTCAAATATTAGCGCCGAGATGATAGGTTGGGTTAGGTTAGGTTATATTACGTTGTAGATGTATATAAAGGTCCCACGGAGACGTAGAGGCCAACTCGCCAGGAATGTTTCCAAATATTACCGCCGAGATGTTAGGTTCGGTTAGGTTAGGTTATATTACGTTATTGATGTATAAAAAGATCCCACGGAGACGTAGAGGCCAACTCGCCAGGTATGTTTTCAAATACTACCGCCGAGATGTTAGGTTGGGTTAGGTTAGATTATATTACGTTATTGATGTATATGAAGGTCAAACCGAGACGTAGAGGCCAACTCGCCAGGAATGTTGTCAAACATTAGCGCCAAGATGATAGGTTGGGTTAGGTTAGGTTATATTACGTTATAGATGTATTTAAACGTCCCGCGGAGACGTAGAGGCCAAATCGCCAGGAATGTTTCCAAATATTACCGCCGAGATGTTAGGTTCGGTTAGGTTAGGTTATATTTCGTTATTGATGTATATGAAGGTCCCACGGAGAAGTAGAGGCCAACTCGCCAGGAATGTTTCCAAATATTACCGCCGAGATGTTAGGTTCGGTTAGGTTAGGTTATATTACGTTATTGATGTATAAAAAGATCCCACGGAGAGGTAGAGGCCAACTCGCCAGGTATGTTTTCAAATACTACCGCCGAGATGTTAGGTTGGGTTAGGTTAGGTTATATTACGTTATTGATGTATATAAATGTCCCACGGAGACGTAGAGGCCAACCCGCCAGGTATGTTTTCAAATATTACCGCCGAGATGTTAGGTTCAGTTAGGTTAGGTTATATTACGTTATTGATGTATATAAAGGTCCCACGGAGACGGAGAAGCCAACTCGCCAGGAATGTTGTCAAATATTACCGCCGAGATGTTAGGTTGGGTTAGGTTAGGCTATATTACGTTATTGATGTATATAAATGTCCCACGGAGACGTAGAGGCCAACTCGCCAGGAATGTTGTCAAATATTACCGCCGAGATGATAGGTTGGGTTAGGTTAGGTTATATTACGTTATTGATGTATATAAAGGTCCCACGGAGACGTAGAGGCCAACTCGCCAGGAATGTTTTCAAATATTACCGCCGAGATGTTAGGTTGGGTTAGGTTAGGTTATATTACGTTATAGATGTATTTAAAGGTCCCGCGGAGACGTAGAGGCCAACAAGCCAGGAATGTGATCAAATATTACCGCCGAGATGTTAGGTTGGGTTAGGTTAGGTTATATTACGTTATTGATGTATAAAAAGATCCCACGGAGACGTAGAGGCCAACTCGCCAGGTATGTTTTCAAATACTACCGCCGAGATGTTAGGTTGGGTTAGGTTAGATTATATTACGTTATTGATGTATATGAAGGTCAAACCGAGACGTAGAGGCCAACTCGCCAGGAATGTTGTCAAACATTAGCGCCAAGATGATAGGTTGGGTTAGGTTAGGTTATATTACGTTATAGATGTATTTAAACGTCCCGCGGAGACGTAGAGGCCAAATCGCCAGGAATGTTTCCAAATATTACCGCCGAGATGTTAGGTTCGGTTAGGTTAGGTTATATTTCGTTATTGATGTATATGAAGGTCCCACGGAGAAGTAGAGGCCAACTCGCCAGGAATGTTTCCAAATATTACCGCCGAGATGTTAGGTTCGGTTAGGTTAGGTTATATTACGTTATTGATGTATAAAAAGATCCCACGGAGAGGTAGAGGCCAACTCGCCAGGTATGTTTTCAAATACTACCGCCGAGATGTTAGGTTGGGTTAGGTTAGGTTATATTACGTTATTGATGTATATAAATGTCCCACGGAGACGTAGAGGCCAACCCGCCAGGTATGTTTTCAAATATTACCGCCGAGATGTTAGGTTCAGTTAGGTTAGGTTATATTACGTTATTGATGTATATAAAGGTCCCACGGAGACGGAGAAGCCAACTCGCCAGGAATGTTGTCAAATATTACCGCCGAGATGTTAGGTTGGGTTAGGTTAGGCTATATTACGTTATTGATGTATATAAATGTCCCACGGAGACGTAGAGGCCAACTCGCCAGGAATGTTGTCAAATATTACCGCCGAGATGATAGGTTGGGTTAGGTTAGGTTATATTACGTTATTGATGTATATAAAGGTCCCACGGAGACGTAGAGGCCAACTCGCCAGGAATGTTTTCAAATATTACCGCCGAGATGTTAGGTTGGGTTAGGTTAGGTTATATTACGTTATAGATGTATTTAAAGGTCCCGCGGAGACGTAGAGGCCAACAAGCCAGGAATGTGATCAAATATTACCGCCGAGATGTTAGGTTGGGTTAGGTTAGGTTATATTACGTTATTGACGTATTTAAAGGTCCCGCGGAGACGTAGAGGCCAACAAGCCAGGAATGTGATCAAATATTACCGCCGAGATGTTAGGTTGGGTTAGGTTAGGTTATATTACGTTATTGATGTATATAAAGGTCCCACGGAGACGTAGAGGCCAACCCGCCAGGTATGTTTTCAAATATTACCGCCGAGATGTTAGGTTGGGTTAGGTTAGGTTATATTACGTAATTGATGTATATAAATGTCCCACGGAGACGTAGAGGCCAACTCGCCAGGAATGTTTCCAAATATTACCGCCGAGATGTTAGGTTCGGTTAGGTTAGGTTATATTACGTTATTGATGTATAAAAAGATCCCACGGAGACGTAGAGGCCAACTCGCCAGGTATGTTTTCAAATACTACCGCCGAGATGTTAGGTTGGGTTAGGTTAGGTTATATTACGTTATTGACGTATTTAAAGGTCCCGCGGAGACGTAGAGGCCAACAAGCCAGGAATGTGATCAAATATTACCGCCGAGATGTTAGGTTGGGTTAGGTTAGGTTATATTACGTTACTGATGTATATAAAGGTCCCACGGAGACGGAGACGCCAACTCGCCAGGAATGTTGTCAAATATTACCGCCGAGATGTTAGGTTGGGTTAGGTTAGGTTATATTTCGTTATTGATGTATATGAAGCTCTCACGGAGACGTAGAGGCCAACTCGCCAGGAATGCTGTCAAACGTCATCGCCGAGATGATAGGTTGGGTTAGGTTAGGTTATATTTCGTTATTGATGTATATGAAGGTCCCACGGAGAAGTAGAGGCCAACTCGCCAGGAATGTTGTCAAACATTAGCGCCAAGATGATAGCTTGGGTTAGGTTAGGTTATATTACGTTATAGATGTATTTAAACGTCCCGCGGAGACGTAGAGGCCAAATCGCCAGGAATGTTTCCAAATATTACCGCCGAGATGTTAGGTTCGGTTAGGTTAGGTTATATTTCGTTATTGATGTATATGAAGGTCCCACGGAGAAGTAGAGGCCTTCTCGCCATGAATATTTTCAAATATTACCGCCGAGATGTTAGGTTGGGTTAGGTTAGGTTATATTACGTTATTGATGTATATAAAGGTGCCACGGAGACGTAGAGGCCAACTCGCCAGGAATGTTTCCGAATATTACCGCCGAGATGTTAGGTTCGGTTAGGTTAGGTTATATTACGTTATTGATATATAAAAAGATCCCACGGAGACGTAGAGGCCAACTCGCCAGGTATGTTTTCAAATACTACCGCCGAGATGTTAGGTTGGGTTAGGTTAGGTTATATTACGTTATTGATGTATATAAAGGTCCCACGGAGACGTAGATGCCAACTCGCCAGGTATGTTGTCAAATATTAGCACCGAGATGATAGGTTGGGTTAGGTTAGGTTATATTACGTTATAGATGTATATAAAGGTCCCACGGAGACGTAGAGGCCAACTCGCCAGGAATGTTTTCAAAAATTACCGCCGACATGATAGGTTGGGTTAGGTTAGATTATATTACGTTATTGATGTATATGAAGGTCAAACCGAGACGTAGAGGCCAACTCGCCAGGAATGTTGTCAAATATTACCGCCGAGATGTTAGGTTGGGTTAGGTTAGGTTATATTACGTTATTGATGTATTTAAATGTCCCGCGGAGACGCAGAGGCCAACAAGCCAGGAATGTTGTCAAATATAACCGCCGAGATGTTAGGTTGGGTTAGGTTAGGTTATATTACGTTATTGATGTATATAAAGGTCCCACGGAGACGGAGACGCCAACTCGCCAGGAATGTTGTCAAACATTAGTGCCAAGATGATAGGTTGGGTTAGGTTAGGTTATATTACGTTATAGATGTATTTAAACGTCCCGCGGAGACGTAGAGGCCAACAAGCCAGGAATGTGATCAAATATTACCGCCGAGATGTTAGGTTGGGTTAGGTTAGATTATATAACGTTATAGATGTATATAAAGGTCCCACGGAGACGTAGAGGCCAACAAGCCAGGAATGTGTTCAAATATTACCGCCGAGATGTTAGGTTGGGTTAGGTTAGGTTATATTACGTTATTGATGTATATAAATGTACCACGGAGACGTAGAGGCCAACTCGCCATGAATATTTTCAAATATTACCGCCGAGATGTTAGGTTGGGTTAGGTTAGGTTATATTACGTTATTGATGTATATAAAGGTCCCACGGAGACGTAGAGGCCAACTCGCCAGGTATGTTGTCAAATATTAGCGCCGAGATGATAGGTTGGGTTAGGTTAGGTTATATTACGTTATAGATGTATATAAAGGTCCCACGGAGACGTAGAGGCCAACTCGCCAGGAATGTTTCCGAATATTACCGCCGAGATGTTAGGTTCGGTTAGGTTAGGTTATATTACGTTATTGATATATAAAAAGATCCCACGGAGACGTAGAGGCCAACTCGCCAGGTATGTTTTCAAATACTACCGCCGAGATGTTAGGTTGGGTTAGGTTAGGTTATATTACGTTATTGATGTATATAAAGGTCCCACGGAGACGTAGATGCCAACTCGCCAGGTATGTTGTCAAATATTAGCGCCGAGATGATAGGTTGGGTTAGGTTAGGTTATATTACGTTATAGATGTATATAAAGGTCCCACGGAGACGTAGAGGCCAAGTCGCCAGGAATGTTGTCAAATATTAGCGCCGAGATGATAGGTTGGGTTAGGTTAGGTTATCTTACGTTATAGATGTATATAAAGGTCCCACGGAGACGTAGAGGCTAACTCGCCAGGAATGTTTCCAAATATTACCGCCGAGATGTTAGGTTCGGTTAGGTTAGGTTATATTACGTTATTGATGTATAAAAAGATCCCACGGAGAGGTAGAGGCCAACTCGCCAGGTATGTTTTCAAATACTACCGCCGAGATGTTAGGTTGGGTTAGGTTAGGTTATATTACGTTATTGATGTATATAAATGTCCCACGGAGACGTAGAGGCCAACCCGCCAGGTATGTTTTCAAATATTACCGCCGAGATGTTAGGTTCAGTTAGGTTAGGTTATATTACGTTATTGATGTATATAAAGGTCCCACGGAGACGGAGAAGCCAACTCGCCAGGAATGTTGTCAAATATTACCGCCGAGATGTTAGGTTGGGTTAGGTTAGGCTATATTACGTTATTGATGTATATAAATGTCCCACGGAGACGTAGAGGCCAACTCGCCAGGAATGTTGTCAAATATTACCGCCGAGATGATAGGTTGGGTTAGGTTAGGTTATATTACGTTATTGATGTATATAAAGGTCCCACGGAGACGTAGAGGCCAACTCGCCAGGAATGTTTTCAAATATTACCGCCGAGATGTTAGGTTGGGTTAGGTTAGGTTATATTACGTTATAGATGTATTTAAAGGTCCCGCGGAGACGTAGAGGCCAACAAGCCAGGAATGTGATCAAATATTACCGCCGAGATGTTAGGTTGGGTTAGGTTAGGTTATATTACGTTATTGACGTATTTAAAGGTCCCGCGGAGACGTAGAGGCCAACAAGCCAGGAATGTGATCAAATATTACCGCCGAGATGTTAGGTTGGGTTAGGTTAGGTTATATTACGTTATTGATGTATATAAAGGTCCCACGGAGACGTAGAGGCCAACCCGCCAGGTATGTTTTCAAATATTACCGCCGAGATGTTAGGTTGGGTTAGGTTAGGTTATATTACGTAATTGATGTATATAAATGTCCCACGGAGACGTAGAGGCCAACTCGCCAGGAATGTTTCCAAATATTACCGCCGAGATGTTAGGTTCGGTTAGGTTAGGTTATATTACGTTATTGATGTATAAAAAGATCCCACGGAGACGTAGAGGCCAACTCGCCAGGTATGTTTTCAAATACTACCGCCGAGATGTTAGGTTGGGTTAGGTTAGGTTATATTACGTTATTGATGTATATAAAGGTCCCACGGAGACGTAGATGCCAACTCGCCAGGTATGTTGTCAAATATTAGCGCCGAGATGATAGGTTGGGTTAGGTTAGGTTATATTACGTTATAGATGTATATAAAGGTCCCACGGATACGTAGAGGCCAACTCGCCAGGAATGTTTTCAAAAATTACCGCCGACATGATAGGTTGGGTTAGGTTAGATTATATTACGTTATTGATGTATATGAAGGTCAAACCGAGACGTAGAGGCCAACTCGCCAGGAATGTTGTCAAATATTACCGCCGAGATGTTAGGTTGGGTTAGGTTAGGTTATATTACGTTACTGATGTATATAAAGGTCCCACGGAGACGGAGACGCCAACTCGCCAGGAATGTTGTCAAATATTACCGCCGAGATGTTAGGTTGGGTTAGGTTAGGTTATATTTCGTTATTGATGTATATGAAGCTCTCACGGAGACGTAGAGGCCAACTCGCCAGGAATGCTGTCAAACGTCATCGCCGAGATGATAGGTTGGGTTAGGTTAGGTTATATTTCGTTATTGATGTATATGAAGGTCCCACGGAGAAGTAGAGGCCAACTCGCCAGGAATGTTGTCAAACATTAGCGCCAAGATGATAGCTTGGGTTAGGTTAGGTTATATTACGTTATAGATGTATTTAAACGTCCCGCGGGGACGTAGAGGCCAAATCGCCAGGAATGTTTCCAAATATTACCGCCGAGATGTTAGGTTCGGTTAGGTTAGGTTATATTTCGTTATTGATGTATATGAAGGTCCCACGGAGAAGTAGAGGCCAACTCGCCATGAATATTTTCAAATATTACCGCCGAGATGTTAGGTTGGGTTAGGTTAGGCTATATTACGTTATTGATGTATATAAAGGTCCCACGGAGACGTAGAGGCCAACTCGCCAGGTATATTGTCAAATATTAGTGCCGAGATGATACGTTGGGTTAGGTTAGGTTATATTACGTTATAGATGTATATAAAGGTCCCACGGAGACGTAGAGGCCAACTCGCCAGGAATGTTTCCAAATATTACCGCCGAGATGTTAGGTTCGGTTAGGTTAGGTTATATTACGTTATTGATGTATAAAAAGATCCCACGGAGACGTAGAGGTCAAGTCGCCAGGTATGTTGTCAAATATTAGCGCCGAGATGATAGGTTGGGTTAGGTTAGGTTATATTACGTTATAGATGTATATAAAGGTCCCACGGAGACGTAGAGGCCAACTCGCCAGGAATGTTTCCAAATATTACCGCCGAGATGTTATGTTCGGTTAGGTTAGGTTATATTACGTTATTGATGTATAAAAAGATCCCACGGAGACGTAGAGGCCAACTCGCCAGGTATGTTTTCAAATACTACCGCCGAGATGTTAGGTTGGGTTAGGTTAGGTTATATTTCGTTATTGATGTATATGAAGCTCTCACGGAGACGTAGAGGCCAACCCGCCAGGTATGTTTTCAAATATTACCGCCGAGATGTTAGGTTCAGTTAGGTTAGGTTATATTACGTTATTGATGTATATAAAGGTCCCAGGGAGACGGAGAAGCCAACTCGCCAGGAATGTTGTCAAATATTACCGCCGAGATGTTAGGTTGGGTTAGGTTAGGTTATATTACGTTATTGATGTATATAAATGTCCCACGGAGACGTAGAGGCCAACTCGCCAGGAATGTTGTCAAACATTAGCGCCAAGATGATTGGTTGGGTTAGGTTAGGTTATATTACGTTATAGATGTATTTAAACGTCCCGCGGAGACGTAGAGGCCAAATCGCCAGGAATGTTTCCAAATATTACCGCCGAGATGTTAGGTTCGGTTAGGTTAGGTTATATTTCGTTATTGATGTATATGAAGGTCCCACGGAGAAGTAGAGGCCAACTCGCCAGGAGTGTTGTCAAACATTAGCGCCAAGATGATAGGTTGGGTTAGGTTAGGTTATATTACGTTATAGATGTATTTAAACGTCCCCCGGAGACGTAGAGGCCAACAAGCCAGGAATGTGATCAAATATTACCGCCGAGATGTTAGGTTGGGTTAGGATAGATTATATAACGTTATAGATGTATATAAAGGTCCCACGGAGACGTAGAGGCCAACAAGCCAGGAATGTTTTCAAATATTACCGCCGAGATGTTAGGTTCAGTTAGGTTAGGTTATATTACGTTATTGATGTATATAAAGGTCCCACGGAGACGGAGAAGCCAACTCGCCAGGAATGTTGTCAAATATTACCGCCGAGATGTTAGGTTGGGTTAGGTTAGGTTATACTACGTTATTGATGTATATAAATGTCCCACGGAGACGTAGAGGCCAACTCGCCAGGAATGTTGTCAAATATTACCGCCGAGATGATAGGTTGGGTTAGGTTAGGTTATATTTCGTTATTGATGTATATGAAGCTCTCACGGAGACGTAGAGGCCAACTCGCCAGGAATGCTGTCAAACGTCATCGCCGAGATGATAGGTTGGGTTAGGTTAGGTTATATTTCGTTATTGATGTATATGAAGGTCCCACGGAGAAGTAGAGGCCAACTCGCCAGGAATGTTGTCAAACATTAGCGCCAAGATGATTGGTTGGGTTAGGTTAGGTTATATTACGTTATAGATGTATTTAAACTTCCCGCGGAGACGTAGAGGCCAACTCACCAGGTATGTTGTCAAATATTAGCGCCGAGATGATAGGTTGGGTTAGGTTAGGTTATATTACGTTATAGATGTATATAAAGGTCCCACGGAGACGTAGAGGCCAACTCGCCAGGAATGTTTCCAAATATTACCGCCGAGATGTTAGGTTCGGTTAGGTTAGGTTATATTACGTTATTGATGTATAAAAAGATCCCACGGAGACGTAGAGGCCAACTCGCCAGGTATGTTTTCAAATACTACCGCCGAGATGTTAGGTTGGGTTAGGTTAGGTTATATTACGTTATTGATGTATATAAATGTCCCACGGAGACGTAGAGGCCAACTCGCCAGGAATGTTGTCAAACATTAGCGCCAAGATGATTGGTTGGGTTAGGTTAGGTTATATTACGTTATAGATGTATTTAAACGTCCCGCGGAGACGTAAAGGCCAAATCGCCAGGAATGTTTCCAAATATTACCGCCGAGATGTTAGGTTCGGTTAGGTTAGGTTATATTTCGTTATTGATGTATATGAAGGTCCCACGGAGAAGTAGAGGCCAACTCGCCAGGAATGTTGTCAAACATTAGCGCCAAGATGATAGGTTGGGTTAGGTTAGGTTATATTACGTTATAGATGTATTTAAACGTCCCGCGGAGACGTAGAGGCCAACAAGCCAGGAATGTGATCAAATATTACCGCCGAGATGTTAGGTTGGGTTAGGTTAGATTATATAACGTTATAGATGTATATAAAGGTCCCACGGAGACGTAGAGGCCAACAAGCCAGGAATGTGTTCAAATATTACCGCCGAGATGTTAGGTTGGGTTAGGTTAGGTTATATTACGTTATTGATGTATATAAAGGTCCCACGGAGACGTAGAGGCCAATTCACCAGGTATGTTGTCAAATATTAGCGCCGAGATGATAATTTGGGTTAGGTTAGGTTATCTTACGTTATAGATGTATATAAAGGTCCCACGGAGACGTAGAGGCTAACTCGCCAGGAATGTTTCCAAATATTACCGCCGAGATGTTAGGTTCGGTTAGGTTAGGTTATATTACGTTATTGATGTATAAAAAGATCCCACGGAGAGGTAGGGGCCAACTCGCCAGGTATGTTTTCAAATACTACCGCCGAGATGTTAGGTTGGGTTAGGTTAGGTTATATTACGTTATTGATGTATATAAATGTCCCACGGAGACGTAGAGGCCAACCCGCCAGGTATGTTTTCAAATATTACCGTCGAGATGTTAGGTTCAGTTAGGTTAGGTTATATTACGTTATTGATGTATATAAAGGTCCCACGGAGACGGAGAAGCCAACTCGCCAGGAATGTTGTCAAATATTACCGCCGAGATGTTAGGTTGGGTTAGGTTAGGTTATATTACGTTATTGATGTATATAAATGTCCCACGGAGACGTAGAGGCCAACTCGCCAGGAATGTTGTCAAATATTACCGCCGAGATGATAGGTTGGGTTAGGTTAGGTTATATTTCGTTATTGATGTATATGAAGCTCTCACGGAGACCTAGAGGCCAACTCGCCAGGAATGCTGTCAAACGTCATCGCCGAGATGATAGGTTGGGTTAGGTTAGGTTATATTTCGTTATTGATGTATATGAAGGTCCCACGGAGAAGTAGAGGCCAACTCGCCAGGAATGTTGTCAAACATTAGCGCCAAGATGATTGGTTGGGTTAGGTTAGGTTATATTACGTTATAGATGTATTTAAACGTCCCGCGGAGACGTAGAGGCCAAATCGCCAGGAATGTTTCCAAATATTACCGCCGAGATGTTAGGTTCGGTTAGGTTAGGTTATATTTCGTTATGGATGTATATGAAGGTCCCACGGAGAAGTAGAGGCCAACTCGCCAGGAATGTTGTCAAACATTAGCGCCAAGATGATAGGTTGGGTTAGGTTAGGTTATATTACGTTATAGATGTATTTAAACGTCCCGCGGAGACGTAGAGGCCAACAAGCCAGGAATGTGATCAAATATTACCGCCGAGATGTTAGGTTGGGTTAGGTTAGATTATATAACGTTATAGATGTATATAAAGGTGCCACGGAGACGTAGAGGCCAACTCGCCAGGAATGTTTTCAAAAATTACCGCCGACATGATAGGTTGGGTTAGGTTAGATTATATTACGTTATTGATGTATATGAAGGTCCCACGGAGAAGTAGAGGCCAACTCGCCAGGAATTTTGTCAAACATTAGCGCCAAGATGATAGGTTGTGTTAGGTTAGGTTATATTACGTTATAGATGTATTTAAACGTTCCGCGGAGACGTAGAGGCCAAATCGCCAGGAATGTTTCCAAATATTACCGCCGAGATGTTAGGTTCGGTTAGGTTAGGTTATATTTCGTTATTGATGTATATGAAGGTCCCACGGAGAAGTAGAGGCCAACTTGCCAGGAATGTTGTCAAACATTAGCGCCAAGATGATAGGTTGGGTTAGGTTAGGTTATATTACGTTATTGATGTATATAAAGGTCCCACGGAGACGTAGAGGCCAACTCGCTAGGTATGTTGTCAAATATTAGCGCCGAGATGATAGGTTGGGTTAGGTTAGGTTATATTACGTTATAGATGTATATAAAGGTCCCACGGAGACGTATAGGCCAACTCGCCAGGAATGTTTCCAAATATTACCGCCGAGATGTTAGGTTCGGTTAGGTTAGGTTATATTTCGTTATTGATGTATATGAAGGTCCCACGGAGAAGTAGAGGCCAACTCGCCAGGAATGTTGTCAAACATTAGCGCCAAGATGATAGGCTGGGTTAGGTTAGGTTATATTACGTTATAGATGTATTTAAACGTCCCGCGGAGACGTAGAGGCCAACAAGCCAGGAATGTGATCAAATATTACCGCCGAGATGTTAGGTTGGGTTAGGTTAGATTATATAACGTTATAGATGTATATAAAGGTCCCACGGAGACGTAGAGGCCAACTCGCCATGAATGTTTTCAAATATTACCGCCGAGATGTTAGGTTGGGTTAGGTTAGGTTATGTTTCGTTATTGATGTATATGAAGGTCCCACGGAGAAGTAGAGGCCAACTCGCCAGGAATGTTGTCAAACATTAGCGCCAAGAGGATAGGTTGGGTTAGGTTAGGTTATATTACGTTATAGATGTATTTAAACGTCCCGCGGAGACGTAGAGGCCAACTCGCCAGGAATGTGATCAAATATTACCGCCGAGATGTTAGGTTGGGTTAGGTTAGATTATATAACGTTATAGATGTATATAAAGGTCCCACGGAGACGTAGAGGCCAACAAGCCAGGAATGTGTTCAAATATTACCGCCGAGATGTTAGGTTGGGTTAGGTTAGGTTATATTACGTTATAGATGTATATAAAGATCCCACGGAGAGGTAGATGCCAACTCGCCATGAATGTTTTCAAATATTACCGCCGAGATGTTAGGTTGGGTTAGGTTAGGTTATGTTTCGTTATTAATGTATATGAAGGTCCCACGGAGAAGTAGAGGCCAACTCGCCAGGTATGTTGTCAAATATTACCGCCGAGATGATAGGTTGGGTTAGGTTAGGTTATATTTCGTTATTGATGTATATGAAGCTCTCACGGAGACGTAGAGGCCAACTCGCCAGGAATGCTGTCAAACAGCATCGCCGAGATGATAGGTTGGGTTAGGTTATGTTATATTTCGTTATTGATGTATATGAAGGTCCCACGGAGAAGTAGAGGCCAACTCGCCAGGAATGTTGTCAAACATTAGCGCCAAGATGATTGGTTGGGTTAGGTTAGGTTATATTACGTTATAGATGTATTTAAACGTCCCGCGGAGACGTAGAGGCCAAATCGCCAGGAATGTTTCCAAATATTACCGCCGAGATGTTAGGTTCGGTTAGGTTAGGTTATATTTCGTTATGGATGTATATGAAGGTCCCACGGAGAAGTAGAGGCCAACTCGCCAGGAATGTTGTCAAACATTAGCGCCAAGACGATAGGTTGGGTTAGGTTAGGTTATATTACGTTATAGATGTATTTAAACGTCCCGCGGAGACGTAGAGGCCAACAAGCCAGGAATGTGATCAAATATTACCGCCGAGATGTTAGGTTGGGTTAGGTTAGATTATATAACGTTATAGATGTATATAAAGGTCCCACGGAGACGTAGAGGCCAACAAGCCAGGAATGTGTTCAAATATTACCGCCGAGATGTTAGGTTGGGTTAGGTTAGGTTATATTACGTTATTGATGTATATAAAGGTCCCACGGAGACGTAGAGGCCAACTCACCAGGTATGTTGTCAAATATTAGCGCCGAGATGATAGGTTGGGTTAGGTTAGGTTATCTTACGTTATAGATGTATATAAAGGTCCCACGGAGACGTAGAGGCTAACTCGCCAGGAATGTTTCCAAATATTACCGCCGAGATGTTAGGTTCGGTTAGGTTAGGTTATATTACGTTATTGATGTATAAAAAGATCCCACGGAGAGGTAGAGGCCAACTCGCCAGGTATGTTTTCAAATACTACCGCCGAGATGTTAGGTTGGATTAGGTTAGGTTATATTACGTTATTGATGTATATAAATGTCCCACGGAGACGTAGAGGCCAACCCGCCAGGTATGTTTTCAAATATTACCGCCGAGATGTTAGGTTCAGTTAGGTTAGGTTATATTACGTTATTGATGTATATAAAGGTCCCACGGAGACGGAGAAGCCAACTCGCCAGGAATGTTGTCAAATATTACCGCCGAGATGTTAGGTTGGGTTAGGTTAGGTTATATTACGTTATTGATGTATATAAATGTCCCACGGAGACGTAGAGGCCAACTCGCCAGGAATGTTGTCAAATATTACCGCCGAGATGATAGGTTGGGTTAGGTTAGGTTATATTTCGTTATTGATGTATATGAAGCTCTCACGGAGACGTAGAGGCCAACTCGCCAGGAATGTTGTCAAATATTACCGCCGAGATGATAGGTTGGGTTAGGTTAGGTTATATTTCGTTATTGATGTATATGAAGCTCTCACGGAGACGTAGAGGCCAACTCGCCAGGAATGCTGTCAAACGTCATCGCCGAGATGTTAGGTTGGGTTAGGTTAGGTTATGTTTCGTTATTGATGTATATGAAGGTCCCACGGAGAAGTAGAGGCCAACTCGCCAGGAATGTTGTCAAACATTAGCGCCAAGAGGATAGGTTGGGTTAGGTTAGGTTATATTACGTTATAGATGTATTTAAACGTCCCGCGGAGACGTAGAGGCCAACTCGCCAGGAATGTGATCAAATATTACCGCCGAGATGTTAGGTTGGGTTAGGTTAGATTATATAACGTTATAGATGTATATAAAGGTCCCACGGAGACGTAGAGGCCAACAAGCCAGGAATGTTTCCAAATATTACCGCCGAGATGTTAGGTTCGGTTAGGTTAGGTTATATTTCGTTATTGATGTATATGAAGGTCCCACGGAGAAGTAGAGGCCAACTTGCCAGGAATGTTGTCAAACATTAGCGCCAAGATGATACCTTGGGTTAGGTTAGGTTATATTACGTTATTGATGTATATAAAGGTCCCACGGAGACGTAGAGGCCAACTCGCCAGGTATGTTGTCAAATATTAGCGCCGAGATGATAGGTTGGGTTAGGTTAGGTTATATTACGTTATAGATGTATATAAAGGTCCCACGGAGACGTATAGGCCAACTCGCCAGGAATGTTTCCAAATATTACCGCCGAGATGTTAGGTTCGGTTAGGTTAGGTTATATTTCGTTATTGATGTATATGAAGGTCCCACGGAGAAGTAGAGGCCAACTCGCCAGGAATGTTGTCAAACATTAGCGCCAAGATGATAGGCTGGGTTAGGTTAGGTTATATTACGTTATAGATGTATTTAAACGTCCCGCGGAGACGTAGAGGCCAACAAGCCAGGAATGTGATCAAATATTACCGCCGAGATGTTAGGTTGGGTTAGGTTAGATTATATAACGTTATAGATGTATATAAAGGTCCCACGGAGACGTAGAGGCCAACTCGCCATGAATGTTTTCAAATACTACCGCCGAGATGTTAGGTTCGGTTAGGTTAGGTTATATTTCGTTATTGATGTATATGAAGGTCCCACGGAGAAGTAGAGGCCAACTCGACAGGTATGTTGTCAAATATTAGCGCCGAGATGATAGGTTGGGACAGGTTAGGTTATATTACGTTATAGATGTATATAAAGGTCCCACGGAGACGTAGAGGCCAACTCGCCAGGAATGTTTCCAAATATTACCGCCGAGATGTTAGGTTCGGTTAGGTTAGGTTATATTTCGTTATTGATGTATATGAAGGTCCCACGGAGAAGTAGAGGCCAACTCGCCAGGAATGTTGTCAAACATTAGCGCCAAGATGATAGGCTGGGTTAGGTTAGGTTATATTACGTTATAGATGTATTTAAACGTCCCGCGGAGACGTAGAGGCCAACAAGCCAGGAATGTGATCAAATATTACCGCCGAGATGTTAGGTTGGGTTACGTTAGATTATATAACGTTATAGATGTATATAAAGGTCCCACGGAGACGTAGAGGCCAACTCGCCATGAATGTTTTCAAATATTACCGCCGAGATGTTAGGTTGGGTTAGGTTAGGTTATGTTTCGTTATTGATGTATATGAAGGTCCCACGGAGAAGTAGAGGCCAACTCGCCAGGAATGTTGTCAAACATTAGCGCCGAGATGATAGGTTGGGTTAGGTTAGGTTATATTACGTTATAGATGTATTTAAACGTCCCGCGGAGACGTAGAGGCCAACTCGCCAGGAATGTTTCCAAATATTACCGCCGAGATGTTAGGTTCGGTTAGGTTAGGTTATATTTCGTTATTGATGTATATGAAGGTCCCACGGAGAAGTAGAGGCCAACTCGCCAGGAATGTTGTCAAACATTAGCGCCAAGATGATAGGTTGGGTTAGGTTAGGTTATATTACGTTATTGATGTATATAAAGGTCCCACGGAGACGTAGAGGCCAACTCGCCAGGTATGTTGTCAAATATTACCGCCGAGATGTTAGGTTCGGTTAGGTTAGGTTACATTACGTTATGGATGTATAAAAAGATCCCACGGAGACGTAGAGGCCAACTCGCCAGGTATGTTTTCAAATACTACCGCCGAGATGTTACGTTGGGGTAGGTTAGGTTATATTTCGTTATTGATGTATATGAAGGTCCCACGGAGAAGTAGAGGCCAACTCGCCATGAATGTTGTCAAACATTAGCGCCAAGATGATAGGTTGTGTTAGGTTAGGTTATATTACGTTATAGATGTATTTAAACGTCCCGCGGAGAAGTAGAGGCCAACTCGACAGGTATGTTGTCAAATATTAGCGCCGAGATGATAGGTTGGGACAGGTTAGGTTATATTACGTTATAGATGTATATAAAGGTCCCACGGAGACGTAGAGGCCAACTCGCCAGGAATGTTTCCAAATATTACCGCCGAGATGTTAGGTTCGGTTAGGTTAGGTTATATTTCGTTATTGATGTATATGAAGGTCCCACGGAGAAGTAGAGGCCAACTCGCCAGGAATGTTGTCAAACATTAGCGCCAAGATGATAGGCTGGGTTAGGTTAGGTTATATTACGTTATAGATGTATTTAAACGTCCCGCGGAGACGTAGAGGCCAACAAGCCAGGAATGTGATCAAATATTACCGCCGAGATGTTAGGTTGGGTTACGTTAGATTATATAACGTTATAGATGTATATAAAGGTCCCACGGAGACGTAGAGGCCAACTCGCCATGAATGTTTTCAAATATTACCGCCGAGATGTTAGGTTGGGTTAGGTTAGGTTATGTTTCGTTATTGATGTATATGAAGGTCCCACGGAGAAGTAGAGGCCAACTCGCCAGGAATGTTGTCAAACATTAGCGCCGAGATGATAGGTTGGGTTAGGTTAGGTTATATTACGTTATAGATGTATTTAAACGTCCCGCGGAGACGTAGAGGCCAACTCGCCAGGAATGTTTCCAAATATTACCGCCGAGATGATAGGTTGGGTTAGGTTAGGTTATATTACGTTATTGATGTATATAAAGGTCCCACGGAGACGTAGAGGCCAACTCGCCAGGTATGTTGTCAAACATTACCGCCGAGATGTTAGGTTCGGTTAGGTTAGGTTACATTACGTTATGGATGTATAAAAAGATCCCACGGAGACGTAGAGGCCAACTCGCCAGGTATGTTTTCAAATAATACCGCCGAGATGTTACGTTGGGTTAGGTTAGGTTATATTTCGTTATTGATGTATATGAAGGTCCCACGGAGAAGTAGAGGCCAACTCGCCATGAATGTTGTCAAACATTAGCGCCAAGATGATAGGTTGTGTTAGGTTAGGTTATATTACGTTATAGATGTATTTAAACGTCCCGCGGAGACGTAGAGGCCAAATCGCCAGGAATGTTTCCAAATATTACCGCCGAGATGTTAGGTTCGGTTACGTTAGGTTATATTTCGTTATTGATGTATATGAAGGTCCCACGGAGAAGTAGAGGCCAACTTGCCAGGAATGTTGTCAAACATTAGCGCCAAGATGATAGGTTGGGTTAGGTTAGGTTATATTACGTTATTGATGTATATAAAGGTCCCACGGAGACGTAGAGGCCAACTCGCCAGGTATGTTGTCAAATATTAGCGCCGAGATGATAGGTTGGGTTAGGTTAGGTTATATTACGTTATAGATGTATATAAAGGTCCCACGGAGACGTAGAGGCCAACTCGCCAGTAATGTTTCCAAATATTACCGCCGAGATGTTAGGTTCGGTTAGGTTAGGTTATATTACGTTATTGATGTATAAAAAGATCCCACGGAGACGTAGAGGCCAACTCGCCAGGTATGTTTTCAAATACTACCGCCGAGATGTTAGGTTGGGTTAGGTTAGGTTATATTACGTTATTGATGTATATAAAGGTCCCACGGAGACATAGAGGCCAACAAGCCAGGAATGTGTTCAAATATTAGCGCCGAGATGATAGGTTGGGTTAGGTTAGGTTATATTACGTTATAGATGTATATAAAGGTCCCACGGAGACGTAGATGCCAACTCGCCATGAATGTTTTCAAATATTACCGCCGAGATGTTAGGTTGGGTTAGGTTAGGTTATGTTTCGTTATTGATGTATATGAAGGTCCCACGGAGAAGTAGAGGCCAACTCGCCAGGAATGTTGTCAAACATTAGCGCCGAGATGATAGGTTGGGTTAGGTTAGGTTATATTACGTTATAGATGTATTTAAACGTCCCGCGGAGACGTAGAGGCCAACTCGCCAGGAATGTTTCCAAATATTACCGCCGAGATGATAGGTTGGGTTAGGTTAGGTTATATTACGTTATTGATGTATATAAAGGTCCCACGGAGACGTAGAGGCCAACTCGCCAGGTATGTTGTCAAACATTACCGCCGAGATGTTAGGTTCGGTTAGGTTAGGTTACATTACGTTATGGATGTATAAAAAGATCCCACGGAGACGTAGAGGCCAACTCGCCAGGTATGTTTTCAAATAATACCGCCGAGATGTTACGTTGGGTTAGGTTAGGTTATATTTCGTTATTGATGTATATGAAGGTCCCACGGAGAAGTAGAGGCCAACTCGCCATGAATGTTGTCAAACATTAGCGCCAAGATGATAGGTTGTGTTAGGTTAGGTTATATTACGTTATAGATGTATTTAAACGTCCCGCGGAGACGTAGAGGCCAAATCGCCAGGAATGTTTCCAAATATTACCGCCGAGATGTTAGGTTCGGTTACGTTAGGTTATATTTCGTTATTGATGTATATGAAGGTCCCACGGAGAAGTAGAGGCCAACTTGCCAGGAATGTTGTCAAACATTAGCGCCAAGATGATAGGTTGGGTTAGGTTAGGTTATATTACGTTATTGATGTATATAAAGGTCCCACGGAGACGTAGAGGCCAACTCGCCAGGTATGTTGTCAAATATTAGCGCCGAGATGATAGGTTGGGTTAGGTTAGGTTATATTACGTTATAGATGTATATAAAGGTCCCACGGAGACGTAGAGGCCAACTCGCCAGTAATGTTTCCAAATATTACCGCCGAGATGTTAGGTTCGGTTAGGTTAGGTTATATTACGTTATTGATGTATAAAAAGATCCCACGGAGACGTAGAGGCCAACTCGCCAGGTATGTTTTCAAATACTACCGCCGAGATGTTAGGTTGGGTTAGGTTAGGTTATATTACGTTATTGATGTATATAAAGGTCCCACGGAGACATAGAGGCCAACAAGCCAGGAATGTGTTCAAATATTAGCGCCGAGATGATAGGTTGGGTTAGGTTAGGTTATATTACGTTATAGATGTATATAAAGGTCCCACGGAGACGTAGATGCCAACTCGCCATGAATGTTTTCAAATATTACCGCCGAGATGTTAGGTTGGGTTAGGTTAGGTTATGTTTCGTTATTGATGTATATGAAGGTCCCACGGAGAAGTAGAGGCCAACTCGCCAGGAATGTTGTCAAACATTAGCGCCAAGATGATAGGTTGGGTTGGGTTAGGTTATATTACGTTATAGATGTATTTAAACGTCCCGCGGAGACGTAGAGGCCAACAAGCCAGGAATGTGATCAAATATTACCGCCGAGATGTTAGGTTGGGTTAGGTTAGATTATATAACGTTATAGATGTATATAAAGGTCCCACGGAGACGTAGAGGCCAACAAGCCAGGAATGTGTTCAAATATTACCGCCGAGATGTTAGGTTGGGTTAGGTTAGGTTATATTACGTTATAGATGTATATAAAGATCCAACGGAGACGTAGATGCCAACTCGCCATGAATGTTTTCAAATATTACCGCCGAGATGTTAGGTTGGGTTAGGTTAGGTTATGCTTCGTTATTGATGTATATGAAGGTCCCACGGAGAAGTAGAGGCCAACTCGCCAATTATGTTGTCAAATATTAGCGCCGAGATGATAGGTTGGGTTAGGTTAGGTTATATTACGTTATAGATGTATATAAAGGTCCCACGGAGACGTAGAGGCCAACTCGCCAGGAATGTTTCCAAATATTACCGCCGAGATGTTAGGTTCGGTTAGGTTAGGTTATATTTCGTTATTGATGTATATAAAGGTCCCACGGAGACGTAGAGGCCAACTCGCCAGGTATGTTGTCAAATATTAGCGCCGAGATGATAGGTTGGGTTAGGTTAGGTTATATCACGTTATAGATGTATATAAAGGTCCCACGGAGACGTATAGGCCAACTCGCCAGGAATGTTTCCAAATATTACCGCCGAGATGTTAGGTTCGGTTAGGTTAGGTTATATTTCGTTATTGATGTATATGAGGGTCCCACGGAGAAGTAGAGGCCAACTCGCCAGGAATGTTGTCAAACATTAGCGCCAAGATGATAGGTTGGGTTATATTACGTTATAGATGTATTTAAACGTCCCGCGGAGACGTAGAGGCCAACAAGCCAGGAATGTGATCAAATATTACCGCCGAGATGTTAGGTTGGGTTAGGTTAGATTATATAACGTTATAGATGTATATAAAGATCCTACGGAGACGTAGAGGCCAACAAGCCAGGAATGTGTTCAAATATTACCGCCGAGATGTTAGGTTGGGTTAGGTTAGGTTATATTACGTTATTGATGAATATAAATGTACCACGGAGACGTAGAGGCCAATTCGCCATGAATATTTTCAAATATTACCGCCGAGATGTTAGGTTGGGTTAGGTTAGGTTATATTACGTTATTGATGTATATGAAGGTCCCACGGAGAAGTAGAGGCCAACTCGCCAGGAATGTTGTCAAACATTAGCGCCAAGATGATAGGTTGGGTTAGGATAGGTTATATTACGTTATTGATGTATATAAAGGTCCCACGGAGACGTAGAGGCCAACTCGCCAGGTATGTTGTCAAATATTACCGCCGAGATGTTAGGTTCGGTTAGGTTAGGTTATAATTCGTTATTGATGTATATGAAGGTCCCACGGAGAAGTAGAGGCCAACTCCCCAGGAATGTTGTCAAACATTAGCGCCAAGATGATAGGTTGGGTTAGGTTAGGTTATATTATGTTATTGATGTATATAAAGGTCCAACGGAGACGTAGAGGCCAACTCGCCAGGTATGTTGTCAAATATTAGCGCCGAGATGATAGGTTGGGTTAGGTTAGGTTATATTACGTTATAGATGTATATAAAGGTCCCACGGAGACGTATAGGCCAACTCGCCAGGAATGTTTCCAAATATTACCGCCGAGATGTTAGGTTCGGTTAGGTTAGGTTATATTTCGTTATTGATGTATATGAAGGTCCCACGGAGAAGTAGAGGCCAACTCGTCAGGAATGTTGTCAAACATTAGCGCCAAGATGATAGGTTGGGTTAGGTTAGGTTATATTACGTTATTGATGTATATAAAGGTCCCACGGAGACGTAGAGGCCAACTCGCCAGGTATGTTGTCAAATATTAGCGCCGAGATGATAGGTTGGGTTAGGTTAGGTTATATCACGTTATAGATGTATATAAAGGTCCCACGGAGACGTATAGGCCAACTCGCCAGGAATGTTTCCAAATATTACCGCCGAGATGTTAGGTTCGGTTAGGTTAGGTTATATTTCGTTATTGATGTATATGAGGGTCCCACGGAGAAGTAGAGGCCAACTCGCCAGGAATGTTGTCAAACATTAGCGCCAAGATGATAGGTTGGGTTATATTACGTTATAGATGTATTTAAACGTCCCGCGGAGACGTAGAGGCCAACAAGCCAGGAATGTGATCAAATATTACCGCCGAGATGTTAGGTTGGGTTAGGTTAGATTATATAACGTTATAGATGTATATAAAGATCCTACGGAGACGTAGAGGCCAACAAGCCAGGAATGTGTTCAGATATTACCGCCGAGATGTTAGGTTGGGTTAGGTTAGGTTATATTACGTTATTGATGAATATAAATGTACCACGGAGACGTAGAGGCCAATTCGCCATGAATATTTTCAAATATTACCGCCGAGATGTTAGGTTGGGTTAGGTTAGGTTATATTACGTTATTGATGTATATGAAGGTCCCACGGAGAAGTAGAGGCCAACTCGCCAGGAATGTTGTCAAACATTAGCGCCAAGATGATAGGTTGGGTTAGGATAGGTTATATTACGTTATTGATGTATATAAAGGTCCCACGGAGACGTAGAGGCCAACTTGCCAGGTATGTTGTCAAATATTACCGCCGAGATGTTAGGTTCGGTTAGGTTAGGTTATATTTCGTTATTGATGTATATGAAGGTCCCACGGAGAAGTAGAGGCCAACTCCCCAGGAATGTTGTCAAACATTAGCGCCAAGATGATAGGTTGGGTTAGGTTAGGTTATATTATGTTATTGATGTATATAAAGGTCCAACGGAGACGTAGAGGCCAACTCGCCAGGTATGTTGTCAAATATTAGCGCCGAGATGATAGGTTGGGTTAGGTTAGGTTATATTACGTTATAGATGTATATAAAGGTCCCACGGAGACGTATAGGCCAACTCGCCATGAATGTTTTCAAATATTACCGCCGAGATGTTAGGTTGGGTTAGGTTAGGTTATCTTTCGTTATTGATGTATATGAAGGTCCCACGGAGAAGTAGAGGCCAACTCGCCAGGTATGTTGTCAAATATTAGCGCCGAGATGATAGGTTGGGTTAGGTTAGGTTATATTACGTTATAGATGTATATAAAGGTCCCACGGAGACGTAGAGGCCAACTCGCCAGGAATGTTTCCAAATATTACCGCCGAGATGTTAGGTTCGGTTAGGTTAGGTTATATTTCGTTATTGATGTATATGAAGGTCCCACGGAGAAGTAGAGGCCAACTCGCCAGGAATGTTGTCAAACATTAGCGCCAAGATGATAGGTTGGGTTAGGTTAGGTTGTATTACGTTATAGATGTATTTAAACGTCCCGCGGAGACGTAGATGCCAACTCGCCAGGAATGTTTCCAAATATTACCGCCGAGATGTTAGGTTCGGTTAGGTTAGGTTATATTTCGTTATTGATGTATATGAAGGTCCCACGGAGAAGTAGAGGCCAACTCGCCAGGAATGTTGTCAAACATTAGCGCCAAGATGATAGGTTGGGTTAGGTTAGGTTATATTACGTTATTGATGTATATAAAGGTCCAACGGAGACGTAGAGGCCAACTCGCCAGGTATGTTGTCAAACATTAGCGCCAAGATGATAGGTTGGGTTAGGTTAGGTTATATTACGTTATAGATGTATTTAAACGTCCCGCGGAGACGTAGAGGCCAACAAGCCAGGAATGTGATCAAATATTACCGCCGAGATGTTAGGTTGGGTTAGGTTAGATTATATAACGTTATAGATGTATATAAAGGTCCCACGGAGACGTAGAGGCCAACAAGCCAGGAATGTGTTCAAATATTACCGCCGAGATGTTAGGTTGGGTTAGGTTAGGTTATATTACGTTATAGATGTATATAAAGATCCCACGGAGACGTAGATGCCAACTCGCCATGAATGTTTTCAAATATTACCGCCGAGATGTTAGGTTGGGTTAGGTTAGGTTATGTTTCGTTATTGATGTATATGAAGGTCCCACGGAGAAGTAGAGGCCAACTCGCCAGGTATGTTGTCAAATATTAGCGCCGAGATGATAGGTTGGGTTAGGTTAGGTTATATTACGTTATAGATGTATATAAAGGTCCCACGGAGACGTAGAGGCCAACTCGCCAGGAATGTTTCCAAATATTACCGCCGAGATGTTAGGTTCGGTTAGGTTAGGTTATATTTCGTTATTGATGTATATGAAGGTCCCACGGAGAAGTAGAGGCCAACTCGCCAGGAATGTTGTCAAACAGTAGCGCCAAGGTGATAGGTTGGGTTAGGTTAGGTTATATTACGTTATAGATGTATTTAAACGTCCCGCGGAGATGTAGAGGCCAACTCGCCAGGAATGTTTCCAAATATTACCGCCGAGATGTTAGGTTCGGTTAGGTTAGGTTATATTTCGTTATTGATGTATATGAAGGTCCCACGGAGAAGTAGAGGCCAACTCGCCAGGAATGTTGTCAAACATTAGCGCCAAGATGATAGGTTGGGTTAGGTTAGGTTATATTACGTTATTGATGTATATAAAGGTCCCACGGAGACGTAGAGGCCAACTCGCCAGGTATGTTGTCAAATATTAGCGCCGAGATGATAGGTTGGGTTAGGTTAGGTTATATTACGTTATAGATGTATATAAAGGTCCCACGGAGACATAGAGGCCAACAAGCCAGGAATGTGTTCAAATATTAGCGCCGAGATGATAGGTTGGGTTAGGTTAGGTTATATTACGTTATAGATGTATATAAAGGTCCCACGGAGACGTAGAGGCCAACTCGCCATGAATGTTTTCAAATATTACCGCCGAGATGTTAGGTTGGGTTAGGTTAGGTTATGTTTCGTTATTGATGTATATGAAGGTCCCACGGAGAAGTAGAGGCCAACTCGCCAGGAATGTTGTCAAACATTAGCGCCAAGATGATAGGTTGGGTTGGGTTAGGTTATATTACGTTATAGATGTATTTAAACGTCCCGCGGAGACGTAGAGGCCAACAAGCCAGGAATGTGATCAAATATTACCGCCGAGATGTTAGGTTGGGTTAGGTTAGATTATATAACGTTATAGATGTATATAAAGGTCCCACGGAGACGTAGAGGCCAACAAGCCAGGAATGTGTTCAAATATTACCGCCGAGATGTTAGGTTGGGTTAGGTTAGGTTATATTACGTTATAGATGTATATAAAGATCCAACGGAGACGTAGATGCCAACTCGCCATGAATGTTTTCAAATATTACCGCCGAGATGTTAGGTTGGGTTAGGTTAGGTTATGTTTCGTTATTGATGTATATGAAGGTCCCACGGAGAAGTAGAGGCCAACTCGCCAATTATGTTGTCAAATATTAGCGCCGAGATGATAGGTTGGGTTAGGTTAGGTTATATTACGTTATAGATGTATATAAAGGTCCCACGGAGACGTAGAGGCCAACTCGCCAGGAATGTTTCCAAATATTACCGCCGAGATGTTAGGTTCGGTTAGGTTAGGTTATATTTCGTTATTGATGTATATGAAGGTCCCACGGAGAAGTAGAGGCCAACTCGCCAGGAATGTTGTCAAACATTAGCGCCAAGATGATAGGTTGGGTTAGGTTAGGTTATATTACGTTATAGATGTATTTAAACGTCCCGCGGAGATGTAGAGGCCAACTCGCCAGGAATGTTTCCAAATATTACCGCCGAGATGTTAGGTTCGGTTAGGTTAGGTTATATTTCGTTATTGATGTATATGAAGGTCCCACGGAGAAGTAGAGGCCAACTCGCCAGGAATGTTGTCAAACATTAGCGCCAAGATGATAGGTTGGGTTAGGTTAGGTTATATTACGTTATTGATGTATATAAAGGTCCCACGGAGACGTAGAGGCCAACTCGCCAGGTATGTTGTCAAATATTAGCGCCGAGATGATAGGTTGGGTTAGGTTAGGTTATATCACGTTATAGATGTATATAAAGGTCCCACGGAGACGTATAGGCCAACTCGCCAGGAATGTTTCCAAATATTACCGCCGAGATGTTAGGTTCGGTTAGGTTAGGTTATATTTCGTTATTGATGTATATGAGGGTCCCACGGAGAAGTAGAGGCCAACTCGCCAGGAATGTTGTCAAACATTAGCGCCAAGATGATAGGTTGGGTTATATTACGTTATAGATGTATTTAAACGTCCCGCGGAGACGTAGAGGCCAACAAGCCAGGAATGTGATCAAATATTACCGCCGAGATGTTAGGTTGGGTTAGGTTAGATTATATAACGTTATAGATGTATATAAAGATCCTACGGAGACGTAGAGGCCAACAAGCCAGGAATGTGTTCAAATATTACCGCCGAGATGTTAGGTTGGGTTAGGTTAGGTTATATTACGTTATAGATGTATATAAAGATCCCACGGAGACGTAGATGCCAACTCGCCATGAATGTTTTCAAATATTACCGCCGAGATGTTAGGTTGGGTTAGGTTAGGTTATGTTTCGTTATTGATGTATATGAAGGTCCCACGGAGAAGTAGAGGCCAACTCGCCAGGTATGTTGTCAAATATTAGCGCCGAGATGATAGGTTGGGTTAGGTTAGGTTATATTACGTTATAGATGTATATAAAGGTCCCACGGAGACGTAGAGGCCAACTCGCCAGGAATGTTTCCAAATATTACCGCCGAGATGTTAGGTTCGGTTAGGTTAGGTTATATTTCGTTATTGATGTATATGAAGGTCCCACGGAGAAGTAGAGGCCAACTCGCCAGGAATGTTGTCAAACATTAGCGCCAAGATGATAGGTTGGGTTAGGTTAGGTTGTATTACGTTATAGATGTATTTAAACGTCCCGCGGAGACGTAGATGCCAACTCGCCAGGAATGTTTCCAAATATTACCGCCGAGATGTTAGGTTCGGTTAGGTTAGGTTATATTTCGTTATTGATGTATATGAAGGTCCCACGGAGAAGTAGAGGCCAACTCGCCAGGAATGTTGTCAAACATTAGCGCCAAGATGATAGGTTGGGTTAGGTTAGGTTATATTACGTTATTGATGTATATAAAGGTCCCACGGAGACGTAGAGGCCAACTCGCCAGGTATGTTGTCAAACATTAGCGCCAAGATGATAGGTTGGGTTAGGTTAGGTTATATTACGTTATAGATGTATTTAAACGTCCCGCGGAGACGTAGAGGCCAACAAGCCAGGAATGTGATCAAATATTACCGCCGAGATGTTAGGTTGGGTTAGGTTAGATTATATAACGTTATAGATGTATATAAAGGTCCCACGGAGACGTAGAGGCCAACAAGCCAGGAATGTGTTCAAATATTACCGCCGAGATGTTAGGTTGGGTTAGGTTAGGTTATATTACGTTATAGATGTATATAAAGATCCCACGGAGACGTAGATGCCAACTCGCCATGAATGTTTTCAAATATTACCGCCGAGATGTTAGGTTGGGTTAGGTTAGGTTATGTTTCGTTATTGATGTATATGAAGGTCCCACGGAGAAGTAGAGGCCAACTCGCCAGGTATGTTGTCAAATATTAGCGCCGAGATGATAGGTTGGGTTAGGTTAGGTTATATTACGTTATAGATGTATATAAAGGTCCCACGGAGACGTAGAGGCCAACTCGCCAGGAATGTTTCCAAATATTACCGCCGAGATGTTAGGTTCGGTTAGGTTAGGTTATATTTCGTTATTGATGTATATGAAGGTCCCACGGAGAAGTAGAGGCCAACTCGCCAGGAATGTTGTCAAACAGTAGCGCCAAGATGATAGGTTGGGTTAGGTTAGGTTATATTACGTTATAGATGTATTTAAACGTCCCGCGGAGATGTAGAGGCCAACTCGCCAGGAATGTTTCCAAATATTACCGCCGAGATGTTAGGTTCGGTTAGGTTAGGTTATATTTCGTTATTGATGTATATGAAGGTCCCACGGAGAAGTAGAGGCCAACTCGCCAGGAATGTTGTCAAACATTAGCGCCAAGATGATAGGTTGGGTTAGGTTAGGTTATATTACGTTATTGATGTATATAAAGGTCCCACGGAGACGTAGAGGCCAACTCGCCAGGTATGTTGTCAAATATTAGCGCCGAGATGATAGGTTGGGTTAGGTTAGGTTATATTACGTTATAGATGTATATAAAGGTCCCACGGAGACATAGAGGCCAACAAGCCAGGAATGTGTTCAAATATTAGCGCCGAGATGATAGGTTGGGTTAGGTTAGGTTATATTACGTTATAGATGTATATAAAGGTCCCACGGAGACGTAGAGGCCAACTCGCCATGAATGTTTTCAAATATTACCGCCGAGATGTTAGGTTGGGTTAGGTTAGGTTATGTTTCGTTATTGATGTATATGAAGGTCCCACGGAGAAATAGAGGCCAACTCGCCAGGAATGTTGTCAAACATTAGCGCCAAGATGATAGGTTGGGTTGGGTTAGGTTATATTACGTTATAGATGTATTTAAACGTCCCGCGGAGACGTAGAGGCCAACAAGCCAGGAATGTGATCAAATATTACCGCCGAGATGTTAGGTTGGGTTAGGTTAGATTATATAACGTTATAGATGTATATAAAGGTCCCACGGAGACGTAGAGGCCAACAAGCCAGGAATGTGTTCAAATATTACCGCCGAGATGTTAGGTTGGGTTAGGTTAGGTTATATTACGTTATAGATGTATATAAAGATCCAACGGAGACGTAGATGCCAACTCGCCATGAATGTTGTCAAACATTAGCGCCAAGATGATAGGTTGGGTTAGGTTAGGTTATATTACGTTATAGATGTATTTAAACGTCCCGCGGAGATGTAGAGGCCAACTCGCCAGGAATGTTTCCAAATATTACCGCCGAGATGTTAGGTTCGGTTAGGTTAGGTTATATTTCGTTATTGATGTATATGAAGGTCCCACGGAGAAGTAGAGGCCAACTCGCCAGGAATGTTGTCAAACATTAGCGCCAAGATGATAGGTTGGGTTAGGTTAGGTTATATTACGTTATTGATGTATATAAAGGTCCCACGGAGACGTAGAGGCCAACTCGCCAGGTATGTTGTCAAATATTAGCGCCGAGATGATAGGTTGGGTTAGGTTAGGTTATATCACGTTATAGATGTATATAAAGGTCCCACGGAGACGTATAGGCCAACTCGCCAGGAATGTTTCCAAATATTACCGCCGAGATGTTAGGTTCGGTTAGGTTAGGTTATATTTCGTTATTGATGTATATGAGGGTCCCACGGAGAAGTAGAGGCCAACTCGCCAGGAATGTTGTCAAACATTAGCGCCAAGATGATAGGTTGGGTTATATTACGTTATAGATGTATTTAAACGTCCCGCGGAGACGTAGAGGCCAATAAGCCAGGAATGTGATCAAATATTACCGCCGAGATGTTAGGTTGGGTTAGGTTAGATTATATAACGTTATAGATGTATATAAAGATCCTACGGAGACGTAGAGGCCAACAAGCCAGGAATGTGTTCAAATATTACCGCCGAGATGTTAGGTTGGGTTAGGTTAGGTTATATTACGTTATTGATGAATATAAATGTACCACGGAGACGTAGAGGCCAATTCGCCATGAATATTTTCAAATATTACCGCCGAGATGTTAGGTTGGGTTAGGTTAGGTTATATTACGTTATAGATGTATATAAAGATCCCACGGAGACGTAGATGCCAACTCGCCATGAATGTTTTCAAATATTACCGCCGAGATGTTAGGTTGGGTTAGGTTAGGTTATGTTTCGTTATTGATGTATATGAAGGTCCCACGGAGAAGTAGAGGCCAACTCGCCAGGTATGTTGTCAAATATTAGCGCCGAGATGATAGGTTGGGTTAGGTTAGGTTATATTACGTTATAGATGTATATAAAGGTCCCACGGAGACGTAGAGGCCAACTCGCCAGGAATGTTTCCAAATATTACCGCCGAGATGTTAGGTTCGGTTAGGTTAGGTTATATTTCGTTATTGATGTATATGAAGGTCCCACGGAGAAGTGGAGGCCAACTCGCCAGGAATGTTGTCAAACAGTAGCGCCAAGATGATAGGTTGGGTTAGGTTAGGTTATATTACGTTATAGATGTATTTAAACGTCCCGCGGAGATGTAGAGGCCAACTCGCCAGGAATGTTTCCAAATATTACCGCCGAGATGTTAGGTTCGGTTAGGTTAGGTTATATTTCGTTATTGATGTATATGAAGGTCCCACGGAGAAGTAGAGGCCAACTCGCCAGGAATGTTGTCAAACATTAGCGCCAAGATGATAGGTTGGGTTAGGTTAGGTTATATTACGTTATTGATGTATATAAAGGTCCCACGGAGACGTAGAGGCCAACTCGCCAGGTATGTTGTCAAATATTAGCGCCGAGATGATAGGTTGGGTTAGGTTAGGTTATATTACGTTATAGATGTATATAAAGGTCCCACGGAGACATAGAGGCCAACAAGCCAGGAATGTGTTCAAATATTAGCGCCGAGATGATAGGTTGGGTTAGGTTAGGTTATATTACGTTATAGATGTATATAAAGGTCCCACGGAGACGTAGAGGCCAACTCGCCATGAATGTTTTCAAATATTACCGCCGAGATGTTAGGTTGGGTTAGGTTAGGTTATGTTTCGTTATTGATGTATATGAAGGTCCCACGGAGAAGTAGAGGCCAACTCGCCAGGAATGTTGTCAAACATTAGCGCCAAGATGATAGGTTGGGTTGGGTTAGGTTATATTACGTTATAGATGTATTTAAACGTCCCGCGGAGACGTAGAGGCCAACAAGCCAGGAATGTGATCAAATATTACCGCCGAGATGTTAGGTTGGGTTAGGTTAGATTATATAACGTTATAGATGTATATAAAGGTCCCACGGAGACGTAGAGGCCAACAAGCCAGGAATGTGTTCAAATATTACCGCCGAGATGTTAGGTTGGGTTAGGTTAGGTTATATTACGTTATAGATGTATATAAAGATCCAACGGAGACGTAGATGCCAACTCGCCATGAATGTTGTCAAACATTAGCGCCAAGATGATAGGTTGGGTTAGGTTAGGTTATATTACGTTATAGATGTATTTAAACGTCCCGCGGAGATGTAGAGGCCAACTCGCCAGGAATGTTTCCAAATATTACCGCCGAGATGTTAGGTTCGGTTAGGTTAGGTTATATTTCGTTATTGATGTATATGAAGGTCCCACGGAGAAGTAGAGGCCAACTCGCCAGGAATGTTGTCAAACATTAGCGCCAAGATGATAGGTTGGGTTAGGTTAGGTTATATTACGTTATTGATGTATATAAAGGTCCCACGGAGACGTAGAGGCCAACTCGCCAGGTATGTTGTCAAATATTAGCGCCGAGATGATAGGTTGGGTTAGGTTAGGTTATATCACGTTATAGATGTATATAAAGGTCCCACGGAGACGTATAGGCCAACTCGCCAGGAATGTTTCCAAATATTACCGCCGAGATGTTAGGTTCGGTTAGGTTAGGTTATATTTCGTTATTGATGTATATGAGGGTCCCACGGAGAAGTAGAGGCCAACTCGCCAGGAATGTTGTCAAACATTAGCGCCAAGATGATAGGTTGGGTTATATTACGTTATAGATGTATTTAAACGTCCCGCGGAGACGTAGAGGCCAATAAGCCAGGAATGTGATCAAATATTACCGCCGAGATGTTAGGTTGGGTTAGGTTAGATTATATAACGTTATAGATGTATATAAAGATCCTACGGAGACGTAGAGGCCAACAAGCCAGGAATGTGTTCAAATATTACCGCCGAGATGTTAGGTTGGGTTAGGTTAGGTTATATTACGTTATTGATGAATATAAATGTACCACGGAGACGTAGAGGCCAATTCGCCATGAATATTTTCAAATATTACCGCCGAGATGTTAGGTTGGGTTAGGTTAGGTTATATTACGTTATTGATGTATATGAAGGTCCCACGGAGAAGTAGAGGCCAACTCGCCAGGAATGTTGTCAAACATTAGCGCCAAGATGATAGGTTGGGTTAGGATAGGTTATATTACGTTATTGATGTATATAAAGGTCCCACGGAGACGTAGAGGCCAACTCGCCAGGTATGTTGTCAAATATTACCGCCGAGATGTTAGGTTCGGTTAGGTTAGGTTATATTTCGTTATTGATGTATATGAAGGTCCCACGGAGAAGTAGAGGCCAACTCCCCAGGAATGTTGTCAAACATTAGCGCCAAGATGATAGGTTGGGTTAGGTTAGGTTATATTATGTTATTGATGTATATAAAGGTCCAACGGAGACGTAGAGGCCAACTCGCCAGGTATGTTGTCAAATATTAGCGCCGAGATGATAGGTTGGGTTAGGTTAGGTTATATTACGTTATAGGTGTATATAAAGGTCCCACGGAGACGTATAGGCCAACTCGCCAGGAATGTTTCCAAATATTACCGCCGAGATGTTAGGTTCGGTTAGGTTAGGTTATATTTCGTTATTGATGTATATGAAGGTCCCACGGAGAAGTAGAGGCCAACTCGTCAGGAATGTTGTCAAACATTAGCGCCAAGATGATAGGTTGGGTTAGGTTAGGTTATATTACGTTATTGATGTATATAAAGGTCCCACGGAGACGTAGAGGCCAACTCGCCAGGTATGTTGTCAAATATTAGCGCCGAGATGATAGGTTGGGTTAGGTTAGGTTATATCACGTTATAGATGTATATAAAGGTCCCACGGAGACGTATAGGCCAACTCGCCATGAATGTTTTCAAATATTACCGCCGAGATGTTAGGTTGGGTTAGGTTAGGTTATGTTTCGTTATTGATGTATATGAAGGTCCCACGGAGAAGTAGAGGCCAACTCGCCAGGAATGTTGTCAAACATTAGCGCCAAGATGATAGGTTGGGTTGGGTTAGGTTATATTACGTTATAGATGTATTTAAACGTCCCGCGGAGACGTAGAGGCCAACAAGCCAGGAATGTGATCAAATATTACCGCCGAGATGTTAGATTGGGTTAGGTTAGATTATATAACGTTATAGATGTATATAAAGGTCCCACGGAGACGTAGCGGCCAACAAGCCAGGAATGTGTTCAAATATTACCGCCGAGATGTTAGGTTGGGTTAGGTTAGGTTATATTACGTTATAGATGTATATAAAGATCCAACGGAGACGTAGATGCCAACTCGCCATGAATGTTTTCAAATACTACCGCCGAGATGTTAGGTTGGGTTAGGTTAGGTTATGTTTCGTTATTGATGTATATGAAGGTCCCACGGAGAAGTAGAGGCCAACTCGCCAATTATGTTGTCAAATATTAGCGCCGAGATGATAGGTTGGGTTAGGTTAGGTTATATTACGTTATAGATGTATATAAAGGTCCCACGGAGACGTAGAGGCCAACTCGCCAGGAATGTTTCCAAATATTACCGCCGAGATGTTAGGTTCGGTTAGGTTAGGTTATATTTCGTTATTGATGTATATGAAGGTCCCACGGAGAAGTAGAGGCCAACTCGCCAGGAATGTTGTCAAACATTAGCGCCAAGATGATAGGTTGGGTTAGGTTAGGTTATATTACGTTATAGATGTATTTAAACGTCCCGCGGAGATGTAGAGGCCAACTCGCCAGGAATGTTTCCAAATATTACCGCCGAGATGTTAGGTTCGGTTAGGTTAGGTTATATTTCGTTATTGATGTATATGAAGGTCCCACGGAGAAGTAGAGGCCAACTCGCCAGGAATGTTGTCAAACATTAGCGCCAAGATGATAGGTTGGGTTAGGTTAGGTTATATTACGTTATTGATGTATATAAAGGTCCCACGGAGACGTAGAGGCCAACTCGCCAGGTATGTTGTCAAATATTAGCGCCGAGATGTTAGGTTGGGTTAGGTTAGGTTATATCACGTTATAGATGTATATAAAGGTCCCACGGAGACGTATAGGCCAACTCGCCAGGAATGTTTCCAAATATTACCGCCGAGATGTTAGGTTCGGTTAGGTTAGGTTATATTTCGTTATTGATGTATATGAGGGTCCCACGGAGAAGTAGAGGCCAACTCGCCAGGAATGTTGTCAAACATTAGCGCCAAGATGATAGGTTGGGTTATATTACGTTATAGATGTATTTAAACGTCCCGCGGGGACGTAGAGGCCAACAAGCCAGGAATGTGATCAAATATTACCGCCGAGATGTTAGGTTGGGTTAGGTTAGATTATATAACGTTATAGATGTATATAAAGATCCTACGGAGACGTAGAGGCCAACAAGCCAGGAATGTGTTCAAATATTACCGCCGAGATGTTAGGTTGGGTTAGGTTAGGTTATATTACGTTATTGATGAATATAAATGTACCACGGAGACGTAGAGGCCAATTCGCCATGAATATTTTCAAATATTACCGCCGAGATGTTAGGTTGGGTTAGGTTAGGTTATATTACGTTATTGATGTATATGAAGGTCCCACGGAGAAGTAGAGGCCAACTCGCCAGGAATGTTGTCAAACATTAGCGCCAAGATGATAGGTTGGGTTAGGATAGGTTATATTACGTTATTGATGTATATAAAGGTCCCACGGAGACGTAGAGGCCAACTCGCCAGGTATGTTGTCAAATATTACCGCCGAGATGTTAGGTTCGGTTAGGTTAGGTTATATTTCGTTATTGATGTATATGAAGGTCCCACGGAGAAGTAGAGGCCAACTCCCCAGGAATGTTGTCAAACATTAGCGCCAAGATGATAGGTTGGGTTAGGTTAGGTTATATTATGTTATTGATGTATATAAAGGTCCAACGGAGACGTAGAGGCCAACTCGCCAGGTATGTTGTCAAATATTAGCGCCGAGATGATAGGTTGGGTTAGGTTAGGTTATATTACGTTATAGATGTATATAAAGGTCCCACGGAGACGTATAGGCCAACTCGCCAGGAATGTTTCCAAATATTACCGCCGAGATGTTAGGTTCGGTTAGGTTAGGTTATATTTCGTTATTGATGTATATGAAGGTCCCACGGAGAAGTAGAGGCCAACTCGTCAGGAATGTTGTCAAACATTAGCGCCAAGATGATAGGTTGGGGTAGGTTAGGTTATATTACGTTATTGATGTATATAAAGGTCCCACGGAGACGTAGAGGCCAACTCGCCAGGTATGTTGTCAAATATTAGCGCCGAGATGATAGGTTGGGTTAGGTTAGGTTATATCACGTTATAGATGTATATAAAGGTCCCACGGAGACGTATAGGCCAACTCGCCAGGAATGTTTCCAAATATTACCGCCGAGATGTTAGGTTCGGTTAGGTTAGGTTATATTTCGTTATTGATGTATATGAGGGTCCCACGGAGACGTAGAGGCCAACTCGCCATGAATGTTTTCAAATATTACCGCCGAGATGTTAGGTTGGGTTAGGTTAGGTTATGTTTCGTTATTGATGTATATGAAGGTCCCACGGAGAAGTAGAGGCCAACTCGCCAGGAATGTTGTCAAACATTAGCGCCAAGATGATAGGTTGGGTTGGGTTAGGTTATATTACGTTATAGATGTATTTAAACGTCCCGCGGAGACGTAGAGGCCAACAAGCCAGGAATGTGATCAAATATTACCGCCGAGATGTTAGGTTGGGTTAGGTTAGATTATATAACGTTATAGATGTATATAAAGGTCCCACGGAGACGTAGAGGCCAACAAGCCAGGAATGTGTTCAAATATTACCGCCGAGATGTTAGGTTGGGTTAGGTTAGGTTATATTACGTTATAGATGTATATAAAGATCCAACGGAGACGTAGATGCCAACTCGCCATGAATGTTTTCAAATATTACCGCCGAGATGTTAGGTTGGGTTAGGTTAGGTTATGTTTCGTTATTGATGTATATGAAGGTCCCACGGAGAAGTAGAGGCCAACTCGCCAGGAATGTTGTCAAACATTAGCGCCAAGATGATAGGTTGGGTTAGGTTAGGTTATATTACGTTATAGATGTATATAAAGGTCCCACGGAGACGTAGAGGCCAACTCGCCAGGAATGTTTCCAAATATTACCGCCGAGATGTTAGGTTCGGTTAGGTTAGGTTATATTTCGTTATTGATGTATATGAAGGTCCCACGGAGAAGTAGAGGCCAACTCGCCAGGAATGTTGTCAAACATTAGCGCCAAGATGATAGGTTGGGTTAGGTTAGGTTATATTACGTTATAGATGTATTTAAACGTCCCGCGGAGATGTAGAGGCCAACTCGCCAGGAATGTTTCCAAATATTACCGCCGAGATGTTAGGTTCGGTTAGGTTAGGTTATATTTCGTTATTGATGTATATGAAGGTCCCACGGAGAAGTAGAGGCCAACTCGCCAGGAATGTTGTCAAACATTAGCGCCAAGATGATAGGTTGGGTTAGGTTAGGTTATATTACGTTATTGATGTATATAAAGGTCCCACGGAGACGTAGAGGCCAACTCGCCAGGTATGTTGTCAAATATTAGCGCCGAGATGATAGGTTGGGTTAGGTTAGGTTATATCACGTTATAGATGTATATAAAGGTCCCACGGAGACGTATAGGCCAACTCGCCAGGAATGTTTCCAAATATTACCGCCGAGATGTTAGGTTCGGTTAGGTTAGGTTATATTTCGTTATTGATGTATATGAGGGTCCCACGGAGAAGTAGAGGCCAACTCGCCAGGAATGTTGTCAAACATTAGCGCCAAGATGATAGGTTGGGTTATATTACGTTATAGATGTATTTAAACGTCCCGCGGAGACGTAGAGGCCAACAAGCCAGGAATGTGATCAAATATTACCGCCGAGATGTTAGGTTGGGTTAGGTTAGATTATAAAACGTTATAGATGTATATAAAGATCCTACGGAGACGTAGAGGCCAACAAGCCAGGAATGTGTTCAAATATTACCGCCGAGATGTTAGGTTGGGTTAGGTTAGGTTATATTACGTTATTGATGAATATAAATGTACCACGGAGACGTAGAGGCCAATTCGCCATGAATATTTTCAAATATTACCGCCGAGATGTTAGGTTGGGTTAGGTTAGGTTATATTACGTTATTGATGTATATGAAGGTCCCACGGAGAAGTAGAGGCCAACTCGCCAGGAATGTTGTCAAACATTAGCGCCAAGATGATAGGTTGGGTTAGGATAGGTTATATTACGTTATTGATGTATATAAAGGTCCCACGGAGACGTAGAGGCCAACTCGCCAGGTATGTTGTCAAATATTACCGCCGAGATGTTAGGTTCGGTTAGGTTAGGTTATATTTCGTTATTGATGTATATGAAGGTCCCACGGAGAAGTAGAGGCCAACTCCCCAGGAATGTTGTCAAACATTAGCGCCAAGATGATAGGTTGGGTTAGGTTAGGTTATATTATGTTATTGATGTATATAAAGGTCCAACGGAGACGTAGAGGCCAACTCGCCAGGTATGTTGTCAAATATTAGCGCCGAGATGATAGGTTGGGTTAGGTTAGGTTATATTACGTTATAGATGTATATAAAGGTCCCACGGAGACGTATAGGCCAACTCGCCAGGAATGTTTCCAAATATTACCGCCGAGATGTTAGGTTCGGTTAGGTTAGGTTATATTTCGTTATTGATGTATATGAAGGTCCCACGGAGAAGTAGAGGCCAACTCGTCAGGAATGTTGTCAAACATTAGCGCCAAGATGATAGGTTGGGTTAGGTTAGGTTATATTACGTTATTGATGTATATAAAGGTCCCACGGAGACGTAGAGGCCAACTCGCCAGGTATGTTGTCAAATATTAGCGCCGAGATGATAGGTTGGGTTAGGTTAGGTTATATCACGTTATAGATGTATATAAAGGTCCCACGGAGACGTATAGGCCAACTCGCCAGGAATGTTTCCAAATATTACCGCCGAGATGTTAGGTTCGGTTAGGTTAGGTTATATTTCGTTATTGATGTATATGAGGGTCCCACGGAGAAGTAGAGGCCAACTCGCCAGGAATGTTGTCAAACATTAGCGCCAAGATGATAGGTTGGGTTATATTACGTTATAGATGTATTTAAACGTCCCGCGGAGACGTAGAGGCAAACAAGCCAGGAATGTGATCAAATATTACCGCCGAGATGTTAGGTTGGGTTAGGTTAGATTATATAACGTTATAGATGTATATAAAGATCCTACGGAGACGTAGAGGCCAACAAGCCAGGAATGTGTTCAAATATTACCGCCGAGATGTTAGGTTGGGTTAGGTTAGGTTATATTACGTTATTGATGAATATAAATGTACCACGGAGACGTAGAGGCCAATTCGCCATGAATATTTTCAAATATTACCGCCGAGATGTTAGGTTGGGTTAGGTTAGGTTATATTACGTTATTGATGTATATGAAGGTCCCACGGAGAAGTAGAGGCCAACTCGCCAGGAATGTTGTCAAACATTAGCGCCAAGATGATAGGTTGGGTTAGGATAGGTTATATTACGTTATTGATGTATATAAAGGTCCCACGGAGACGTAGAGGCCAACTCGCCAGGTATGTTGTCAAATATTACCGCCGAGATGTTAGGTTCGGTTAGGTTAGGTTATATTTCGTTATTGATGTATATGAAGGTCCCACGGAGAAGTAGAGGCCAACTCCCCAGGAATGTTGTCAAACATTAGCGCCAAGATGATAGGTTGGGTTAGGTTAGGTTATATTATGTTATTGATGTATATAAAGGTCCAACGGAGACGTAGAGGCCAACTCGCCAGGTATGTTGTCAAATATTAGCGCCGAGATGATAGGTTGGGTTAGGTTAGGTTATATTACGTTATAGATGTATATAAAGGTCCCACGGAGACGTATAGGCCAACTCGCCAGGAATGTTTCCAAATATTACCGCCGAGATGTTAGGTTCGGTTAGGTTAGGTTATATTTCGTTATTGATGTATATGAAGGTCCCACGGAGAAGTAGAGGCCAACTCGTCAGGAATGTTGTCAAACATTAGCGCCAAGATAATAGGTTGGGTTAGGTTAGGTTATATTACGTTATAGATGTATTTAAACGTCCCGCGGAGACGTAGAGGCCAACAAGCCAGGAATGTGATCAAATATTACCGCCGAGATGTTAGGTTGGGTTAGGTTAGATTATATAACGTTATAGATGTATATAAAGGTCCCACGGAGACGTAGAGGCCAACAAGCCAGGAATGTGTTCAAATATTACCGCCGAGATGTTAGGTTGGGTTAGGTTAGGTTATATTACGTTATAGATGTATATAAAGGTCCCACGGAGACGTAGAGGCCAACTCGCCAGCAATGTTTCCAAATATTACCGCCGAGATGTTAGGTTCGGTTAGGTTAGGTTATATTACGTTATTGATGTATAAAAAGATCCCACGGAGACGTAGAGGCCAACTCGCCAGGTATGTTTTCAAATACTACCGCCGAGATGTTAGGTTGGGTTAGGTTAGGTTATATTACGTTATTGATGTGTAAAAAGATCCCACGGAGACGGAGAAGCCAACTCGCCAGGAATGTTGTCAAATATTACAGCCGAGATGTTAGGTTGGGTTAGGTTAGGTTATATTACGTTATTGATGTGTAAAAAGATCCCACGGAGACGGAGAAGCCAACTCGCCAGGAATGTTGTCAAATATTACAGCCGAGATGTTAGGTTGGGTTAGGTTAGGTTATATAACGTTATGGATGTATATAAAGGTCCCACGGAGACGTAGAGGCCAACAAGCCAGGAATGTGTTCAAATATTACCGCCGAGATGTTAGGTTGGGTTAGGTTAGGTTATATTACGTTATAGATGTATTTAAACGTCCCGCGGAGACGTAGAGGCCAACAAGCCAGGAATGTGATCAAATATTACCGCCGAGATGTTAGGTTGGGTTAGGTTAGATTATATAACCTTATAGATGTATATAAAGGTCCCACGGAGACGTAGAGGCCAACAAGCCAGGAATGTGTTCAAATATTACCGCCGAGATGTTAGGTTGGGTTAGGTTAGGTTATATTACGTTATAGATGTATATAAAGATCCCACGGAGACGTAGATGCCAACTCGCCATGAATGTTTTCAAATATTACCGCCGAGATGTTAGGTTGGGTTAGGTTAGGTTATGTTTCGTTATTGATGTATATGAAGGTCCCACGGAGAAGTAGAGGCCAACTCGCCAGGTATGTTGTCAAATATTAGCGCCGAGATGTTAGGTTGGGTTAGGTTAGGTTATATTACGTTATTGATGTGTAAAAAGATCCCACGGAGACGGAGAAGCCAACTCGCCAGGAATGTTGTCAAATATTACAGCCGAGATGTTAGGTTGGGTTAGGTTAGGTTATATAACGTTATGGATGTATATAAAGGTCCCACGGAGACGTAGAGGCCAACAAGCCAGGAATGTGTTCAAATATTACCGCCGAGATGTTAGGTTGGGTTAGGTTAGGTTATATTACGTTATAGATGTATTTAAACGTCCCGCGGAGACGTAGAGGCCAACAAGCCAGGAATGTGATCAAATATTACCGCCGAGATGTTAGGTTGGGTTAGGTTAGATTATATAACCTTATAGATGTATATAAAGGTCCCACGGAGACGTAGAGGCCAACAAGCCAGGAATGTGTTCAAATATTACCGCCGAGATGTTAGGTTGGGTTAGGTTAGGTTATATTACGTTATAGATGTATATAAAGATCCCACGGAGACGTAGATGCAAACTCGCCATGAATGTTTTCAAATATTACCGCCGAGATGTTAGGTTGGGTTAGGTTAGGTTATGTTTCGTTATTGATGTATATGAAGGTCCCACGGAGAAGTAGAGGCCAACTCGCCAGGTATGTTGTCAAATATTAGCGCCGAGATGATAGGTTGGGTTAGGTTAGGTTATATTACGTTATAGATGTATATAAAGGTCCCACGGAGACGTAGAGGCCAACTCGCCAGGAATGTTTCCAAATATTACCGCCGAGATGTTAGGTTCGGTTAGGTTAGGTTATATTTCGTTATTGATGTATATGAAGGTCCCACGGAGAAGTAGAGGCCAACTCGCCAGGAATGTTGTCAAACATTAGCGCCAAGATGATAGGTTGGGTTAGGTTAGGTTGTATTACGTTATAGATGTATTTAAACGTCCCGCGGAGACGTAGATGCCAACTCGCCAGGAATGTTTCCAAATATTACCGCCGAGATGTTAGGTTCGGTTAGGTTAGGTTATATTTCGTTATTGATGTATATGAAGGTCCCACGGAGAAGTAGAGGCCAACTCGCCAGGAATGTTGTCAAACATTAGCGCCAAGATGATAGGTTGGGTTAGGTTAGGTTATATTACGTTATTGATGTATATAAAGGTCCCACGGAGACGTAGAGGCCAACTCGCCAGGTATGTTGTCAAACATTAGCGCCAAGATGATAGGTTGGGTTAGGTTAGGTTATATTACGTTATAGATGTATTTAAACGTCCCGCGGGGACGTAGAGGCCAACAAGCCAGGAATGTGATCAAATATTACCGCCGAGATGTTAGGTTGGGTTAGGTTAGATTATATAACGTTATAGATGTATATAAAGGTCCCACGGAGACGTAGAGGCCAACAAGCCAGGAATGTGTTCAAATATTACCGCCGAGATGTTAGGTTGGGTTAGGTTAGGTTATATTACGTTATAGATGTATATAAAGATCCCACGGAGACGTAGATGCCAACTCGCCATGAATGTTTTCAAATATTACCGCCGAGATGTTAGGTTGGGTTAGGTTAGGTTATATTTCGTTATTGATGTATATGAAGGTCCCACGGAGAAGTAGAGGCCAACTCGCCAGGAATGTTGTCAAACATTAGCGCCAAGATGATAGGTTGGGTTAGGTTAGGGTATATTACGTTATAGATGTATTTAAACGTCCCGCGGAGATGTAGAGGCCAACTCGCCAGGAATGTTTCCAAATATTACCGCCGAGATGTTAGGTTCGGTTAGGTTAGGTTATATTTCGTTATTGATGTATATGAAGGTCCCACGGAGAAGTAGAGGCCAACTCGCCAGGAATGTTGTCAAACATTAGCGCCAAGATGATAGGTTGGGTTAGGTTAGGTTATATTACGTTATTGATGTATATAAAGGTCCCACGGAGACGTAGAGGCCAACTCGCCAGGTATGTTGTCAAATACTAGCGCCGAGATGATAGGTTGGGTTAGGTTAGGTTATATCACGTTATAGATGTATATAAAGGTCCCACGGAGACGTATAGGCCAACTCGCCAGGAATGTTTCCAAATATTACCGCCGAGATGTTAGGTTCGGTTAGGTTAGGTTATATTTCGTTATTGATGTATATGAGGGTCCCACGGAGAAGTAGAGGCCAACTCGCCAGGAATGTTGTCAGACATTAGCGCCAAGATGATAGGTTGGGTTATATTACGTTATAGATGTATTTAAACGTCCCGCGGAGACGTAGAGGCCAACAAGCCAGGAATGTGATCAAATATTACCGCCGAGATGTTAGGTTGGGTTAGGTTAGATTATATAACGTTATAGATGTATATAAAGATCCCACGGAGACGTAGAGGCCAACAAGCCAGGAATGTGTTCAAATATTACCGCCGAGATGTTAGGTTGGGTTAGGTTAGGTTATATTACGTTATTGATGAATATAAATGTACCACGGGGACGAAGAGGCCAATTCGCCATGAATATTTTCAAATATTACCGCCGAGATGTTAGGTTGGGTTAGGTTAGGTTATATTACGTTATTGATGTATATGAAGGTCCCACGGAGAAGTAGAGGCCAACTCGCCAGGAATGTTGTCAAACATTAGCGCCAACATGATAGGTTGGGTTAGGTTAGGTTATATTACGTTATTGATGTATATAAAGGTCCCACGGAGACGTAGAGGCCAACTCGCCAGGTATGTTGTCAAATATTACCGCCGAGATGTTAGGTTCGGTTAGGTTAGGGTTTATTTCGTTATTGATGTATATGAAGGTCCCACGGAGAAGTAGAGGCCAACTCCCCAGGAATGTTGTCAAACATTAGCGCCAAGATGATAGGTTGGGTTAGGTTAGGTTATATTACGTTATTGATGTATATAAAGGTCCCACGGAGACGTAGAGGCCAACTCGCCAGGTATGTTGTCAAATACTAGCGCCGAGATGATAGGTTGGGTTAGGTTAGGTTATATTACGTTATTGATGTATATGAAGGTCCCACGGAGAAGTAGAGGCCAACTCGCCAGGAATGTTGTCAAACATTAGCGCCAACATGATAGGTTGGGTTAGGTTAGGTTATATTACGTTATTGATGTATATAAAGGTCCCACGGAGACGTAGAGGCCAACTCGCCAGGTATGTTGTCAAATATTACCGCCGAGATGTTAGGTTCGGTTAGGTTAGGGTTTATTTCGTTATTGATGTATATGAAGGTCCCACGGAGAAGTAGAGGCCAACTCCCCAGGAATGTTGTCAAACATTAGCGCCAAGATGATAGGTTGGGTTAGGTTAGGTTATATTATGTTATTGATGTATATAAAGGTCCCACGGAGACGTAGAGGCCAACTCGCCAGGTATGTTGTCAAATATTAGCGCCGAGATGATAGGTTGGGTTAGGTTAGGTTATATTACGTTATAGATGTATATAAAGGTCCCACGGAGACGTATAGGCCAACTCGCCAGGAATGTTTCCAAATATTACCGCCGAGATGTTAGGTTCGGTTAGGTTAGGTTATATTTCGTTATTGATGTATATGAATGTCCCACGGAGAAGTAGAGGCCAACTCGCCAGGAATGTTGTCAAACATTAGCGCCAAGATAATAGGTTGGGTTAGGTTAGGTTATATTACGTTATAGATGTATTTAAACGTCCCGCGGAGACGTAGAGGCCAACAAGCCAGGAATGTGATCAAATATTACCGCCGAGATGTTAGGTTGGGTTAGGTTAGATTATATAACGTTATAGATGTATATAAAGGTCCCACGGAGACGTAGAGGCCAACAAGCCAGGAATGTGTTCAAATATTACCGCCGAGATGTTAGGTTGGGTTAGGTTAGGTTATATTACGTTATAGATGTATATAAAGGTCCCACGGAGACGTAGAGGCCAACTCGCCAGCAATGTTTCCAAATATTACCGCCGAGATGTTAGGTTCGGTTAGGTTAGGTTATATTACGTTATTGATGTATAAAAAGATCCCACGGAGACGTAGAGGCCAACTCGCCAGGTATGTTTTCAAATACTACCGCCGAGATGTTAGGTTGGGTTAGGTTAGGTTATATTACGTTATTGATGTGTAAAAAGATCCCACGGAGACGGAGAAGCCAACTCGCCAGGAATGTTGTCAAATATTACAGCCGATATGTTAGGTTGGGTTAGGTTAGGTTATATAACGTTATAGATGTATATAAAAGTCCCACGGAGACGTAGAGGCCAACAAGCCAGGAATGTGTTCAAATATTACCGCCGAGATGTTAGGTTGGGTTAGGTTAGGTTATATTACGTTATAGATGTATATAAAGATCCCACGGAGACGTAGATGCCAACTCGCCATGAATGTTTTCAAATATTACCGCCGAGATGTTAGGTTGGGTTAGGTTAGGTTATGTTTCGTTATTGATGTATATGAAGGTCCCACGGAGAAGTAGAGGCCAACTCGCCAGGTATGTTGTCAAATATTAGCGCCGAGATGATAGGTTGGGTTAGGTTAGGTTATATTACGTTATAGATGTATATAAAGGTCCCACGGAGACGTAGAGACCAACTCGCCAGGAATGTTTCCAAATATTACCGCCGAGATGTTAGGTTCGGTTAGGTTAGGTTATATTTCGTTATTGATTTATATGAAGGTCCCACGGAGAAGTAGAGGCCAACTCGCCAGGAATGTTGTCAAACATTAGCGCCAAGATGATAGGTTGGGTTAGGTTAGGTTATATTACGTTATTGATGTATATAAAGGTCCCACGGAGACGTAGAGGCCAACTCGCCAGGTATGTTGTCAAATACTAGCGCCGAGATGATAGGTTGGGTTAGGTTAGGTTATATCACGTTATAGATGTATATAAAGGTCCCACGGAGACGTATAGGCCAACTCGCCAGGAATGTTTCCAAATATTACCGCCGAGATGTTAGGTTCGGTTAGGTTAGGTTATATTTCGTTATTGATGTATATGAGGGTCCCACGGAGAAGTAGAGGCCAACTCGCCAGGAATGTTGTCAGACATTAGCGCCAAGATGATAGGTTGGGTTATATTACGTTATAGATGTATTTAAACGTCCCGCGGAGACGTAGAGGCCAACAAGCCAGGAATGTGATCAAATATTACCGCCGAGATGTTAGGTTGGGTTAGGTTAGATTATATAACGTTATAGATGTATATAAAGATCCCACGGAGACGTAGAGGCCAACAAGCCAGGAATGTGTTCAAATATTACCGCCGAGATGTTAGGTTGGGTTAGGTTAGGTTATATTACGTTATTGATGAATATAAATGTACCACGGGGACGAAGAGGCCAATTCGCCATGAATATTTTCAAATATTACCGCCGAGATGTTAGGTTGGGTTAGGTTAGGTTATATTACGTTATTGATGTATATGAAGGTCCCACGGAGAAGTAGAGGCCAACTCGCCAGGAATGTTGTCAAACATTAGCGCCAACATGATAGGTTGGGTTAGGTTAGGTTATATTACGTTATTGATGTATATAAAGGTCCCACGGAGACGTAGAGGCCAACTCGCCAGGTATGTTGTCAAATATTACCGCCGAGATGTTAGGTTCGGTTAGGTTAGGGTTTATTTCGTTATTGATGTATATGAAGGTCCCACGGAGAAGTAGAGGCCAACTCCCCAGGAATGTTGTCAAACATTAGCGCCAAGATGATAGGTTGGGTTAGGTTAGGTTATATTATGTTATTGATGTATATAAAGGTCCCACGGAGACGTAGAGGCCAACTCGCCAGGTATGTTGTCAAATATTAGCGCCGAGATGATAGGTTGGGTTAGGTTAGGTTATATTACGTTATAGATGTATATAAAGGTCCCACGGAGACGTATAGGCCAACTCGCCAGGAATGTTTCCAAATATTACCGCCGAGATGTTAGGTTCGGTTAGGTTAGGTTATATTTCGTTATTGATGTATATGAATGTCCCACGGAGAAGTAGAGGCCAACTCGCCAGGAATGTTGTCAAACATTAGCGCCAAGATAATAGGTTGGGTTAGGTTAGGTTATATTACGTTATAGATGTATTTAAACGTCCCGCGGAGACGTAGAGGCCAACAAGCCAGGAATGTGATCAAATATTACCGCCGAGATGTTAGGTTGGGTTAGGTTAGATTATATAACGTTATAGATGTATATAAAGGTCCCACGGAGACGTAGAGGCCAACAAGCCAGGAATGTGTTCAAATATTACCGCCGAGATGTTAGGTTGGGTTAGGTTAGGTTATATTACGTTATAGATGTATATAAAGGTCCCACGGAGACGTAGAGGCCAACTCGCCAGCAATGTTTCCAAATATTACCGCCGAGATGTTAGGTTCGGTTAGGTTAGGTTATATTACGTTATTGATGTATAAAAAGATCCCACGGAGACGTAGAGGCCAACTCGCCAGGTATGTTTTCAAATACTACCGCCGAGATGTTAGGTTGGGTTAGGTTAGGTTATATTACGTTATTGATGTGTAAAAAGATCCCACGGAGACGGAGAAGCCAACTCGCCAGGAATGTTGTCAAATATTACAGCCGATATGTTAGGTTGGGTTAGGTTAGGTTATATAACGTTATAGATGTATATAAAAGTCCCACGGAGACGTAGAGGCCAACAAGCCAGGAATGTGTTCAAATATTACCGCCGAGATGTTAGGTTGGGTTAGGTTAGGTTATATTACGTTATAGATGTATATAAAGATCCCACGGAGACGTAGATGCCAACTCGCCATGAATGTTTTCAAATATTACCGCCGAGATGTTAGGTTGGGTTAGGTTAGGTTATGTTTCGTTATTGATGTATATGAAGGTCCCACGGAGAAGTAGAGGCCAACTCGCCAGGTATGTTGTCAAATATTAGCGCCGAGATGATAGGTTGGGTTAGGTTAGGTTATATTACGTTATAGATGTATATAAAGGTCCCACGGAGACGTAGAGACCAACTCGCCAGGAATGTTTCCAAATATTACCGCCGAGATGTTAGGTTCGGTTAGGTTAGGTTATATTTCGTTATTGATTTATATGAAGGTCCCACGGAGAAGTAGAGGCCAACTCGCCAGGAATGTTGTCAAACATTAGCGCCAAGATGATAGGTTGGGTTAGGTTAGGTTGTATTACGTTATAGATGTATTTAAACGTCCCGCGGAGACGTAGATGCCAACTCGCCAGGAATGTTTCCAAATATTACCGCCGAGATGTTAGGTTCGGTTAGGTTAGGTTATATTTCGTTATTGATGTATATGAAGGTCCCACGGAGAAGTAGAGGCCAACTCGCCAGGAATGTTGTCAAACATTAGCGCCAAGATGATAGGTTGGGTTAGGTTAGGTTATATTACGTTATTGATGTATATAAAGGTCCCACGGAGACGTAGAGACCAACTCGCCAGGTATGTTGTCAAACATTAGCGCCAAGATGATAGGTTGGGTTAGGTTAGGTTATATTACGTTATAGATGTATTTAAACGTCCCGCGGAGACGTAGAGGCCAACAAGCCAGGAATGTGATCAAATATTACCGCCGAGATGATAGGTTGGGTTAGGTTAGGTTATATTACGTTATAGATGTATATAAAGGTCCCACGGAGACATAGAGGCCAACAAGCCAGGAATGTGTTCAAATATTAGCGCCGAGATGATAGGTTGGGTTAGGTTAGGTTATATTACGTTATAGATGTATATAAAGGTCCCACGGAGACGTAGAGGCCAACTCGCCATGAATGTTTTCAAATATTACCGCCGAGATGTTAGGTTGGGTTAGGTTAGGTTATGTTTCGTTATTGATGTATATGAAGGTCCCACGGAGAAGTAGAGGCCAACTCGCCAGGAATGTTGTCAAACATTAGCGCCAAGATGATAGGTTGGGTTAGGTTAGATTATATAACCTTATAGATGTATATAAAGGTCCCGCGGTGACGTAGAGGCCAACAAGCCAGGAATGTGTTCAAATATTACCGCCGAGATGTTAGGTTGGGTTAGGTTAGGTTATATTACGTTATAGATGTATATAAAGATCCCACGGAGACGTAGATGCCAACTCGCCATGAATGTTTTCAAATATTACCGCCGAGATGTTAGGTTGGGTTAGGTTAGGTTATGTTTCGTTATTGATGTATATGAAGGTCCCACGGAGAAGTAGAGGCCAACTCGCCAGGTATGTTGTCAAATATTAGCGCCGAGATGATAGGTTGGGTTAGGTTAGGTTATATTACGTTATAGATGTATATAAAGGTCCCACGGAGACGTAGAGGCCAACTCGCCAGGAATGTTTCCAAATATTACCGCCGAGATGTTAGGTTCGGTTAGGTTATGTTATATTTCGTTATTGATGTATATGAAGGTCCCACGGAGAAGTAGAGGCCAACTCGCCAGGAATGTTGTCAAACATTAGCGCCAAGATGATAGGTTGGGTTAGGTTAGGTTGTATTACGTTATAGATGTATTTAAACGTCCCGCGGAGACGTAGATGCCAACTCGCCAGGAATGTTTCCAAATATTACCGCCGAGATGTTAGGTTCGGTTAGGTTAGGTTATATTTCGTTATTGATGTATATGAAGGTCCCACGGAGAAGTAGAGGCCAACTCGCCAGGAATGTTGTCAAACATTAGCGCCAAGATGATAGGTTGGGTTAGGTTAGGTTATATTACGTTATTGATGTATATAAAGGTCCCACGGAGACGTAGAGGCCAACTCGCCAGGAATGTTGTCAAACATTAGCGCCAAGATGATAGGTTGGGTTAGGTTAGGTTGTATTACGTTATAGATGTATTTAAACGTCCCGCGGAGACGTAGATGCCAACTCGCCAGGAATGTTTCCAAATATTACCGCCGAGATGTTAGGTTCGGTTAGGTTAGGTTATATTTCGTTATTGATGTATATGAAGGTCCCACGGAGAAGTAGAGGCCAACTCGCCAGGAATGTTGTCAAACATTAGCGCCAAGATGATAGGTTGGGTTAGGTTAGGTTATATTACGTTATAGATGTATTTAAACGTCCCGCGGAGACGTAGAGGCCAACAAGCCAGGAATGTGATCAAATATTACCGCCGAGATGTTAGGTTGGGTTAGGTTAGATTATATAACGTTATAGATGTATATAAAGGTCCCACGGAGACGTAGAGGCCAACAAGCCAGGAATGTGTTCAAATATTACCGCCGAGATGTTAGGTTGGGTTAGGTTAGGTTATATTACGTTATAGATGTATATAAACATCCCACGGAGACGTAGATGCCAACTCGCCATGAATGTTTTCAAATATTACCGCCGAGATGTTAGGTTGGGTTAGGTTAGGTTATGTTTCGTTATTGATGTATATGAAGGTCCCACGGAGAAGTAGAGGCCAACTCGCCAGGTATGTTGTCAAATATTAGCGCCGAGATGATAGGTTGGGTTAGGTTAGGTTATATTACGTTATAGATGTATATAAAGGTCCCACGGAGACGTAGAGGCCAACTCGCCAGGAATGTTTCCAAATATTACCGCCGAGATGTTAGTTTCGGTTAGGTTAGGTTATATTTCGTTATTGATGTATATGAAGGTCCCACGGAGAAGTAGAGGCCAACTCGCCAGGAATGTTGTCAAACATTAGCGCCAAGATGAAAGGTTGGGTTAGGTTAGGTTATATTATGTTATTGATGTATATAAAGGTCCCACGGAGAAGTAGAGGCCAACTCGCCAGGTATGTTGTCAAATATTAGCGCCGAGATGATAGGTTGGGTTAGGTTAGGTTATATTACGTTATAGATGTATATAAAGGTCCCACGGAGACGTATAGGCCAACTCGCCAGGAATGTTTCCAAATATTACCGCCGAGATGTTAGGTTCGGTTAGGTTAGGTTATATTTCGTTATTGATGTATATGAAGGTCCCACGGAGAAGTAGAGGCCAACTCGCCAGGAATGTTGTCAAACATTAGCGCCAAGATAATAGGTTGGGTTAGGTTAGGTTATATTACGTTATAGATGTATTTAAACGTCCCGCGGAGACGTAGAGGCCAACTCGCCAGGTATGATGTCAAATATTACCGCCGAGATGTTAGGTTCGGTTAGGTTAGGTTATATTTCGTTATTGATGTATATGAAGGTCCCACGGAGAAGTAGAGGCCAACTCGCCAGGAATGTTGTCAAACATTAGCGCCAAGATGATAGGTTGGGTTAGGTTAGGTTATATTACGTTATTGATGTATATAAAGGTCCCACGGAGACGTAGAGGCCAACTCGCCAGGTATGTTGTCAAATATTACCGCCGAGATGTTAGGTTCGGTTAGGTTAGGGTTTATTTCGTTATTGATGTATATGAAGGTCCCACGGAGAAGTAGAGGCCAACTCCCCAGGAATGTTGTCAAACATTAGCGCCAAGATGAAAGGTTGGGTTAGGTTAGGTTATATTACGTTATTGATGTATATAAAGGTACCACGGAGACGTAGAGGCCAACTCGCCAGGTATGTTGTCAAATATTAGCGCCGAGATGATAGGTTGGGTTAGGTTAGGTTATATCACGTTATAGATGTATATAAAGGTCCCACGGAGACGTATAGGCCAACTCGCCAGGAATGTTTCCAAATATTACCGCCGAGATGTTAGGTTCGGTTAGGTTAGGTTATATTACGTTATAGATGTATTTAAACGTCCCGCGGAGACGTAGAGGCCAACAAGCCAGGAATGTGATCAAATATTACCGCCGAGATGTTAGGTTGGGTTAGGTTAGATTATATAACCTTATAGATGTATATAAAGGTCCCACGGAGACGTAGAGGCCAACAAGCCAGGAATGTGTTCAAATATTACCGCCGAGATGTTAGGTTGGGTTAGGTTAGGTTATATTACGTTATAGATGTATATAAAGATCCCACGGAGACGTAGATGCCAACTCGCCATGAATGTTTTCAAATATTACCGCCGAGATGTTAGGTTGGGTTAGGTTAGGTTATGTTTCGTTATTGATGTATATGAAGGTCCCACGGAGAAGTAGAGGCCAACTCGCCAGGTATGTTGTCAAATATTAGCGCCGAGATGATAGGTTGGGTTAGGTTAGGTTATATTACGTTATAGATGTATATAAAGGTCCCACGGAGACGTAGAGGCCAACTCGCCAGGAATGTTTCCAAATATTACCGCCGACATGTTAGGTTGGGTTAGGTTAGGTTATATTACGTTATTGATGTATATAAAGGTCCCACGGAGACGTAGAGGCCAACTCGCCAGGAATGTTGTCAAACATTAGCGCCAAGATGATAGGTTGGGTTAGGTTAGGTTGTATTACGTTATAGATGTATTTAAACGTCCCGCGGAGACGTAGATGCCAACTCGCCAGGAATGTTTCCAAATATTACCGCCGAGATGTTAGGTTCGGTTAGGTTAGGTTATATTTCGTTATTGATGTATATGAAGGTCCCACGGAGAAGTAGAGGCCAACTCGCCAGGAATGTTGTCAAACATTAGCGCCAAGATGATAGGTTGGGTTAGGTTAGGTTATATTACGTTATAGATGTATTTAAACGTCCCGCGGAGACGTAGAGGCCAACAAGCCAGGAATGTGATCAAATATTACCGCCGAGATGTTAGGTTGGGTTAGGTTAGATTATATAACGTTATAGATGTATATAAAGGTCCCACGGAGACGTAGAGGCCAACAAGCCAGGAATGTGTTCAAATATTACCGCCGAGATGTTAGGTTGGGTTAGGTTAGGTTATATTACGTTATAGATGTATATAAAGATCCCACGGACACGTAGATGCCAACTCGCCATGAATGTTTTCAAATATTACCGCCGAGATGTTAGGTTGGGTTAGGTTAGGTTATGTTTCGTTATTGATGTATATGAAGGTCCCACGGAGAAGTAGAGGCCAACTCGCCAGGAATGTTGTCAAACATTAGCGCCAAGATGATAGGTTGGGTTAGGTTAGGTTATATTACGTTATTGATGTATATAAAGGTCCCACGGAGACGTAGAGGCCAACTCGCCAGGTATGTTGTCAAATATTAGCGCCGAGATGATAGGTTGGGTTAGGTTAGGTTATATTACGTTATAGATGTATATAAAGGTCCCACGGAGACGTATAGGCCAACTCGCCAGGAATGTTTCCAAATATTACCGCCGAGATGTTAGGTTCGGTTAGGTTAGGTTATATTTCGTTATTGATGTATATGAAGGTCCCACGGAGAAGTAGAGGCCAACTCGCCAGGAATGTTGTCAAACATTAGCGCCAAGATAATAGGTTGGGTTAGGTTAGGTTATATTACGTTATAGATGTATTTAAACGTCCCGCGGAGACGTAGAGGCCAACTCGCCAGGTATGTTGTCAAATATTACCGCCGAGATGTTAGGTTCGGTTAGGTTAGGTTATATTTCGTTATTGATGTATATGAAGGTCCCACGGAGAAGTAGAGGCCAACTCGCCAGGAATGTTGTCAAACATTAGCGCCAAGATGATAGGTTGGGTTAGGTTAGGTTATATTACGTTATTGATGTATATAAAGGTCCCACGGAGACGTAGAGGCCAACTCGCCAGGTATGTTGTCAAATATTAGCGCCGAGATGATAGGTTGGGTTAGGTTAGGTTATATCACGTTATAGATGTATATAAATGTCCCACGGAGACGTATAGGCCAACTCGCCAGGAATGTTTCCAAATATTACCGCCGAGATGTTAGGTTCGGTTAGGTTAGGTTATATTTCGTTATTGATGTATATGAGGGTCCCACGGAGAAGTAGAGGCCAACTCGCCAGGAATGTTGTCAGACATTAGCGCCAAGATGATAGGTTGGGTTATATTACGTTATAGATGTATTTAAACGTCCCGCGGAGACGTAGAGGCCAACAAGCCAGGAATGTGATCAAATATTACCGCCGAGATGTTAGGTTGGGTTAGGTTAGATTATATAACGTTATAGATGTATATAAAGATCCCACGGAGACGTAGAGGCCAACAAGCCAGGAATGTGTTCAAATATTACCGCCGAGATGTTAGGTTGGGTTAGGTTAGGTTATATTACGTTATTGATGAATATAAATGTACCACGGAGACGTAGAGGCCAATTCGCCATGAATATTTTCAAATATTACCGCCGAGATGTTAGGTTGGGTTAGGTTAGGTTATATTACGTTATTGATGTATATGAAGGTCCCACGGAGAAGTAGAGGCCAACTCGCCAGGAATGTTGTCAAACATTAGCGCCAAGATGATAGGTTGGGTTAGGTTAGGTTATATTACGTTATTGATGTATATAAAGGTCCCACGGAGACGTAGAGGCCAACTCGCCAGGTATGTTGTCAAATATTACCGCCGAGATGTTAGGTTCGGTTAGGTTAGGGTTTATTTCGTTATTGATGTATATGAAGGTCCCACGGAGAAGTAGAGGCCAACTCCCCAGGAATGTTGTCAAACATTAGCGCCAAGATGAAAGGTTGGGTTAGGTTAGGTTATATTACGTTATTGATGTATATAAAGGTACCACGGAGACGTAGAGGCCAACTCGCCAGGTATGTTGTCAAATATTAGCGCCGAGATGATAGGTTGGGTTAGGTTAGGTTATATCACGTTATAGATGTATATAAAGGTCCCACGGAGACGTATAGGCCAACTCGCCAGGAATGTTTCCAAATATTACCGCCGAGATGTTAGGTTCGGTTAGGTTAGGTTATATTACGTTATAGATGTATTTAAACGTCCCGCGGAGACGTAGAGGCCAACAAGCCAGGAATGTGATCAAATATTACCGCCGAGATGTTAGGTTGGGTTAGGTTAGATTATATAACCTTATAGATGTATATAAAGGTCCCACGGAGACGTAGAGGCCAACAAGCCAGGAATGTGTTCAAATATTACCGCCGAGATGTTAGGTTGGGTTAGGTTAGGTTATATTACGTTATAGATGTATATAAAGATCCCACGGAGACGTAGATGCCAACTCGCCATGAATGTTTTCAAATATTACCGCCGAGATGTTAGGTTGGGTTAGGTTAGGTTATGTTTCGTTATTGATGTATATGAAGGTCCCACGGAGAAGTAGAGGCCAACTCGCCAGGTATGTTGTCAAATATTAGCGCCGAGATGATAGGTTGGGTTAGGTTAGGTTATATTACGTTATAGATGTATATAAAGGTCCCACGGAGACGTAGAGGCCAACTCGCCAGGAATGTTTCCAAATATTACCGCCGACATGTTAGGTTGGGTTAGGTTAGGTTATATTACGTTATTGATGTATATAAAGGTCCCACGGAGACGTAGAGGCCAACTCGCCAGGAATGTTGTCAAACATTAGCGCCAAGATGATAGGTTGGGTTAGGTTAGGTTGTATTACGTTATAGATGTATTTAAACGTCCCGCGGAGACGTAGATGCCAACTCGCCAGGAATGTTTCCAAATATTACCGCCGAGATGTTAGGTTCGGTTAGGTTAGGTTATATTTCGTTATTGATGTATATGAAGGTCCCACGGAGAAGTAGAGGCCAACTCGCCAGGAATGTTGTCAAACATTAGCGCCAAGATGATAGGTTGGGTTAGGTTAGGTTATATTACGTTATAGATGTATTTAAACGTCCCGCGGAGACGTAGAGGCCAACAAGCCAGGAATGTGATCAAATATTACCGCCGAGATGTTAGGTTGGGTTAGGTTAGATTATATAACGTTATAGATGTATATAAAGGTCCCACGGAGACGTAGAGGCCAACAAGCCAGGAATGTGTTCAAATATTACCGCCGAGATGTTAGGTTGGGTTAGGTTAGGTTATATTACGTTATAGATGTATATAAAGATCCCACGGACACGTAGATGCCAACTCGCCATGAATGTTTTCAAATATTACCGCCGAGATGTTAGGTTGGGTTAGGTTAGGTTATGTTTCGTTATTGATGTATATGAAGGTCCCACGGAGAAGTAGAGGCCAACTCGCCAGGTATGTTGTCAAATATTAGCGCCGAGATGATAGGTTGGGTTAGGTTAGGTTATATTACGTTATAGATGTATATAAAGGTCCCACGGAGACGTAGAGGCCAACTCGCCAGGAATGTTTCCAAATATTACCGCCGAGATGTTAGTTTCGGTTAGGTTAGGTTATATTTCGTTATTGATGTATATGAAGGTCCCACGGAGAAGTAGAGGCCAACTCGCCAGGAATGTTGTCAAACATTAGCGCCAAGATGATAGGTTGGGTTAGGTTAGGTTATATTACGTTATTGATGTATATAAAGGTCCCACGTAGACGTAGAGGCCAACTCGCCAGGTATGTTGTCAAATATTAGCGCCGAGATGATAGGTTGGGTTAGGTTAGGTTATATCACGTTATAGATGTATATAAAGGTCCCACGGAGACGTATAGGCCAACTCGCCAGGAATGTTTCCAAATATTACCGCCGAGATGTTAGGTTCGGTTAGGTTAGGTTATATTTCGTTATTGATGTATATGAGGGTCCCACGGAGAAGTAGAGGCCAACTCGCCAGGAATGTTGTCAGACATTAGCGCCAAGATGATAGGTTGGGTTATATTACGTTATAGATGTATTTAAACGTCCCGCGGAGACGTAGAGGCCAACAAGCCAGGAATGTGATCAAATATTACCGCCGAGATGTTAGGTTGGGTTAGGTTAGATTATATAACGTTATAGATGTATATAAAGATCCCACGGAGACGTAGAGGCCAACAAGCCAGGAATGTGTTCAAATATTACCGCCGAGATGTTAGGTTGGGTTAGGTTAGGTTATATTACGTTATTGATGAATATAAATGTACCACGGAGACGTAGAGGCCAATTCGCCATGAATATTTTCAAATATTACCGCCGAGATGTTAGGTTGGGTTAGGTTAGGTTAAATTACGTTATTGATGTATATGAAGGTCCCACGGAGAAGTAGAGGCCAACTCGCCAGGAATGTTGTCAAACATTAGCGCCGAGATGTTAGGTTCGGTTAGGTTAGGGTTTATTTCGTTATTGATGTATATGAAGGTCCCACGGAGAAGTAGAGGCCAACTCCCCAGGAATGTTGTCAAACATTAGCGCCAAGATGAAAGGTTGGCTTAGGTTAGGTTATATTATGTTATTGATGTATATAAAGGTCCCACGGAGACGTAGAGGCCAACTCGCCAGGTATGTTGTCAAATATTAGCGCCGAGATGATAGGTTGGGTTAGGTTAGGTTATATTACGTTATAGATGTATATAAAGATCCCACGGACACGTAGATGCCAACTCGCCATGAATGTTTTCAAATATTACCGCCGAGATGTTAGGTTGGGTTAGGTTAGGTTATGTTTCGTTATTGATGTATATGAAGGTCCCACGGAGAAGTAGAGGCCAACTCGCCAGGTATGTTGTCAAATATTAGCGCCGAGATGATAGGTTGGGTTAGGTTAGGTTATATTACGTTATAGATGTATATAAAGGTCCCACGGAGACGTAGAGGCCAACTCGCCAGGAATGTTTCCAAATATTACCGCCGAGATGTTAGTTTCGGTTAGGTTAGGTTATATTTCGTTATTGATGTATATGAAGGTCCCACGGAGAAGTAGAGGCCAACTCGCCAGGAATGTTGTCAAACATTAGCGCCAAGATGATAGGTTGGGTTAGGTTAGGTTATATTACGTTATTGATGTATATAAAGGTCCCACGTAGACGTAGAGGCCAACTCGCCAGGTATGTTGTCAAATATTAGCGCCGAGATGATAGGTTGGGTTAGGTTAGGTTATATCACGTTATAGATGTATATAAAGGTCCCACGGAGACGTATAGGCCAACTCGCCAGGAATGTTTCCAAATATTACCGCCGAGATGTTAGGTTCGGTTAGGTTAGGTTATATTTCGTTATTGATGTATATGAGGGTCCCACGGAGAAGTAGAGGCCAACTCGCCAGGAATGTTGTCAGACATTAGCGCCAAGATGATAGGTTGGGTTATATTACGTTATAGATGTATTTAAACGTCCCGCGGAGACGTAGAGGCCAACAAGCCAGGAATGTGATCAAATATTACCGCCGAGATGTTAGGTTGGGTTAGGTTAGATTATATAACGTTATAGATGTATATAAAGATCCCACGGAGACGTAGAGGCCAACAAGCCAGGAATGTGTTCAAATATTACCGACGAGATGTTAGGTTGGGTTAGGTTAGGTTATATTACGTTATTGATGAATATAAATGTACCACGGAGACGTAGAGGCCAATTCGCCATGAATATTTTCAAATATTACCGCCGAGATGTTAGGTTGGGTTAGGTTAGGTTAAATTACGTTATTGATGTATATGAAGGTCCCACGGAGAAGTAGAGGCCAACTCGCCAGGAATGTTGTCAAACATTAGCGCCGAGATGTTAGGTTCGGTTAGGTTAGGGTTTATTTCGTTATTGATGTATATGAAGGTCCCACGGAGAAGTAGAGGCCAACTCCCCAGGAATGTTGTCAAACATTAGCGCCAAGATGAAAGGTTGGCTTAGGTTAGGTTATATTATGTTATTGATGTATATAAAGGTCCCACGGAGACGTAGAGGCCAACTCGCCAGGTATGTTGTCAAATATTAGCGCCGAGATGATAGGTTGGGTTAGGTTAGGTTATATTACGTTATAGATGTATGTAAAGGTCCCACGGAGACGTATAGGCCAACTCGCCAGGAATGTTTCCAAATATTACCGCCGAGATGTCAGGTTCGGTTAGGTTAGGTTATATTTCGTTATTGATGTATATGAAGGTCCCACGGAGAAGTAGAGGCCAACTCGCCAGGAATGTTGTCAAACATTAGCGCCAAGATAATAGGTTGGGTTAGGTTAGGTTATATTACGTTATAGATGTATTTAAACGTCCCGCGGAGACGTAGATGCCAACTCGCCAGGAATGTTTCCAAATATTACCGCCGAGATGTTAGGTTCGGTTAGGTTAGGTTATATTTCGTTATTGATGTATATGAAGGTCCCACGGAGAAGTAGAGGCCAACTCGCCAGGAATGTTGTCAAACATTAGCGCCAAGATGATAGGTTGGGTTAGGTTAGGTTATATTACGTTATTGATGTATATAAAGGTCCCACGGAGACGTAGAGGCCAACTCGCCAGGTATGTTGTCAAACATTAGCGCCAAGATGATAGGTTGGGTTAGGTTAGGTTATATTACGTTATAGATGTATTTAAACGTCCCGCGGAGACGTAGAGGCCAACAAGCCAGGAATGTGATCAAATATTACCGCCGAGATGTTAGGTTGGGTTAGGTTAGATTATATAACGTTATAGATGTATATAAAGGTCCCACGGAGACGTAGAGGCCAACAAGCCAGGAATGTGTTCAAATATTACCGCCGAGATGTTAGGTTGGGTTAGGTTAGGTTATATTACGTTATAGATGTATATAAAGATCCCACGGAGACGTAGATGCCAACTCGCCATGAATGTTTTCAAATATTACCGCCGAGATGTTAGGTTGGGTTAGGTTAGGTTATGTTTCGTTATTGATGTATATGAAGGTCCCACGGAGAAGTAGAGGCCAACTCGCCAGGTATGTTGTCAAATATTAGCGCCGAGATGATAGGTTGGGTTAGGTTAGGTTATATTACGTTATAGATGTATATAAAGGTCCCACGGAGACGTAGAGGCCAACTCGCCAGGAATGTTTCCAAATATTACCGCCGAGATGTTAGTTTCGGTTAGGTTAGGTTATATTTCGTTATTGATGTATATGAAGGTCCCACGGAGAAGTAGAGGCCAACTCGCCAGGAATGTTGTCAAACATTAGCGCCAAGATGATAGGTTGGGTTAGGTTAGGTTATATTACGTTATAGATGTATTTAAACGTCCCGCGGAGATGTAGAGGCCAACTCGCCAGGAATGTTTCCAAATATTACCGCCGAGATGTTAGGTTCGGTTAGGTTAGGTTATATTTCGTTATTGATGTATATGAAGGTCCCACGGAGAAGTAGAGGCCAACTCGCCAGGAATGTTGTCAAACATTAGCGCCAAGATGATAGGTTGGGTTAGGTTAGGTTATATTACGTTATTGATGTATATAAAGGTCCCACGGAGACGTAGAGGCCAACTCGCCAGGTATGTTGTCAAATATTAGCGCCGAGATGATAGGTTGGGTTAGGTTAGGTTATATTACGTTATAGATGTATATAAAGTTCCCACGGAGACATAGAGGCCAACAAGCCAGGAATGTGTTCAAATATTAGCGCCGAGATGATAGGTTGGGTTAGGTTAGGTTATATTACGTTATAGATGTATATAAAGGTCCCACGGAGACGTAGAGGCCAACTCGCCATGAATGTTTTCAAATATTACCGCCGAGATGTTAGGTTGGGTTAGGTTAGGTTATGTTTCGTTATTGATGTATATGAAGGTCCCACGGAGAAGTAGAGGCCAACTCGCCAGGAATGTTGTCAAACATTAGCGCCAAGATGATAGGTTGGGTTAGGTTAGGTTATATTACGTTATAGATGTATTTAAACGTCCCGCGGTGACGTAGAGGCCAACTCGCCAGGTATGTTGTCAAATATTAGCGCCGAGATGATAGGTTGGGTTAGGTTAGGTTATATTACGTTATAGATGTATATAAAGGTCCCACGGAGACATAGAGGCCAACAAGCCAGGAATGTGTTCAAATATTAGCGCCGAGATGATAGGTTGGGTTAGGTTAGGTTATATTACGTTATGGATGTATATAAAGGTCCCACGGAGACGTAGAGGCCAACTCGCCATGAATGTTTTCAAATATTACCGCCGAGATGTTAGGTTGGGTTAGGTTAGGTTATGTTTCGTTATTGATGTATATGAAGGTCCCACGGAGAAGTAGAGGCCAACTCGCCAGGAATGTTGTCAAACATTAGCGCCAAGATGATAGGTTGGGTTAGGTTAGGTTATATTACGTTATAGATGTATTTAAACGTCCCGCGGAGACGTAGAGGCCAACAAGCCAGGAATGTGATCAAATATTACCGCCGAGATGTTAGGTTGGGTTAGGTTAGATTATATAACGTTATAGATGTATATAAAGGTCCCACGGAGACGTAGAGGCCAACAAGCCAGGAATGTGTTCAAATATTACCGCCGAGATGTTAGGTTGGGTTAGGTTAGGTTATATTACGTTATAGATGTATATAAAGATCCCACGGAGACGTAGATGCCAACTCGCCATGAATGTTTTCAAATATTACCGCCGAGATGTTAGGTTGGGTTAGGTTAGGTTATGTTTCGTTATTGATGTATATGAAGGTCCCACGGAGAAGTAGAGGCCAACTCGCCAGGTATGTTGTCAGATATTAGCGCCGAGATGATAGGTTGGGTTAGGTTAGGTTATATTACGTTATAGATGTATATGAAGGTCCCACGGAGACGTAGAGGCCAACTCGCCAGGAATGTTTCCAAATATTACCGCCGAGATGTTAGGTTCGGTTAGGTTAGGTTATATTTCGTTATTGATGTATATGAAGGTCCCACGGAGAAGTAGAGGCCAACTCGCCAGGAATGTTGTCAAACATTAGCGCCAAGTTGATAGGTTGGGTTAGGTTAGGTTATATTACGTTATAGATGTATTTAAACGTCCCGCGGAGATGTAGAGGCCAACTCGCCAGGAATGTTTCCAAATATTACCGCCGAGATGTTAGGTTCGGTTAGGTTAGGTTATATTTCGTTATTGATGTATATGAAGGTCCCACGGAGAAGTAGAGGCCAACTCGCCAGGAATGTTGTCAAACATTAGCGCCAAGATGATAGGTTGGGTTAGGTTAGGTTATATTACGTTATTGATGTATATAAAGGTCCCACGGAGACGTAGAGGCCAACTCGCCAGGTATGTTGTCAAATATTACCGCCGAGATGATAGGTTGGGTTAGGTTAGGTTATATCACGTTATAGATGTATATAAAGGTCCCACGGAGACGTATAGGCCAAATCGCCAGGAATGTTTCCAAATATTACCGCCGAGATGTTAGGTTCGGTTAGGTTAGGTTATATTTCGTTATTGATGTATATGAGGCTCCCACGGAGAAGTAGAGGCCAACTCGCCAGGAATGTTGTCAAACATTAGCGCCAAGATGATAGGTTGGGTTATATTACGTTATAGATGTATATAAAGGTCCCACGGAGACGTAGAGGCCAACAAGCCAGGAATGTGTTCAAATATTACCGCCGAGATGTTAGGTTGGGTTAGGTTAGGTTATATTACGTTATTGATGTATATAAATGTACCACGGAGACGTAGAGGCCAACTCGCCATGAATATTTTCAAATATTACCGCCGAGATGTTAGGTTGGGTTAGGTTAGGTTATATTACGTTATTGGTGTATATAAAGGTCCCACGGAGACGTAGAGGCCAACTCGCCAGGTATGTTGTCAAATATTAGCGCCGAGATGATAGGTTGGGTTAGGTTAGGTTATATTACGTTATAGATGTATATAAAGGTCCCACGGAGACGTAGAGGCCAACTCGCCAGCAATGTTTCCAAATATTACCGCCGGGATGTTAGGTTCGGTTAGGTTAGGTTATATTTCGTTATTGATGTATATGAAGGTCCCACGGAGAAGTAGAGGCCAACTCGCCAGGAATGTTGTCAAACATTAGCGCCAAGATGATAGGTTGGGTTAGGTTAGGTTATATTACGTTATTGATGTATATAAAGGTCCCACGGAGACATAGAGGCCAACTCGCCAGGTATGTTGTCAAATATTAGCGCCGAGATGATAGGTTGGGTTAGGTTAGGTTATATTACGTTATAGATGTATATAAAGGTCCCACGGAGACGTATAGGCCAACTCGCCAGGAATGTTTCCAAATATTACCGCCGAGATGTTAGGTTCGGTTAGGTTAGGTTATATTTCGTTATTGATGTATATGAAGGTCCCACGGAGAAGTAGAGGCCAACTCGCCAGGAATGTTGTCAAACATTAGCGCCAAGATGATAGGTTGGGTTAGGTTAGGTTATATTACGTTATAGATGTATTTAAACGTCCCGCTGAGACGTAGAGGCCAACAAGCCAGGAATGTGATCAAATATTACCGCCGAGATGTTAGGTTGGGTTAGGTTAGATTATATAACGTTATAGATGTACATAAAGGTCCCACGGAGACGCAGAGGCCAACAAGCCAGGAATGTGTTCAAATATTACCGCCGAGATGTTAGGTTGGGTCAGGTTAGGTTATATTACGTTATTGATGTATATAAATGTACCACGGAGACGTAGAGGCCAACTCGCCATGAATATTTTCAAATATTACCGCCGAGATGTTAGGTTGGGTTAGGTTAGGTTATATTACGTTATTGATGTATATAAAGGTCCCACGGAGACGTAGAGGCCAACTCGCCAGGTATGTTGTCAAATATTAGCGCCGAGATGATAGGTTGGGTTAGGTTAGGTTATATTACGTTATAGATGTATATAAAGGTCCCACGGAGACGTAGAGGCCAACTCGCCAGGAATGTTTCCAAATATTACCGCCGAGATGTTAGGTTCGGTTAGGTTAGGTTATATTACGTTATTGATGTATAAAAAGATCCCACGGAGACGTAGAGGCCAACTCGCCAGGTATGTTTTCAAATACTACCGCCGAGATGTTATGTTGGGTTAGGTTAGGTTATATTACGTTATTGATGTATATAAAGGTCCCACGGAGACGTAGATGCCAACTCGCCAGGTATGTTGTCAAATATTAGCGCCGAGATGATAGGTTGGGTTAGGTTAGGTTATATTACCTTACAGATGTATATAAAGGTCCCACGGAGACGTAGAGGCCAACTCGCCAGGAATGTTTTCAAAAATTACCGCCGAGATGTTAGGTTCGGTTAGGTTAGGTTATATTACGTTATTGATGTATAAAAAGATCCCACGGAGACGTAGAGGCCAACTCGACAGGTATGTTTTCAAATACTACCGCCGAGATGTTAGGTTGGGTTAGGTTAGGTTATATTACGTTATTGATGTATATAAAGGTCCCACGGAGACGTAGATGCCAACTCGCCAGGTATGTTGTCAAATATTAGCGCCGAGATGATAGGTTGGGTTAGGTTAGGTTATATTACGTTATAGATGTATATAAAGGTCCCACGGAGACGTAGAGGCCAACTCGCCAGGAATGTTTTCAAAAATTACCGCCGACATGATAGGTTGGGTTAGGTTAGATTATATTACGTTATTGATGTATATGAAGGTCAAACCGAGACGTAGAGGCCAACTCGCCAGGAATGTTGTCAAATATTACCGCCGAGATGTTAGGTTGGGTTAGGTTAGGTTATATTACGTTATAGATGTATATAAAGGTCCCACGGAGACGTAGAGGCCAACAAGCCAGGAATGTTGTCAAATATTACCGCCGAGATGTTAGGTTGGGTTAGGTTAGGTGATATTACGTTATTGATGTATATAAATGTACCACGGAGACGTAGAGGCCAACTCGCCATGAATATTTTCAAATATTACCGCCGAGATGTTAGGTTGGGTTAGGTTAGGTTATATTACGTTATTGATGTATATAAAGGTCCCACGGAGACGTAGAGGCCAACTCGCCAGGTATGTTGTCAAATATTAGCGCCGAGATGATAGGTTGGGTTAGGTTAGGTTATATTACGTTATAGATGTATATAAAGGTCGCACGGAGACGTATAGGCCAACTCGCCAGGAATGTTTCCAAATATTACCGCCGAGATGTTAGGTTCGGTTAGGTTAGGTTATATTTCGTTATTGGTGTATATGAAGGTCCCACGGAGAAGTAGAGGCCAACTCGCCAGGAATGTTGTCAAACATTAGCGCCAAGATAATAGGTTGGGTTAGGTTAGGTTATATTACGTTATAGATGTATTTAAACGTCCCGCGTAGACGTAGAGGCCAACAAGGCAGGAATGTGATCAAATATTACCGCCGAGATGTTAGGTTGGGTTAGGTTAGATTATATAACGTTATAGATGTATATAAAGGTCGCACGGAGACGTAGAGGCCAACAAGCCAGGAATGTGTTCAAATATTACCGCCGAGATGTTAGGTTGGGTTAGGTTAGGTTATATTACGTTATTGATGTATATAAATGTACCACGGAGACATAGAGGCCAACTCGCCATGAATATTTTCAAATATTACCGCCGAGATGTTAGGTTGGGTTAGGTTAGGTTATATTACGTTATTGATGTATATAAAGGTCTCACGGAGACGTAGAGGCCAACTCGCCAGGTATGTTGTCAAATATTAGCGCCGAGATGATAGGTTGGCTTAGGTTAGGTTATATTACGTTATAGATGTATATAAAGGTCCCACGGAGACGTATAGGCCAACTCGCCAGGAATGTTTCCAAATATTACCGCCGAGATGGTAGGTTCGGTTAGGTTAGGTTATATTTCGTTATTGATGTATATGAAGGTCCCACGGAGAAGTAGAGGCCAACTCGCCAGGAATGTTGTCAAACATTAGAGCCAAGATGATAGGTTGGGTTAGGTTAGGTTATATTACGTTATAGATGTATTTAAACGTCCCGCTGAGACGTAGAGGCCAACAAGCCAGGAATGTGATCAAATATTACCGCCGAGATGTTAGGTTGGGTTAGGTTAGATTATATAACGTTATAGATGTATATAAAGGTCCCACGGAGACGTAGAGGCCAACAAGCCAGGAATGTGTTCAAATATTACCGCCGAGATGTTAGGTTGGGTTAGGTTAGGTTATATTACGTTATTGATGTATATAAATGTACCACGGAGACGTAGAGGCCAACTCGCCATGAATATTTTCAAATATTACCGCCGAGATGTTAGGTTGGGTTAGGTTAGGTTATATTACGTTATTGATGTATATAAAGGTCCCACGGAGACGTAGAGGCCAACTCGCCAGGTATGTTGTCAAATATTAGCGCCGAGATGATAGGTTGGGTTAGGTTAGGTTATATTACGTTATAGATGTATATAAAGGTCCCACGGAGACGTAGAGGCCAACTCGCCAGGAATGTTTCCAAATATTACCGCCGAGATGTTAGGTTCGGTTAGGTTAGGTTATATTACGTTATTGATGTATAAAAAGATCCCACGGAGACGTAGAGGCCAACTCGCCAGGTATGTTTTCAAATACTACCGCCGAGATGTTAGGTTGGGTTAGGTTAGGTTATATTACGTTATTGATGTATATAAAGGTCCCACGGAGACGTAGATGCCAACTCGCCAGGTATGTTGTCAAATATTAGCGCCGAGATGATAGGTTGGGTTAGGTTAGGTTATATTACGTTACAGATGTATATAAAGGTCCCACGGAGACGTAGAGGCCAACTCGCCAGGAATGTTTTCAAAAATTACCGCCGAGATGTTAGGTTCGGTTAGGTTAGGTTATATTACGTTATTGATGTATAAAAAGAACCCACGGAGACGTAGAGGCCAACTCGACAGGTATGTTTTCAAATACTACCGCCGAGATGTTAGGTTGGGTTAGGTTAGGTTATATTACGTTATTGATGTATATAAAGGTCCCACGGAGACGTAGAGGCCAACTCGCCAGGAATGTTTTCAAAAATTACCGCCGACATGATAGGTTGGGTTAGGTTAGATTATATTACGTTATTGATGTATATGAAGGTCAAACCGAGACGTAGAGGCCAACTCGCCAGGAATGTTGTCAAATATTACCGCCGAGATGTTAGGTTGGGTTAGGTTAGGTTATATTACGTTATAGATGTATATAAAGGTCCCACGGATACGTAGAGGCCAACAAGCCAGGAATGTGTTCAAATATTACCGCCTAGATGTTAGGTTGGGTTAGGTTAGGTTATGTTACGTTATAGATGTATTTAAAGGTCCCGCGGAGACGCAGAGGCCAACAAGCCAGGAATGTGATCAAATATTACCGCCGAGATGTTAAGTTGGGTTAGGTTAGGTTATATTACGCTATTGATGTATATAATGGTCCCACGGAGTCGTAGAGGCCAACTCACCAGGTATGTTTTCAAATATTACCGCCGAGATGATAGGTTGGGTTAGGTTAGGTTATATTTCGTTATTGATGTATATGAAGCTCTCACGGAGACGTAGAGGCCAACTCGCCAGGAATGTTGTCAAATATTACCGCCGAGATGTTAGGTTGGGTTAGGTTAGGTGATATTACGTTATTGATGTATATAAATGTACCACGGAGACGTAGAGGCCAACTCGCCATGAATATTTTCAAATATTACCGCCGAGATGTTAGGTTGGTTTAGGTTAGGTTATATTACGTTATTGATGTATATAAAGGTCCCACGGAGACGTAGAGGCCAACTCGCCAGGTATGTTGTCAAATATTAGCGCCGAGATGATAGGTTGGGTTAGGTTAGGTTATATTACGTTATAGATGTATATAAAGGTCGCACGGAGACGTATAGGCCAACTCGCCAGGAATGTTTCCAAATATTACCGCCGAGATGTTAGGTTCGGTTAGGTTAGGTTATATTTCGTTATTGGTGTATATGAAGGTCACACGGAGAAGTAGAGGCCAACTCGCCAGGAATGTTGTCAAACATTAGCGCCAAGATAATAGGTTGGGTTAGGTTAGGTTATATTACGTTATAGATGTATTTAAACGTCCCGCGGAGACGTAGAGGCCAACAAGGCAGGAATGTGATCAAATATTACCGCCGAGATGTTAGGTTGGGTTAGGTTAGATTATATAACGTTATAGATGTATATAAAGGTCCCACGGAGACGTAGAGGCCAACTCGCCAGGTATGTTGTCAAATATTAGCGCCGAGATGATAGGTTGGATTAGGTTAGGTTATATTACGTTATAGATGTATATAAAGGTCCCACGGAGACGTAGAGGCCAACTCGCCAGGAATGTTTCCACATATTACCGCCGAGATGTTAGGTTCGGTTAGGTTAGGTTATATTACGTTATTGATGTATAAAAAGATCCCACGGAGACGTAGAGGCCAACTCGCCAGGTATGTTTTCAAATACTACCGCCGAGATGTTAGGTTGGGTTAGGTTAGGTTATATTACGTTATTGATGTATATAAAGGTCCCACGGAGACATAGAGGCCAACAAGCCAGGAATGTGTTCAAATATTACCGCCGAGATGTTAGGTTGGGTTAGGTTAGGTTATATTACGTTATTGATGTATATAAATGTACCACGGAGAAGTAGAGGCCAACTCGCCAGGAATGTTGTCAAACATTAGCGCCAAGATAATAGGTTGGGTTAGGTTAGGTTATATTACGTTATAGATGTATTTAAACGTCCCGCGGAGACGTAGAGGCCAACAAGCAAGGAATGTGATCAAATATTACCGCCGAGATGTTAGGTTGGGTTAGGTTAGATTATATAACGTTATAGATGTATATAAAGGTCCCACGGAGACGTAGAGGCCAACAAGCCAGGAATGTGTTCAAATATTACCGCCGAGATGTTAGGTTGGGTTAGGTTAGGTTATACTACGTTATTGATGTATATAAATGTACCACGGAGACATAGAGGCCAACTCGCCATGAATATTTTCAAATATTACCGCCGAGATGTTAGGTTGGGTTAGGTTAGGTTATATTACGTTATTGATGTATATAAATGTACAACGGAGACGTAGAGGCCAATTCGCCATGAATATTTTCAAATATTACCGCCGAGATGTTAGGTTGGGTTAGGTTAGGTTATATTACGTTATTGATGTATATGAAGGTCCCACGGAGAAGTAGAGGCCAACTCGCCAGGAATGTTGTCAAACATTAGCGCCAAGATGATAGGTTGGGTTAGGTTAGGTTATATTACGTTATTGATGTATATAAAGGTCCCACGGAGACGTAGAGGCCAACTCGCCAGGTATGTTGTCAAATATTACCGCCGAGATGTTAGGTTCGGTTAGGTTAGGTTATATTACGTTATAGATGTATATAAAGGTCCCACGGAGATGTATAGGCCAACTCGCCAGGAATGTTTCCAAATATTACCGCCGAGATGTTAGGTTCAGTTAGGTTAGGTTATATTACGTTATTGATGTATATAAAGGTCCCACGGAGAAGTAGAGGCCAACTCGCCAGGAATGTTGTCAAACATTAGCGCCAAGATGATAGGTTGGGTTAGGTTAGGTTATATTACGTTATTGATGTATATAAAGGTCCCACGTAGACGTAGAGGCCAACTCGCCAGGTATGTTGTCAAATATTAGCGCCGAGATGATAGGTTGGGTTAGGTTAGGTTATATCACGTTATAGATGTATATAAAGGTCCCACGGAGACGTATAGGCCAACTCGCCAGGAATGTTTCCAAATATTACCGCCGAGATGTTAGGTTCGGTTAGGTTAGGTTATATTTCGTTATTGATGTATATGAGGGTCCCACGGAGAAGTAGAGGCCAACTCGCCAGGAATGTTGTCAGACATTAGCGCCAAGATGATAGGTTGGGTTATATTACGTTATAGATGTATTTAAACGTCCCGCGGAGACGTAGAGGCCAACAAGCCAGGAATGTGATCAAATATTACCGCCGAGATGTTAGGTTGGGTTAGGTTAGATTATATAACGTTATAGATGTATATAAAGATCCCACGGAGACGTAGAGGCCAACAAGCCAGGAATGTGTTCAAATATTACCGCCGAGATGTTAGGTTGGGTTAGGTTAGGTTATATTACGTTATTGATGAATATAAATGTACCACGGAGACGTAGAGGCCAATTCGCCATGAATATTTTCAAATATTACCGCCGAGATGTTAGGTTGGGTTAGGTTAGGTTAAATTACGTTATTGATGTATATGAAGGTCCCACGGAGAAGTAGAGGCCAACTCGCCAGGAATGTTGTCAAACATTAGCGCCAAGATGATAGGTTGGGTTAGGTTAGGTTATATTACGTTATTGATGTATATAAAGGTCCCACGGAGACGTAGAGGCCAACTCGCCAGGTATGTTGTCAAATATTACCGCCGAGATGTTAGGTTCGGTTAGGTTAGGGTTTATTTCGTTATTGATGTATATGAAGGTCCCACGGAGAAGTAGAGGCCAACTCCCCAGGAATGTTGTCAAACATTAGCGCCAAGATGAAAGGTTGGCTTAGGTTAGGTTATATTATGTTATTGATGTATATAAAGGTCCCACGGAGACGTAGAGGCCAACTCGCCAGGTATGTTGTCAAATATTAGCGCCGAGATGATAGGTTGGGTTAGGTTAGGTTATATTACGTTATAGATGTATATAAAGGTCCCACGGAGACGTATAGGCCAACTCGCCAGGAATGTTTCCAAATATTACCGCCGAGATGTCAGGTTCGGTTAGGTTAGGTTATATTTCGTTATTGATGTATATGAAGGTCCCACGGAGAAGTAGAGGCCAACTCGCCAGGAATGTTGTCAAACATTAGCGCCAAGATAATAGGTTGGGTTAGGTTAGGTTATATTACGTTATAGATGTATTTAAACGTCCCGCGGAGACGTAGATGCCAACTCGCCAGGAATGTTTCCAAATATTACCGCCGAGATGTTAGGTTCGGTTAGGTTAGGTTATATTTCGTTATTGATGTATATGAAGGTCCCACGGAGAAGTAGAGGCCAACTCGCCAGGAATGTTGTCAAACATTAGCGCCAAGATGATAGGTTGGGTTAGGTTAGGTTATATTACGTTATTGATGTATATAAAGGTCCCACGGAGACGTAGAGGCCAACTCGCCAGGTATGTTGTCAAACATTAGCGCCAAGATGATAGGTTGGGTTAGGTTAGGTTATATTACGTTATAGATGTATTTAAACGTCCCGCGGAGACGTAGAGGCCAACAAGCCAGGAATGTGATCAAATATTACCGCCGAGATGTTAGGTTGGGTTAGGTTAGATTATATAACGTTATAGATGTATATAAAGGTCCCACGGAGACGTAGAGGCCAACAAGCCAGGAATGTGTTCAAATATTACCGCCGAGATGTTAGGTTGGGTTAGGTTAGGTTATATTACGTTATAGATGTATATAAAGATCCCACGGAGACGTAGATGCCAACTCGCCATGAATGTTTTCAAATATTACCGCCGAGATGTTAGGTTGGGTTAGGTTAGGTTATGTTTCGTTATTGATGTATATGAAGGTCCCACGGAGAAGTAGAGGCCAACTCGCCAGGTATGTTGTCAAATATTAGCGCCGAGATGATAGGTTGGGTTAGGTTAGGTTATATTACGTTATAGATGTATATAAAGGTCCCACGGAGACGTAGAGGCCAACTCGCCAGGAATGTTTCCAAATATTACCGCCGAGATGTTAGTTTCGGTTAGGTTAGGTTATATTTCGTTATTGATGTATATGAAGGTCCCACGGAGAAGTAGAGGCCAACTCGCCAGGAATGTTGTCAAACATTAGCGCCAAGATGATAGGTTGGGTTAGGTTAGGTTATATTACGTTATAGATGTATTTAAACGTCCCGCGGAGATGTAGAGGCCAACTCGCCAGGAATGTTTCCAAATATTACCGCCGAGATGTTAGGTTCGGTTAGGTTAGGTTATATTTCGTTATTGATGTATATGAAGGTCCCACGGAGAAGTAGAGGCCAACTCGCCAGGAATGTTGTCAAACATTAGCGCCAAGATGATAGGTTGGGTTAGGTTAGGTTATATTACGTTATTGATGTATATAAAGGTCCCACGGAGACGTAGAGGCCAACTCGCCAGGTATGTTGTCAAATATTAGCGCCGAGATGATAGGTTGGGTTAGGTTAGGTTATATTACGTTATAGATGTATATAAAGTTCCCACGGAGACATAGAGGCCAACAAGCCAGGAATGTGTTCAAATATTAGCGCCGAGATGATAGGTTGGGTTAGGTTAGGTTATATTACGTTATAGATGTATATAAAGGTCCCACGGAGACGTAGAGGCCAACTCGCCATGAATGTTTTCAAATATTACCGCCGAGATGTTAGGTTGGGTTAGGTTAGGTTATGTTTCGTTATTGATGTATATGAAGGTCCCACGGAGAAGTAGAGGCCAACTCGCCAGGAATGTTGTCAAACATTAGCGCCAAGATGATAGGTTGGGTTAGGTTAGGTTATATTACGTTATAGATGTATTTAAACGTCCCGCGGTGACGTAGAGGCCAACTCGCCAGGTATGTTGTCAAATATTAGCGCCGAGATGATAGGTTGGGTTAGGTTAGGTTATATTACGTTATAGATGTATATAAAGGTCCCACGGAGACATAGAGGCCAACAAGCCAGGAATGTGTTCAAATATTAGCGCCGAGATGATAGGTTGGGTTAGGTTAGGTTATATTACGTTATGGATGTATATAAAGGTCCCACGGAGACGTAGAGGCCAACTCGCCATGAATGTTTTCAAATATTACCGCCGAGATGTTAGGTTGGGTTAGGTTAGGTTATGTTTCGTTATTGATGTATATGAAGGTCCCACGGAGAAGTAGAGGCCAACTCGCCAGGAATGTTGTCAAACATTAGCGCCAAGATGATAGGTTGGGTTAGGTTAGGTTATATTACGTTATAGATGTATTTAAACGTCCCGCGGAGACGTAGAGGCCAACAAGCCAGGAATGTGATCAAATATTACCGCCGAGATGTTAGGTTGGGTTAGGTTAGATTATATAACGTTATAGATGTATATAAAGGTCCCACGGAGACGTAGAGGCCAACAAGCCAGGAATGTGTTCAAATATTACCGCCGAGATGTTAGGTTGGGTTAGGTTAGGTTATATTACGTTATAGATGTATATAAAGATCCCACGGAGACGTAGATGCCAACTCGCCATGAATGTTTTCAAATATTACCGCCGAGATGTTAGGTTGGGTTAGGTTAGGTTATGTTTCGTTATTGATGTATATGAAGGTCCCACGGAGACGTAGAGGCCAATTCGCCATGAATATTTTCAAATATTACCGCCGAGATGTTAGGTTGGGTTAGGTTAGGTTATATTACGTTATTGATGTATATGAAGGTCCCACGGAGAAGTAGAGGCCAACTCGCCAGGAATGTTGTCAAACATTAGCGCCAATATGATAGGTTGGGTTAGGTTAGGTTATATTACGTTATTGATGTATATAAAGGTCCCACGGAGACGTAGAGGCCAACTCGCCAGGTATGTTGTCAAATATTACCGCCGAGATGTTAGGTTCGGTTAGGTTAGGTTATATTTCGTTATTGATGTATATGAAGGTCCCACGGAGAAGTAGAGGCCAACTCGCCAGGAATGTTGTCAAACATTAGCGCCAAGATGATAGGTTGGGTTAGGTTAGGTTATATTACGTTATTGATGTATATAAAGGTCCCACGGAGACGTAGAGGCCAACTCGCCAGGTATGTTGTCAAATATTAGCGCCGAGATGATAGGTTGGGTTAGGTTAGGTTATATTACGTTATAGATGTATATAAAGGTCCCACGGAGACGTATAGGCCAACTCGCCAGGAATGTTTCCAAATATTACCGCCGAGATGTTAGGTTCGGTTAGGTTAGGTTATATTTCGTTATTGATGTATATGAAGGTCCCACGGAGAAGTAGAGGCCAACTCGCCAGGAATGTTGTCAAACATTAGCGCCAAGATGATAGGTTGGGTTAGGTTAGGTTATATTACGTTATAGATGTATTTAAACGTGCCGCTGAGACGTAGAGGCCAACAAGCCAGGAATGTGATCAAATATTACCGCCGAGATGTTAGGTTGGGTTAGGTTAGATTATATAACGTTATAGATGTACATAAAGGTCCCACGGAGACGTAGAGGCCAACAAGCCAGGAATGTGTTCAAATATTACCGCCGAGATGTTAGGTTGGGTTAGGTTAGGTTATATTACGTTATTGATGTATATAAATGTACCACGGAGACGTAGAGGCCAACAAGCCAGGAATGTGTTCAAATATTACCGCCGAGATGTTAGGTTGGGTTAGGTTAGGTTATATTACGTTATTGATGTATATAAAGGTCCCACGGAGACGTAGAGGCCAACTCGCCAGGTATGTTGTCAAATATTACCGCCGAGATGTTAGGTTGGGTTAGGTTAGGTTATATTACGTTATTGATGTATATGAAGGTCCCACGGAGAAGTAGAGGCCAACTCGCCAGGAATGTTGTCAAACATTAGCGCCAAGATGATAGGTTGGGTTAGGTTAGGTTATATTACGTTATTGATGTATATAAACGTCCCACGGAGACGTAGAGGCCAACTCGCCAGGTATGTTGTCAAATATTACCGCCGAGATGTTAGGTTCGGTTAGGTTAGGTTATATTTCGTTATTGATGTATATGAAGGTCCCACGGAGAAGTAGAGGCCAACTCGCCAGGAATGTTGTCAAACATTAGCGCCAAGATGATAGGTTGGGTTAGGTTAGGTTATATTACGTTATTGATGTATATAAAGGTCCCACGGAGACGTAGAGGCCAACTCGCCAGGTATGTTGTCAAATATTAGCGCCGAGATGATAGGTTGGGTTAGGTTAGGTTATATTACGTTATTGATGAATATAAATGTACCACGGAGACGTAGAGGCCAATTCGCCATGAATATTTTCAAATAATACCGCCGAGATGTTAGGTTGGGTTAGGTTAGGTTATATTACGTTATTGATGTATATGAAGGTCCCACGGAGAAGTAGAGGCCAACTCGCCAGGAATGTTGTCAAACATTAGCGCCAATATGATAGGTTGGGTTAGGTTAGGTTATATTACGTTATTGATGTATATAAAGGTCCCACGGAGACGTAGAGGCCAACTCGCCAGGTATGTTGTCAAATATTACCGCCGAGATGTTAGGTTCGGTTAGGTTAGGTTATATTTCGTTATTGATGTATATGAAGGTCCCACGGAGAAGTAGAGGCCAACTCGCCAGGAATGTTGTCAAACATTAGCGCCAAGATGATAGGTTGGGTTAGGTTAGGTTATATTACGTTATTGATGTATATAAAGGTCCCACGGAGACGTAGAGGCCAACTCGCCAGGTATGTTGTCAAATATTAGCGCCGAGATGATAGGTTGGGTTAGGTTAGGTTATATTACGTTATAGATGTATATAAAGGTCCCACGGAGACGTATAGGCCAACTCGCCAGGAATGTTTCCAAATATTACCGCCGAGATGTTAGGTTCGGTTAGGTTAGGTTATATTTCGTTATTGATGTATATGAAGGCCCCACGGAGAAGTAGAGGCCAACTCGCCAGGAATGTTGTCAAACATTAGCGCCAATATGATAGGTTGGGTTAGGTTAGGTTATATTACGTTATAGATGTATTTAAACGTCCCGCTGAGGCGTAGAGGCCAACAAGCCAGGAATGTGATCAAATATTACCGCCGAGATGTTAGGTTGGGTTAGGTTAGATTATATAACGTTATAGATGTACATAAAGGTCCCACGGAGACGTAGAGGCCAACAAGCCAGGAATGTGTTCAAATATTACCGCCGAGACGTTAGGTTGGGTTAGGTTAGGTTATATTACGTTATTGATGTATATAAATGTACCACGGAGACGTAGAGGCCAACAAGCCAGGAATGTGTTCAAATATTACCGCCGAGATGTTAGGTTGGGTTAGGTTAGGTTATATTACGTTATTGATGTATATAAAGGTCCCACGGAGACGTAGAGGCCAACTCGCCAGGTATGTTGTCAAATATTACCGCCGAGATGTTAGGTTGGGTTAGGTTAGGTTATATTACGTTATTGATGTATATGAAGGTCCCACGGAGAAGTAGAGGCCAACTCGCCAGGAATGTTGTCAAACATTAGCGCCAAGATGATAGGTTGGGTTAGGTTAGGTTATATTACGTTATTGATGTATATAAACGTCCCACGGAGACGTAGAGGCCAACTCGCCAGGTATGTTGTCAAATATTACCGCCGAGATGTTAGGTTCGGTTAGGTTAGGTTATATTTCGTTATTGATGTATATGAAGGTCCCACGGAGAAGTAGAGGCCAACTCGCCAGGAATGTTGTCAAACATTAGCGCCAAGATGATAGGTTGGGTTAGGTTAGGTTATATTACGTTATTGATGTATATAAAGGTCCCACGGAGACGTAGAGGCCAACTCGCCAGGTATGTTGTCAAATATTAGCGCCGAGATGATAGGTTGGGTTAGGTAAGGTTATATTACGTTATAGATGTATATAAAGGTCCCACGGAGACGTATAGGCCAACTCGCCAGGAATGTTTCCAAATATTACCGCCGAGATGTTAGTTTCGGTTAGGTTAGGTTATATTTCGTTATTGATGTATATGAAGGTCCCACGGAGAAGTAGAGGCCAACTCGCCAGGAATGTTGTCAAACATTAGCGCCAAGATGATAGGTTGGGTTAGGTTAGGTTATATTACGTTATAGATGTATTTAAACGTCCCGCTGAGACGTAGAGGCCAACAAGCCAGGAATGTGATCAAATATTACCGCCGAGATGTTAGGTTGGGTTAGGTTAGATTATATAACGTTATAGATGTATATAAAGGTCCCACGGAGACGTAGAGGCCAACAAGCCAGGAATGTGTTCAAACATTAGCGCCAAGATAATAGGTTGGGTTAGGTTAGGTTATATTACGTTATAGATGTATTTAAACGTCCCGCGGAGACGTAGAGGCCAACAAGGCAGGAATGTGATCAAATATTACCGCCGAGATGTTAGGTTGGGTTAGGTTAGATTATATAACGTTATAGATGTATATAAAGGTCCCACGGAGACGTAGAGGCCAACAAACCAGGAATGTGTTCAAATATTACCGCCGAGATGTTAGGTTGGGTTAGGTTAGGTTATATTACGTTATTGATGTATATAAATGTACCACGGAGACATAGAGGCCAACTCGCCATGAATATTTTCAAATATTACCGCCGAGATGTTAGGTTGGGTTAGGTTAGGTTATATTACGTTATTGATGTATATAAAGGTCTCACGGAGACGTAGAGGCCAACTCGCCAGGTATGTTGTCAAATATTAGCGCCGAGATGATAGGTTGGCTTAGGTTAGGTTATATTACGTTATAGATGTATATAAAGGTCCCACGGAGACGTAGAGGCCAACTCGCCAGGAATGTTTCCAAATATTACCGCCGAGATGTTAGGTTCGGTTAGGTTAGGTTATATTACGTTATTGATGTATAAAAAGATCCCACGGAGACGTAGAGGCCAACTCGCCAGGTATGTTGTCAAATATTAGCGCCGAGATGATAGGTTGGGTTAGGTTAGGTTATATTACGTTATTGATGTATATAAATGTACCACGGAGACATAGAGGCCAACTCGCCATGAATATTTTCAAATATTACCGCCGAGATGTTAGGTTGGGTTAGGTTAGGTAATATTACGTTATTGATGTATATAAATGTACAACGGAGACGTAGAGGCCAATTCGCCATGAATATTTTCAAATATTACCGCCGAGATGTTAGGTTGGGTTAGGTTAGGTTATATTACGTTATTGATGAATATGAAGGTCCCACGGAGAAGTAGAGGCCAACTCGCCAGGAATGTTGTCAAACATTAGCGCCAAGATGATAGGTTGGGTTAGGTTAGGTTATATTACGTTATAGATGTATTTAAACGTCCCGCTGAGACGTAGAGGCCAACAAGCCAGGAATGTGATCAAATATTACCGCCGAGATGTTAGGTTGGGTTAGGTTAGATTATATAACGTTATAGATGTATATAAAGGTCCCACGGAGACGTAGAGGCCAACAAGCCAGGAATGTGTTCAAACATTAGCGCCAAGATAATAGGTTGGGTTAGGTTAGGTTATATTACGTTATAGATGTATTTAAACGTCCCGCGGAGACGTAGAGGCCAACAAGGCAGGAATGTGATCAAATATTACCGCCGAGATGTTAGGTTGGGTTAGGTTAGATTATATAACGTTATAGATGTATATAAAGGTCCCACGGAGACGTAGAGGCCAACAGACCAGGAATGTGTTCAAATATTACCGCCGAGATGTTAGGTTGGGTTAGGTTAGGTTATATTACGTTATTGATGTATATAAATGTACCACGGAGACATAGAGGCCAACTCGCCATGAATATTTTCAAATATTACCGCCGAGATGTTAGGTTGGGTTAGGTTAGGTTATATTACGTTATTGATGTATATAAAGGTCTCACGGAGACGTAGAGGCCAACTCGCCAGGTATGTTGTCAAATATTAGCGCCGAGATGATAGGTTGGCTTAGGTTAGGTTATATTACGTTATAGATGTATATAAAGGTCCCACGGAGACGTAGAGGCCAACTCGCCAGGAATGTTTCCAAATATTACCGCCGAGATGTTAGGTTCGGTTAGGTTAGGTTATATTACGTTATTGATGTATAAAAAGATCCCACGGAGACGTAGAGGCCAACTCGCCAGGTATGTTGTCAAATATTAGCGCCGAGATGATAGGTTGGGTTAGGTTAGGTTATATTACGTTATTGATGTATATAAATGTACCACGGAGACATAGAGGCCAACTCGCCATGAATATTTTCAAATATTACCGCCGAGATGTTAGGTTGGGTTAGGTTAGGTAATATTACGTTATTGATGTATATAAATGTACAACGGAGACGTAGAGGCCAATTCGCCATGAATATTTTCAAATATTACCGCCGAGATGTTAGGTTGGGTTAGGTTAGGTTATATTACGTTATTGATGAATATGAAGGTCCCACGGAGAAGTAGAGGCCAACTCGCCAGGAATGTTGTCAAACATTAGCGCCAAGATGATAGGTTGGGTTAGGTTAGGTTATATTACGTTATTGATGTATACAAAGGTCCCACGGAGACGTAGAGGCCAACTCGCCAGGTATGTTGTCAAATATTACCGCCGAGATGTTAGGTTCGGTTAGGTTAGGTTATATTTCGTTATTGATGTATATGAAGGTCCCACGGAGAAGTAGATGCCAACTCGCCAGGAATGTTGTCAAACATTAGCGCCAAGATGATAGGTTGGGTTAGGTTAGGTTATATTACGTTATTGATGTATATAAAGATCCCACGGAGACGTAGAGGCCAACTCGCCAGGTATGTTGTCAAATATTAGCGCCGAGATGATAGGTTGGGTTAGGTTAGGTTATATTACGTTATAGATGTATATAAAGGTCCCACGGAGACGTATAGGCCAACTCGCCAGGAATGTTTCCAAATATTACCGCCGAGATGTTAGGTTCAGTTAGGTTAGGTTATGTTTCGTTATTGATGTATATAAAGGTCCCACGGAGAAGTAGAGGCCAACTCGCCAGGAATGTTGTCAAACATTAGCGCCAAGATGATAGGTTGGGTTAGGTTAGGTTATATTACGTTATTGATGTATATAAAGGTCCCACGGAGACGTAGAGGCCAACTCGCCAGGTATGTTGTCAAATATTAGCGCCGAGATGATAGGTTGGGTTCGGTTAGGTTATATTACGTTATAGATGTATATAAAGGTCCCACGGAGACGTATAGGCCAACTCGCCAGGAATGTTTCCAAATATTACCGCCGAGATGTTAGGTTCCGTTAGGTTAGGTTATATTACGTTATTGATGTATATAAAGGTCACACGGAGACGGAGAAGCCAACTCGCCAGGAATGTTGTCAAATATTACCGCCGAGATGTTAGGTTGGGTTAGGTTAGGTTATATTACGTTATAGATGTATATAAAGATCCCACGGAGACGTAGATGCCAACTCGCCATGAATGTTTTCAAAAATTACCGCCGAGATGTTAGGTTGGGTTAGGTTAGGTTATGTTTCGTTATTGATGTATATGAAGGTCCCACGGAGAAGTAGAGGCCAACTCGCCAGGAATGTTGTCAAATACTACCGCCGAGATGATAGGTTGGGTTAGGTTAGGTTATATAACGTTATGGATGTATATAAAGGTCCCACGGAGACGTAGAGGCCAACAAGCCAGGAATGTGTTCAAATATTACCGCCGAGATGTTAGGTTGGGTTAGGTTAGGTTATATTACGTTATAGATGTATATAAAGATCCCACGGAGACGTAGAGGCCAACTCGCCATGAATGTTTTCAAATATTACCGCCGAGATGTTATGTTGGGTTAGGTTAGGTGATATTACGTTATAGATGTATATAAAGATCCCACGGAGACGGAGAGGCCAACTCGCCATGAATGTTTTCAAATATTACCGCCGAGATGTTAGGTTGGGTTAGGTTAGGTTATATTATGTTATAGATGTATATAAAGATCCCACGGAGACGTAGATGCCAACTCGCCATGAATGTTTTCAAATATTACAGCCGAGATGTTAGGTTGGGTTAGGTTAGGTTATGTTTCGTTATTGATGTATATGAAGGTCCCACGGAGAAGTAGAGGCCAACTCGCCAGGTATGTTGTCAAATATTAGCGCCGAGATGATAGGTTGGGTTAGGTTAGGTTATATTACGTTATAGATGTATATAAAGGTCCCACGGAGACGTAGAGGCCAACTCGCCAGGAATGTTTCCAAATATTACCGCCGAGATGTTAGGTTCGGTTAGGTTAGGTTATATTTCGTTATTGATGTATATGAAGGTCCCACGGAGAAGTAGAGGCCAACTCGCCAGGAATGTTGTCAAACATTAGCGCCAAGATGATAGGTTGGGTTAGGTTATGTTATGTTACGTTATAGATGTATTTAAACTTCCCGCGGAGACGTAGAGGCCAACTCGCCAGGAATGTTTCCAAATATTACCGCCGAGATGTTAGGTTCGGTTAGGTTAGGTTATATTTCGTTATTGATGTATATGAAGGTCCCACGGAGAAGTAGAGGCCAACTCGCCAGGAATGTTGTCAAACATTAGCGCCAAGATGATAGGTTGGGTTAGGTTAGGTTATATTACGTTATTGATGTATATAAAGGTCCCACGGAGACGTAGAGGCCAACTCGCCAGGTATGCTGTCAAATATTAGCGCCGAGATGATAGGTTGGGTTAGGTTAGGTTATATTACGTTATAGATGTATATAAAGGTCACACGGAGACGTATAGGCCAACTCGCCAGGAATGTTTCCAAATATTACCGCCGAGATGTTAGGTTCGGTTAGGTTAGGTTATATTTCGCTATTGATGTATATGAGGGTCCCACGGAGAAGTAGAGGCCAACTCGCCAGGAATGTTGTCAAACATTAGCGCCAAGATGATAGGTTGGGTTAGGTTAGGTTATATTACGTTATTGATGTATATAAATGTACCACGGAGACGTAGAGGCCAATTCGCCATGAATATTTTCAAATATTACCGCCGAGATGTTAGGTTGGTTTAGGTTAGGTTATATTACGTTATTGATGTATATGAGGGTCCCACGGAGAAGTAGAGGCCAACTCGCCAGGAATGTTGTCAAACATTAGCGCCAAGATGATAGGTTGGGTTAGGTTAGGTTATATTACGTTATTGATGTACATAAAGGTCCCACGGAGACGTAGAGGCCAACTCGCCAGGTATGTTGTCAAATATTACCGCCGAGATGATAGGTTGGGTTAGGTTAGGTTATATTACGTTATAGATGTATATAAAGGTCCCACGGAGACGTATAGGCCAACTCGCCAGGAATGTTTCCAAATATTACCGCCGAGATGTTAGGTTCGGTTAGGTTAGGTTATATTTCGTTATTGATGTATATGAAGGTCCCACGGAGAAGTAGAGGCCAACTCGCCAGGAATGTTGTCAAACATTAGCGCCAAGATGTTAGGTTGGGTTAGGTTAGGTTATATTACGTTATTGATGTATATAAATGTCCCACGGAGACGTAGAGGCCAACTCGCCAGGAATGTTGTCAAATATTACCGCCGAGATGATAGGTTGGGTTAGGTTAGGTTATATTTCGTTATTGATGTATATGAAGCTCTTACGGAGACGTAGAGGCCAACTCGCCAGGAATGCTGTCAAACGTCATCGCCGAGATGATAGGTTGGGTTAGGTTAGGTTATATATCGTTATTGATGTATGTGAAGGTCCCACGGAGAAGTAGAGGCCAACTCGCCAGGAATGTTGTCAAACATTAGCGCCAAGATGATAGGTTGGGTTAGGTTAGGTTATATTACGTTATAGATGTATTTAAACGTCCCGCGGAGACGTAGAGGCCAAATCGCCAGGAATGTTTCCAAATATTACCGCCGAGATGTTAGGTTCGGTTAGGTTAGGTTATATTTCGTTATTGATGTATATGAAGGTCCCACGGAGAAGTAGAGGCCAACTCGCCAGGAATGTTGTCAAACATTAGCGCCAAGATGATAGGTTGGGTTAGGTTAGGTTATATTACGTTATTGATGTATATAAAGGTCCCACGGAGACGTAGAGGCCAACTCGCCAGGTATGTTGTCAAATATTAGCGCCGAGATGATAGGTTGGGTTAGGTTAGGTTACATTACGTTATAGATGTATATAAAGGTCCCACGGAGACGTATAGGCCAACTCGCCAGGAATGTTTCCAAATATTACCGCCGAGATGTTAGGTTCGGTTAGGTTAGGTTATATTTCGCTATTGATGTATATGAGGGTCCCACGGAGAAGTAGAGGCCAACTCGCCAGGAATGTTGTCAAACCTTAGCGCCAAGATGATAGGTTGGGTTAGGTTAGGTTATATTACGTTATTGATGTATATAAATGTACCACGGAGACGTAGAGGCCAATTCGCCATGAATATTTTCAAATATTACCGCCGAGATGTTAGGTTGGTTTAGGTTAGGTTATATTACGTTATTGATGTATATGAAGGTCCCACGGAGAAGTAGAGGCCAACTCGCCAGGAATGTTGTCAAACATTAGCGCCAAGATGATAGGTTGGGTTAGGTTAGGTTATATTACGTTATTGATGTATATAAAGGTCCCACGGAGACGTAGAGGCCAACTCGCCAGGTATGTTGTCAAATATTAGCGCCGAGATGATAGGTTGGGTTAGGTTAGGTTATATTACGTTATAGATGTATATAAAGGTCCCACGGAGACGTATAGGCCAACTCGCCAGGAATGTTTCCAAATATTACCGCCGAGATGTTAGGTTCGGTTAGGTTAGGTTATATTTCGTTATTGATGTATATGAAGGTCCCACGGAGAAGTAGAGGCCAACTCGCCAGGAATGTTGTCAAACATTAGCGCCAAGATGTTAGGTTGGGTTAGGTTAGGTTATATTACGTTATTGATGTATATAAATGTCCCACGGAGACGTAGAGGCCAACTCGCCAGGAATGTTGTCAAATATTACCGCCGAGATGATAGGTTGGGTTAGGTTAGGTTATATTTCGTTATTGATGTATATGAAGCTCTTACGGAGACGTAGAGGCCAACTCGCCAGGAATGCTGTCAAACGTCATCGCCGAGATGATAGGTTGGGTTAGGTTAGGTTATATATCGTTATTGATGTATGTGAAGGTCCCACGGAGAAGTAGAGGCCAACTCGCCAGGAATGTTGTCAAACATTAGCGCCAAGATGATAGGTTGGGTTAGGTTAGGTTATATTACGTTATAGATGTATTTAAACGTCCCGCGGAGACGTAGAGGCCAAATCGCCAGGAATGTTTCAAAATATTACCGCCGAGATGTTAGGTTCGGTTAGGTTAGGTTATATTTCGTTATTGATGTATATGAAGGTCCCACGGAGAAGTAGAGGCCAACTCGCCAGGAATGTTGTCAAACATTAGCGCCAAGATGATAGGTTGGGTTAGGTTAGGTTATATTACGTTATTGATGTATATAAAGGTCCCACGGAGACGTAGAGGCCAACTCGCCAGGTATGTTGTCAAATATTAGCGCCGAGATGATAGGTTGGGTTAGGTTAGGTTACATTACGTTATAGATGTATATAAAGGTCCCACGGAGACGTATAGGCCAACTCGCCAGGAATGTTTCCAAATATTACCGCCGAGATGTTAGGTTCGGTTAGGTTAGGTTATATTTCGCTATTGATGTATATGAGGGTCCCACGGAGAAGTAGAGGCCAACTCGCCAGGAATGTTGTCAAACATTAGCGCCAAGATGATAGGTTGGGTTAGGTTAGGTTATATTACGTTATTGATGTATATAAATGTACCACGGAGACGTAGAGGCCAATTCGCCATGAATATTTTCAAATATTACCGCCGAGATGTTAGGTTGGTTTAGGTTAGGTTATATTACGTTATTGATGTATATGAAGGTCCCACGGAGGAGTAGAGGCCAACTCGCCAGGAATGTTGTCAAACATTAGCGCCAAGATGATAGGTTGGGTTAGGTTAGGTTATATTACGTTATAGATGTATTTAAACGTCCCGCGGAGACGTAGAGGCCAACAAGCCAGGAATGTGTTCAAATATTACCGCCGAGATGTTAGGTTGGGTTAGGTTAGGTTATATTACGTTATAGATGTATATAAAGATCCCACGGAGACGTAGATGCCAACTCGCCATGAATGTTTTCAAAAATTACCGCCGAGATGTTAGGTTGGATTAGGTTAGGTTATGTTTCGTTATTGATGTATATGAAGGTCCCACGGAGAAGTAGAGGCCAACTCGCCAGGAATGTTGTCAAACATTAGCGCCGAGATGTTAGGTTCGGTTAGGTTAGGTTATATTACGTTATTGATGTATAAAAAGATCCCACGGAGACGTAGAGGCCAACTCGCCAGGTATGTTTTCAAATACTACCGCCGAGATGATAGGTTGGGTTAGGTTAGGTTATATAACGTTATGGATGTATATAAAGGTCCCACGGAGACGTAGAGGCCAACAAGCCAGGAATGTGTTCAAATATTACCGCCGAGATGTTAGGTTGGGTTAGGTTATGTTATATTACGTTATAGATGTATATAAAGATCCCACGGAGACGTAGAGGCCAACTCGCCATGAATGTTTTCAAATATTACCGCCGAGATGTTATGTTGGGTTAGGTTAGGTGATATTACGTTATAGATGTATATAAAGATCCCACGGAGACGGAGAGGCCAACTCGCCACGAATGTTTTCAAATATTATCGCCGAGATGTTAGGTTGGGTTAGGTTAGGTTATATTACGTTATAGATGTATGTAAAGATCCCACGGAGACGTAGAGGCCAACTCGCCATGAATGTTTTCAAATATTACCGCCGAGATGTTAGGTTGGGTTAGGTTAGGTTATGTTTCGTTATTGATGTATATGAAGGTCCCACGGAGAAGTAGAGGCCAACTCGCCAGGAATGTTGTCAAACATTAGCGCCAAGATGATAGGTTGGGTTAGGTTAGGTTATATTACGTTATAGATGTATTTAAACGTCCCGCGGAGACGTAGAGGCCAACAAGCCAGGAATGTGATGAAATATTACCGCCGAGATGTTAGGTTGGGTTAGGTTAGATTATATAACGTTATAGATGTATATAACGGTCCCACGGAGACGTAGAGGCCAACAAGCCAGGAATGTGTTCAAATATTACCGCCGAGATGTTAGGTTGGGTTAGGTTAGGTTATATTATGTTATAGATGTATATAAAGATCCCACGGAGACGTAGATGCCAACTCGCCATGAATGTTTTCAAATATTACAGCCGAGATGTTGGGTTGGGTTAGGTTAGGTTATGTTTCGTTATTGATGTATATGAAGGTCCCACGGAGAAGTAGAGGCCAACTCGCCAGGTATGTTGTCAAATATTAGCGCCGAGATGATAGGTTGGGTTAGGTTAGGTTATATTACGTTATAGATGTATATAAAGGTCCCACGGAGACGTAGAGGCCAACTCGCCAGGAATGTTTCAAAATATTACCGCCGAGATGTTAGGTTGGGTTAGGTTAGGTTATGTTTCGTTATTGATGTATATGAAGGTCCCACGGAGAAGTAGAGGCCAACTCGCCAGGAATGTTGTCAAACATTAGCGCCAAGATGATAGGTTGGGTTAGGTTATGTTATGTTACGTTATAGATGTATTTAAACGTCCCGCGGAGACGTAGAGGCCAACTCGCCAGGAATGTTTCCAAATATTACCGCCGAGATGTTAGGTTCGGTTAGGTTAGCTTATATTTCTTTATTGATGTATATGATGGTCCCACGGAGAAGTAGAGGCCAACTCGCCAGGAATGTTGTCAAACATTGGCGCCAATATGATAGGTTGGGTTAGGTTAGGTTATATTACGTTATAGATGTATTTAAACGTCCCGCGGAGACGTAGAGGCCAACAAGCCAGGAATGTGTTCAAATATTACCGCCGAGATGTTAGGTTGGGTTAGGTTAGGTTATATTACGTTATAGATGTATATAAAGATCCCACGGAGACGTAGATGCCAACTCGCCAAGGAATGTTTTCAAAAATTACCGCCGAGATGTTAGGTTGGATTAGGTTAGGTTATATTTCGTTATTGATGTATATGAAGGTCCCACGGAGAAGTAGAGGCCAACAAGCCAGGAATGTGATCAAATATTACCGCCGAGATGTTAGGTTGGGTTAGGTTAGATTATATAACGTTATAGATGTATATAAAGGTCCCACGGAGACGTAGTGGCCAACTCGCCAGGAATGTTTCCAAATCTTACCGCCGAGATGTTAGGTTCGGTTAGGTTAGGTTATATTACGTTATTGATGTATAAAAAGATCCCACGGAGACGTAGAGGCCAACTCGCCAGGTATGTTTTCAAATACTACCGCCGAGATGATAGGTTGGGTTAGGTTAGGTTATATAACGTTATGGATGTATATAAAGGTCCCACGGAGACGTAGAGGCCAACAAGCCAGGAATGTGTTCAAATATTACCGCCGAGATGTTAGGTTGGGTTAGGTTATGTTATATTACGTTATAGATGTATATAAAGATCCCACGGAGACGTAGAGGCCAACTCGCCATGAATGTTTTCAAATATTACCGCCGAGATGTTATGTTGGGTTAGGTTAGGTGATATTACGTTATAGATGTATATAAAGATCCCACGGAGACGGAGAGGCCAACTCGCCATGAATGTTTTCAAATATTATCGCCGAGATGTTAGGTTGGGTTAGGTTAGGTTATATTACGTTATAGATGTATATAAAGATCCCACGGAGACGTAGAGGCCAACTCGCCATGAATGTCTTCAAATATTACCGCCGAGATGTTAGGTTGGGTTAGGTTAGGTTATGTTTCGTTATTGATGTATATGAAGGTCCCACGGAGAAGTAGAGGCCAACTCGCCAGGAATGTTGTCAAACATTAGCGCCAAGATGATAGGTTGGGTTAGGTTAGGTTATATTACTTTATAGATGTATTTAAACGTCCCGCGGAGACGTAGAGGCCAACAAGCCAGGAATGTGTTCAAATATTACCGCCGAGATGTTAGGTTGGGTTAGGTTAGGTTATATTATGTTATAGATGTATATAAAGATCCCACGGAGACGTAGATGCCAACTCGCCATGAATGTTTTCAAATATTACAGCCGAGATGTTGGGTTGGGTTAGGTTAGGTTATGTTTCGTTATTGATGTATATGAAGGTCCCACGGAGAAGTAGAGGCCAACTCGCCAGGTATGTTGTCAAATATTAGCGCCGAGATGATAGGTTGGGTTAGGTTAGGTTATATTACGTTATAGATGTATATAAAGGTCCCACGGAGACGTAGAGGCCAACTCGCCAGGAATGTTTCCAAATATTACCGCCGAGATGTTAGGTTCGGTTAGGTTAGGTTATATTTCGTTATTGATGTATATGAAGGTCCCACGGAGAAGTAGAGGCCAACTCGCCAGGAATGTTGTCAAACATTAGCGCCAAGATGATAGGTTGGGTTAGGTTATGTTATGTTACGTTATAGATGTATTTAAACGTCCCGCGGAGACGTAGAGGCCAACTCGCCAGGAATGTTTCCAAATATTACCGCCGAGATGTTAGGTTCGGTTAGGTTAGGTTATATTTCGTTATTGATGTATATGAAGGTCCCACGGAGAAGTAGAGGCCAACTCGCCAGGAATGTTGTCAAACATTGGCGCCAAGATGATAGGTTGGGTTAGGTTAGGTTATATTACGTTATTGATGTATATAAAGGTCCCACGGAGACGTAGACGCCAACTCGCCAGGTATGTTGTCAAATATTAGCGCCGAGATGATAGGTTGGGTTAGGTTAGGTTATATTACGTTATAGATGTATATAAAGGTCCCACGGAGACGTATAGGCCAACTCGCCAGGAATGTTTCCAAATATTACCGCCGAGATGTTAGGTTCGGTTAGGTTAGGTTATATTTCGTTATTGATGTATATGAGGGTCCCACGGAGAAGTAGAGGCCAACTCGCCAGGAATGTTGTCAAACATTAGCGCCAAGATGATAGGTTGGGTTAGGTTAGGTTATATTACGTTATTGATGTATATAAATGTACCACGGAGACGTAGAAGCCAATTCGCCATGAATATTTTCAAATATTACCGCCGAGATGTTAGGTTGGTTTAGGTTAGGTTATATTACGTTATTGATGTATATGAAGGTCCCACGGAGAAGTAGAGGCCAACTCGCCAGGTATGTTGTCAAATATTACCGCCGAGATGTTAGGTTCGGTTAGGTTAGGTTATATTTCGTTATTGATGTATATGAAGGTCCCACGGAGAAGTAGAGGCCAACTCGCCAGGAATGTTGTCAAACATTAGCGCCAAGATGATAGGTTGGGTTAGGTTAGGTTATATTACGTTATAGATGTATTTAAACGTCCCGCGGAGACGTAGAGGCCAACAAGCCAGGAATGTGATGAAATATTACCGCCGAGATGTTAGGTTGGGTTAGGTTAGATTATATAACGTTATAGATGTATATAAAGGTCCCACGGAGACGTAGAGGCCAACAAGCCAGGAATGTGTTCAAATATTACCGCCGAGATGTTAGGTTGGGTTAGGTTAGGTTATATTATGTTATAGATGTATATAAAGATCCCACGGAGACGTAGATGCCAACTCGCCATGAATGTTTTCAAATATTACAGCCGAGATGTTGGGTTGGGTTAGGTTAGGTTATGTTTCGTTATTGATGTATATGAAGGTCCCACGGAGAAGTAGAGGCCAACTCGCCAGGTATGTTGTCAAATATTAGCGCCGAGATGATAGGTTGGGTTAGGTTAGGTTATATTACGTTATAGATGTATATAAAGGTCCCACGGAGACGTAGAGGCCAACTCGCCAGGAATGTTTCAAAATATTACCGCCGAGATGTTAGGTTGGGTTAGGTTAGGTTATGTTTCGTTATTGATGTATATGAAGGTCCCACGGAGAAGTAGAGGCCAACTCGCCAGGAATGTTGTCAAACATTAGCGCCAAGATGATAGGTTGGGTTAGGTTATGTTATGTTACGTTATAGATGTATTTAAACGTCCCGCGGAGACGTAGAGGCCAACTCGCCAGGAATGTTTCCAAATATTACCGCCGAGATGTTAGGTTCGGTTAGGTTAGGTTATATTTCTTTATTGATGTATATGATGGTCCCACGGAGAAGTAGAGGCCAACTCGCCAGGAATGTTGTCAAACATTGGCGCCAATATGATAGGTTGGGTTAGGTTAGGTTATATTACGTTATAGATGTATTTAAACGTCCCGCGGAGACGTAGAGGCCAACAAGCCAGGAATGTGTTCAAATATTACCGCCGAGATGTTAGGTTGGGTTAGGTTAGGTTATATTACGTTATAGATGTATATAAAGATCCCACGGAGACGTAGATGCCAACTCGCCAAGGAATGTTTTCAAAAATTACCGCCGAGATGTTAGGTTGGATTAGGTTAGGTTATATTTCGTTATTGATGTATATGAAGGTCCCACGGAGAAGTAGAGGCCAACTCGCCAGGAATGTTGTCAAACATTAGCGCCAAGATGATAGGTTGGTTTAGGTTAGGTTATATTACGTTATAGATGTATGTAAACGTCCCGCGGAGACGTAGAGGCCAACAAGCCAGGAATGTGATCAAATATTACCGCCGAGATGTTAGGTTGGGTTAGGTTAGATTATATAACGTTATAGATGTATATAAAGGTCCCACGGAGACGTAGTGGCCAACTCGCCAGGAATGTTTCCAAATCTTACCGCCGAGATGTTAGGTTCGGTTAGGTTAGGTTATATTACGTTATTGATGTATAAAAAGATCCCACGGAGACGTAGAGGCCAACTCGCCAGGTATGTTTTCAAATACTACCGCCGAGATGATAGGTTGGGTTAGGTTAGGTTATATAACGTTATGGATGTATATAAAGGTCCCACGGAGACGTAGAGGCCAACAAGCCAGGAATGTGTTCAAATATTACCGCCGAGATGTTAGGTTGGGTTAGGTTATGTTATATTACGTTATAGATGTATATAAAGATCCCACGGAGACGTAGAGGCCAACTCGCCATGAATGTTTTCAAATATTACCGCCGAGATGTTATGTTGGGTTAGGTTAGGTGATATTACGTTATAGATGCATATAAAGATCCCACGGAGACGGAGAGGCCAACTCGCCATGAATGTTTTCAAATATTATCGCCGAGATGTTAGGTTGGGTTAGGTTAGGTTATATTACGTTATAGATGTATATAAAGATCCCACGGAGACGTAGAGGCCAACTCGCCATGAATGTCTTCAAATATTACCGCCGAGATGTTAGGTTGGGTTAGGTTAGGTTATGTTTCGTTATTGATGTATATGAAGGTCCCACGGAGAAGTAGAGGCCAACTCGCCAGGAATGTTGTCAAACATTAGCGCCAAGATGATAGGTTGGGTTAGGTTAGGTTATATTACTTTATAGATGTATTTAAACGTCCCGCGGAGACGTAGAGGCCAACAAGCCAGGAATGTGATCAAATATTACCGCCGAGATGTTAGGTTGGGTTAGGTTAGATTATATAACGTTATAGATGTATATAAAGGTCCCACGGAGACGTAGAGGCCAACAAGCCAGGAATGTGTTCAAATATTACCGCCGAGATGTTAGGTTGGGTTAGGTTAGGTTATATTATGTTATAGATGTATATAAAGATCCCACGGAGACGTAGATGCCAACTCGCCATGAATGTTTTCAAATATTACAGCCGAGATGTTGGGTTGGGTTAGGTTAGGTTATGTTTCGTTATTGATGTATATGAAGGTCCCACGGAGAAGTAGAGGCCAACTCGCCAGGTATGTTGTCAAATATTAGCGCCGAGATGATAGGTTGGGTTAGGTTAGGTTATATTACGTTATAGATGTATATAAAGGTCCCACGGAGACGTAGAGGCCAACTCGCCAGGAATGTTTCCAAATATTACCGCCGAGATGTTAGGTTCGGTTAGGTTAGGTTATATTTCGTTATTGATGTATATGAAGGTCCCACGGAGAAGTAGAGGCCAACTCGCCAGGAATGTTGTCAAACATTAGCGCCAAGATGATAGGTTGGGTTAGGTTATGTTATGTTACGTTATAGATGTATTTAAACGTCCCGCGGAGACGTAGAGGCCAACTCGCCAGGAATGTTTCCAAATATTACCGCCGAGATGTTAGGTTCGGTTAGGTTAGGTTATATTTCGTTATTGATGTATATGAAGGTCCCACGGAGAAGTAGAGGCCAACTCGCCAGGAATGTTGTCAAACATTGGCGCCAAGATGATAGGTTGGGTTAGGTTAGGTTATATTACGTTATTGATGTATATAAAGGTCCCACGGAGACGTAGACGCCAACTCGCCAGGTATGTTGTCAAATATTAGCGCCGAGATGATAGGTTGGGTTAGGTTAGGTTATATTACGTTATAGATGTATATAAAGGTCCCACGGAGACGTATAGGCCAACTCGCCAGGAATGTTTCCAAATATTACCGCCGAGATGTTAGGTTCGGTTAGGTTAGGTTATATTTCGTTATTGATGTATATGAGGGTCCCACGGAGAAGTAGAGGCCAACTCGCCAGGAATGTTGTCAAACATTAGCGCCAAGATGATAGGTTGGGTTAGGTTAGGTTATATTACGTTATTGATGTATATAAATGTACCACGGAGACGTAGAAGCCAATTCGCCATGAATATTTTCAAATATTACCGCCGAGATGTTAGGTTGGTTTAGGTTAGGTTATATTACGTTATTGATGTATATGAAGGTCCCACGGAGAAGTAGAGGCCAACTCGCCAGGAATGTTGTCAAACATTAGCGCCAAGATGATAGGTTGGGTTAGGTTAGGTTATATTACGTTATTGATGTACATAAAGGTCCCACGGAGACGTAGAGGCCAACTCGCCAGGTATGTTGTCAAATATTACCGCCGAGATGTTAGGTTCGGTTAGGTTAGGTTATATTTCGTTATTGATGTATATGAAGGTCCCACGGAGAAGTAGAGGCCAACTCGCCAGGAATGTTGTCAAACATTAGCGCCAAGATGATAGGTTGGGTTAGGTTAGGTTATATTACTTTATAGATGTATTTAAACGTCCCGCGGAGACGTAGAGGCCAACAAGCCAGGAATGTGATCAAATATTACCGCCGAGATGTTAGGTTGGGTTAGGTTAGGTTATATTATGTTATAGATGTATATAAAGATCCCACGGAGACGTAGATGCCAACTCGCCATGAATGTTTTCAAATATTACAGCCGAGATGTTGTGTTGGGTTAGGTTAGGTTATGTTTCGTTATTGATGTATATGAAGGTCCCACGGAGAAGTAGAGGCCAACTCGCCAGGTATGTTGTCAAATATTAGCGCCGAGATGATAGGTTGGGTTAGGTTAGGTTATATTACGTTATAGATGTATATAAAGGTCCCACGGAGACGTAGAGGCCAACTCGCCAGGAATGTTTCCAAATATTACCGCCGAGATGTTAGGTTCGGTTAGGTTAGGTTATATTTCGTTATTGATGTATATGAAGGTCCCACGGAGAAGTAGAGGCCAACTCGCCAGGAATGTTGTCAAACATTAGCGCCAAGATGATAGGTTGGGTTAGGTTATGTTATGTTACGTTATAGATGTATTTAAACGTCCCGCGGAGACGTAGAGGCCAACTCGCCAGGAATGTTTCCAAATATTACCGCCGAGATGTTAGGTTCGGTTAGGTTAGGTTATATTTCGTTATTGATGTATATGAAGGTCCCACGGAGAAGTAGAGGCCAACTCGCCAGGAATGTTGTCAAACATTGGCGCCAAGATGATAGGTTGGGTTAGGTTAGGTTATATTACGTTATTGATGTATATAAAGGTCCCACGGAGACGTAGAGGCCAACTCGCCAGGTATGTTGTCAAATATTAGCGCCGAGATGATAGGTTGGGTTAGGTTAGGTTATATTACGTTATAGATGTATATAAAGGTCCCACGGAGACGTATAGGCCAACTCGCCAGGAATGTTTCCAAATATTACCGCCGAGATGTTAGGTTCGGTTAGGTTAGGTTATATTTCGTTATTGATGTATATGAGGGTCCCACGGAGAACTAGAGGCCAACTCGCCAGGAATGTTGTCAAACATTAGCGCCAAGATGATAGGTTGGGTTAGGTTAGGTTATATTACGTTATTGATGTATATAAATGTACCACGGAGACGTAGAAGCCAATTCGCCATGAATATTTTCAAATATTACCGCCGAGATGTTAGGTTGGTTTAGGTTAGGTTATATTACGTTATTGATGTATATGAAGGTCCCACGGAGAAGTAGAGGCCAACTCGCCAGGAATGTTGTCAAACATTAGCGCCAAGATGATAGGTTGGGTTAGGTTAGGTTATATTACGTTATTGATGTACATAAAGGTCCCACGGAGACGTAGAGGCCAACTCGCCAGGTATGTTGTCAAATATTACCGCCGAGATGTTAGGTTCGGTTAGGTTAGGTTATATTTCGTTATTGATGTATATGAAGGTCCCACGGAGAAGTAGAGGCCAACTCGCCAGGAATGTTGTCAAACATTAGCGCCAAGATGATAGGTTGGGTTAGGTTAGGTTATATTACGTTATTGATGTATATAAAGGTCCCACGGAGACGTAGAGGCCAACTCGCCAGGTATGTTGTCAAATATTAGCGCCGAGATGATAGGTTGGGTTAGGTTAGGTTATATTACGTTATAGATGTATATAAAGGTCCCACGGAGACGTATAGGCCAACTCGCCAGGAATGTTTCCAAATATTACCGCCGAGATGTTAGGTTCGGTTAGGTTAGGTTATATTTCGTTATTGATGTATATGAAGGTCCCACGGAGAAGTAGAGGCCAACTCGCCAGGAATGTTTCCAAATATTACCGCCGAGATGTTAGGTTCGGTTAGGTTAGGTTATATTTCGTTATTGATGTATATGAAGGTCCCACGGAGACGTAGAGGCCAACTCGCCAGGTATGTTGTCAAATATTAGCGCCGAGATGATAGGTTGGGTTAGGTTAGGTTATATTACGTTATAGATGTATATAAAGGTCCCACGGAGACGTATAGGCCAACTCGCCAGGAATGTTTCCAAATATTACCGCCGAGATGTTAGGTTCGGTTAGGTTAGGTTATATTTCGTTATTGATGTATATGAGGGTCCCACGGAGAAGTAGAGGCCAACTCGCCAGGAATGTTGTCAAACATTAGCGCCAAGATGATAGGTTGGGTTAGGTTAGGTTATATTACGTTATTGATGTATATAAATGTACCACGGAGACGTAGAAGCCAATTCGCCATGAATATTTTCAAATATTACCGCCGAGATGTTAGGTTGGTTTAGGTTAGGTTATATTACGTTATTGATGTATATGAAGGTCCCACGGAGAAGTAGAGGCCAACTCGCCAGGAATGTTGTCAAACATTAGCGCCAAGATGATAGGTTGGGTTAGGCTAGGTTATATTACGTTATTGATGTACATAAAGGTCCCACGGAGACGTAGAGGCCAACTCGCCAGGTATGTTGTCAAATATTACCGCCGAGATGTTAGGTTCGGTTAGGTTAGGTTATATTTCGTTATTGATGTATATGAAGGTCCCACGGAGAAGTAGAGGCCAACTCGCCAGGAATGTTGTCAAACATTAGCGCCAAGATGATAGGTTGGGTTAGGTTAGGTTATATTACGTTATTGATGTATATAAAGGTCCCACGGAGACGTAGAGGCCAACTCGCCAGGTATGTTGTCAAATATTAGCGCCGAGATGATAGGTTGGGTTAGGTTAGGTTATATTACGTTATAGATGTATATAAAGGTCCCACGGAGACGTATAGGCCAACTCGCCAGGAATGTTTCCAAATATTACCGCCGAGATGTTAGGTTCGGTTAGGTTAGGTTATATTTCGTTATTGATGTATATGAAGGTCCCACGGAGAAGTAGAGGCCAACTCGCCAGGAATGTTTCCAAATATTACCGCCGAGATGTTAGGTTCGGTTAGGTTAGGTTATATTTCGTTATTGATGTATATGAAGGTCCCACGGAGAAGTAGAGGCCAACTCGCCAGGAATGTTGTCAAACATTAGCGCCAAGATGATAGGTTGGGTTAGGTTAGGTTATATTACGTTATAGATGTATGTAAACGTCCCGCGGAGACGTAGAGGCCAACAAGCCAGGAATGTGATCAAATATTACCGCCGAGATGTTAGGTTGGGTTAGGTTAGATTATATAACGTTATAGATGTATATAAAGGTCCCACGGAGACGTAGAGGCCAACAAGCCAGGAATGTGTTCAAATATTACCGCCGAGATGTTAGGTTGGGTTAGGTTAGGTTATATTACGTTATTGATGTATATAAAGGTCCCACGGAGACGTAGAGGCCAACTCGCCATGAATATTTTCAAATATTACCGCCGAGATGTTAGGTTGGGTTAGGTTAGGTTATATTACGTTATTGATGTATATAAAGGTCCCACGGAGACGTAGAGGCCAACTCGCAGGTATGTTGTCAAATATTAGCGCCGAGATGATAGGTTGGGTTAGGTTAGGTTATATTACGTTATAGATGTATTTAAACGTCCCGCGGAGACGTAGAGGCCAACTCGCCAGGAATGTTTCCAAATATTACCGCCGAGATGTTAGGTTCGGTTAGGTTAGGTTATATTTCTTTATTGATGTATATGATGGTCCCACGGAGAAGTAGAGGCCAACTCGCCAGGAATGTTGTCAAACATTGGCGCCAATATGATAGGTTGGGTTAGGTTAGGTTATATTACGTTATAGATGTATTTAAACGTCCCGCGGAGACGTAGAGGCCAACAAGCCAGGAATGTGTTCAAATATTACCGCCGAGATGTTAGGTTGGGTTAGGTTAGGTTATATTACGTTATAGATGTATATAAAGATCCCACGGAGACGTAGATGCCAACTCGCCAAGGAATGTTTTCAAAAATTACCGCCGAGATGTTAGGTTGGATTAGGTTAGGTTATATTTCGTTATTGATGTATATGAAGGTCCCACGGAGAAGTAGAGGCCAACTCGCCAGGAATGTTGTCAAACATTAGCGCCAAGATGATAGGTTGGTTTAGGTTAGGTTATATTACGTTATAGATGTATGTAAACGTCCCGCGGAGACGTAGAGGCCAACAAGCCAGGAATGTGATCAAATATTACCGCCGAGATGTTAGGTTGGGTTAGGTTAGATTATATAACGTTATAGATGTATATAAAGGTCCCACGGAGACGTAGTGGCCAACTCGCCAGGAATGTTTCCAAATCTTACCGCCGAGATGTTAGGTTCGGTTAGGTTAGGTTATATTACGTTATTGATGTATAAAAAGATCCCACGGAGACGTAGAGGCCAACTCGCCAGGTATGTTTTCAAATACTACCGCCGAGATGATAGGTTGGGTTAGGTTAGGTTATATAACGTTATGGATGTATATAAAGGTCCCACGGAGACGTAGAGGCCAACAAGCCAGGAATGTGTTCAAATATTACCGCCGAGATGTTAGGTTGGGTTAGGTTATGTTATATTACGTTATAGATGTATATAAAGATCCCACGGAGACGTAGAGGCCAACTCGCCATGAATGTTTTCAAATATTACCGCCGAGATGTTATGTTGGGTTAGGTTAGGTGATATTACGTTATAGATGCATATAAAGATCCCACGGAGACGGAGAGGCCAACTCGCCATGAATGTTTTCAAATATTATCGCCGAGATGTTAGGTTGGGTTAGGTTAGGTTATATTACGTTATAGATGTATATAAAGATCCCACGGAGACGTAGAGGCCAACTCGCCATGAATGTCTTCAAATATTACCGCCGAGATGTTAGGTTGGGTTAGGTTAGGTTATGTTTCGTTATTGATGTATATGAAGGTCCCACGGAGAAGTAGAGGCCAACTCGCCAGGAATGTTGTCAAACATTAGCGCCAAGATGATAGGTTGGGTTAGGTTAGGTTATATTACTTTATAGATGTATTTAAACGTCCCGCGGAGACGTAGAGGCCAACAAGCCAGGAATGTGATCAAATATTACCGCCGAGATGTTAGGTTGGGTTAGGTTAGATTATATAACGTTATAGATGTATATAAAGGTCCCACGGAGACGTAGAGGCCAACAAGCCAGGAATGTGTTCAAATATTACCGCCGAGATGTTAGGTTGGGTTAGGTTAGGTTATATTATGTTATAGATGTATATAAAGATCCCACGGAGACGTAGATGCCAACTCGCCATGAATGTTTTCAAATATTACAGCCGAGATGTTGGGTTGGGTTAGGTTAGGTTATGTTTCGTTATTGATGTATATGAAGGTCCCACGGAGAAGTAGAGGCCAACTCGCCAGGTATGTTGTCAAATATTAGCGCCGAGATGATAGGTTGGGTTAGGTTAGGTTATATTACGTTATAGATGTATATAAAGGTCCCACGGAGACGTAGAGGCCAACTCGCCAGGAATGTTTCCAAATATTACCGCCGAGATGTTAGGTTCGGTTAGGTTAGGTTATATTTCGTTATTGATGTATATGAAGGTCCCACGGAGAAGTAGAGGCCAACTCGCCAGGAATGTTGTCAAACATTAGCGCCAAGATGATAGGTTGGGTTAGGTTATGTTATGTTACGTTATAGATGTATTTAAACGTCCCGCGGAGACGTAGAGGCCAACTCGCCAGGAATGTTTCCAAATATTACCGCCGAGATGTTAGGTTCGGTTAGGTTAGGTTATATTTCGTTATTGATGTATATGAAGGTCCCACGGAGAAGTAGAGGCCAACTCGCCAGGAATGTTGTCAAACATTGGCGCCAAGATGATAGGTTGGGTTAGGTTAGGTTATATTACGTTATTGATGTATATAAAGGTCCCACGGAGACGTAGACGCCAACTCGCCAGGTATGTTGTCAAATATTAGCGCCGAGATGATAGGTTGGGTTAGGTTAGGTTATATTACGTTATAGATGTATATAAAGGTCCCACGGAGACGTATAGGCCAACTCGCCAGGAATGTTTCCAAATATTACCGCCGAGATGTTAGGTTCGGTTAGGTTAGGTTATATTTCGTTATTGATGTATATGAGGGTCCCACGGAGAAGTAGAGGCCAACTCGCCAGGAATGTTGTCAAACATTAGCGCCAAGATGATAGGTTGGGTTAGGTTAGGTTATATTACGTTATTGATGTATATAAATGTACCACGGAGACGTAGAAGCCAATTCGCCATGAATATTTTCAAATATTACCGCCGAGATGTTAGGTTGGTTTAGGTTAGGTTATATTACGTTATTGATGTATATGAAGGTCCCACGGAGAAGTAGAGGCCAACTCGCCAGGAATGTTGTCAAACATTAGCGCCAAGATGATAGGTTGGGTTAGGTTAGGTTATATTACGTTATTGATGTACATAAAGGTCCCACGGAGACGTAGAGGCCAACTCGCCAGGTATGTTGTCAAATATTACCGCCGAGATGTTAGGTTCGGTTAGGTTAGGTTATATTTCGTTATTGATGTATATGAAGGTCCCACGGAGAAGTAGAGGCCAACTCGCCAGGAATGTTGTCAAACATTAGCGCCAAGATGATAGGTTGGGTTAGGTTAGGTTATATTACTTTATAGATGTATTTAAACGTCCCGCGGAGACGTAGAGGCCAACAAGCCAGGAATGTGATCAAATATTACCGCCGAGATGTTAGGTTGGGTTAGGTTAGGTTATATTATGTTATAGATGTATATAAAGATCCCACGGAGACGTAGATGCCAACTCGCCATGAATGTTTTCAAATATTACAGCCGAGATGTTGTGTTGGGTTAGGTTAGGTTATGTTTCGTTATTGATGTATATGAAGGTCCCACGGAGAAGTAGAGGCCAACTCGCCAGGTATGTTGTCAAATATTAGCGCCGAGATGATAGGTTGGGTTAGGTTAGGTTATATTACGTTATAGATGTATATAAAGGTCCCACGGAGACGTAGAGGCCAACTCGCCAGGAATGTTTCCAAATATTACCGCCGAGATGTTAGGTTCGGTTAGGTTAGGTTATATTTCGTTATTGATGTATATGAAGGTCCCACGGAGAAGTAGAGGCCAACTCGCCAGGAATGTTGTCAAACATTAGCGCCAAGATGATAGGTTGGGTTAGGTTATGTTATGTTACGTTATAGATGTATTTAAACGTCCCGCGGAGACGTAGAGGCCAACTCGCCAGGAATGTTTCCAAATATTACCGCCGAGATGTTAGGTTCGGTTAGGTTAGGTTATATTTCGTTATTGATGTATATGAAGGTCCCACGGAGAAGTAGAGGCCAACTCGCCAGGAATGTTGTCAAACATTGGCGCCAAGATGATAGGTTGGGTTAGGTTAGGTTATATTACGTTATTGATGTATATAAAGGTCCCACGGAGACGTAGAGGCCAACTCGCCAGGTATGTTGTCAAATATTAGCGCCGAGATGATAGGTTGGGTTAGGTTAGGTTATATTACGTTATAGATGTATATAAAGGTCCCACGGAGACGTATAGGCCAACTCGCCAGGAATGTTTCCAAATATTACCGCCGAGATGTTAGGTTCGGTTAGGTTAGGTTATATTTCGTTATTGATGTATATGAGGGTCCCACGGAGAACTAGAGGCCAACTCGCCAGGAATGTTGTCAAACATTAGCGCCAAGATGATAGGTTGGGTTAGGTTAGACTCTGAGATAGCGCGTATGTATATAAATGTACCACGGAGACGTAGAAGCCAATTCGCCATGAATATTTTCAAATATTACCGCCGAGATGTTAGGTTGGTTTAGGTTAGGTTATATTACGTTATTGATGTATATGAAGGTCCCACGGAGAAGTAGAGGCCAACTCGCCAGGAATGTTGTCAAACATTAGCGCCAAGATGATAGGTTGGGTTAGGTTAGGTTATATTACGTTATTGATGTACATAAAGGTCCCACGGAGACGTAGAGGCCAACTCGCCAGGTATGTTGTCAAATATTACCGCCGAGATGTTAGGTTCGGTTAGGTTAGGTTATATTTCGTTATTGATGTATATGAAGGTCCCACGGAGAAGTAGAGGCCAACTCGCCAGGAATGTTGTCAAACATTAGCGCCAAGATGATAGGTTGGGTTAGGTTAGGTTATATTACGTTATTGATGTATATAAAGGTCCCACGGAGACGTAGAGGCCAACTCGCCAGGTATGTTGTCAAATATTAGCGCCGAGATGATAGGTTGGGTTAGGTTAGGTTATATTACGTTATAGATGTATATAAAGGTCCCACGGAGACGTATAGGCCAACTCGCCAGGAATGTTTCCAAATATTACCGCCGAGATGTTAGGTTCGGTTAGGTTAGGTTATATTTCGTTATTGATGTATATGAAGGTCCCACGGAGAAGTAGAGGCCAACTCGCCAGGAATGTTTCCAAATATTACCGCCGAGATGTTAGGTTCGGTTAGGTTAGGTTATATTTCGTTATTGATGTATATGAAGGTCCCACGGAGACGTAGAGGCCAACTCGCCAGGTATGTTGTCAAATATTAGCGCCGAGATGATAGGTTGGGTTAGGTTAGGTTATATTACATTATAGATGTATATAAAGGTCCCACGGAGACGTATAGGCCAACTCGCCAGGAATGTTTCCAAATATTACCGCCGAGATGTTAGGTTCGGTTAGGTTAGGTTATATTTCGTTATTGATGTATATGAGGGTCCCACGGAGAAGTAGAGGCCAACTCGCCAGGAATGTTGTCAAACATTAGCGCCAAGATGATAGGTTGGGTTAGGTTAGGTTATATTACGTTATTGATGTATATAAATGTACCACGGAGACGTAGAAGCCAATTCGCCATGAATATTTTCAAATATTACCGCCGAGATGTTAGGTTGGTTTAGGTTAGGTTATATTACGTTATTGATGTATATGAAGGTCCCACGGAGAAGTAGAGGCCAACTCGCCAGGAATGTTGTCAAACATTAGCGCCAAGATGATAGGTTGGGTTAGGCTAGGTTATATTACGTTATTGATGTACATAAAGGTCCCACGGAGACGTAGAGGCCAACTCGCCAGGTATGTTGTCAAATATTACCGCCGAGATGTTAGGTTCGGTTAGGTTAGGTTATATTTCGTTATTGATGTATATGAAGGTCCCACGGAGAAGTAGAGGCCAACTCGCCAGGAATGTTGTCAAACATTAGCGCCAAGATGATAGGTTGGGTTAGGTTAGGTTATATTACGTTATTGATGTATATAAAGGTCCCACGGAGACGTAGAGGCCAACTCGCCAGGTATGTTGTCAAATATTAGCGCCGAGATGATAGGTTGGGTTAGGTTAGGTTATATTACGTTATAGATGTATATAAAGGTCCCACGGAGACGTATAGGCCAACTCGCCAGGAATGTTTCCAAATATTACCGCCGAGATGTTAGGTTCGGTTAGGTTAGGTTATATTTCGTTATTGATGTATATGAAGGTCCCACGGAGAAGTAGAGGCCAACTCGCCAGGAATGTTTCCAAATATTACCGCCGAGATGTTAGGTTGGGTTAGGTTAGGTTATATTACGTTATTGATGTATATAAAGGTCCCACGGAGACGTAGAGGCCAACTCGCAGGTATGTTGTCAAATATTAGCGCCGAGATGATAGGTTGGGTTAGGTTAGGTTATATTACGTTATAGATGTATTTAAACGTCCCGCGGAGACGTAGAGGCCAACTCGCCAGGAATGTTTCCAAATATTACCGCCGAGATGTTAGGTTCGGTTAGGTTAGGTTATATTTCTTTATTGATGTATATGATGGTCCCACGGAGAAGTAGAGGCCAACTCGCCAGGAATGTTGTCAAACATTGGCGCCAATATGATAGGTTGGGTTAGGTTAGGTTATATTACGTTATAGATGTATTTAAACGTCCCGCGGAGACGTAGAGGCCAACAAGCCAGGAATGTGTTCAAATATTACCGCCGAGATGTTAGGTTGGGTTAGGTTAGGTTATATTACGTTATAGATGTATATAAAGATCCCACGGAGACGTAGATGCCAACTCGCCAAGGAATGTTTTCAAAAATTACCGCCGAGATGTTAGGTTGGATTAGGTTAGGTTATATTTCGTTATTGATGTATATGAAGGTCCCACGGAGAAGTAGAGGCCAACTCGCCAGGAATGTTGTCAAACATTAGCGCCAAGATGATAGGTTGGTTTAGGTTAGGTTATATTACGTTATAGATGTATGTAAACGTCCCGCGGAGACGTAGAGGCCAACAAGCCAGGAATGTGATCAAATATTACCGCCGAGATGTTAGGTTGGGTTAGGTTAGATTATATAACGTTATAGATGTATATAAAGGTCCCACGGAGACGTAGTGGCCAACTCGCCAGGAATGTTTCCAAATCTTACCGCCGAGATGTTAGGTTCGGTTAGGTTAGGTTATATTACGTTATTGATGTATAAAAAGATCCCACGGAGACGTAGAGGCCAACTCGCCAGGTATGTTTTCAAATACTACCGCCGAGATGATAGGTTGGGTTAGGTTAGGTTATATAACGTTATGGATGTATATAAAGGTCCCACGGAGACGTAGAGGCCAACAAGCCAGGAATGTGTTCAAATATTACCGCCGAGATGTTAGGTTGGGTTAGGTTATGTTATATTACGTTATAGATGTATATAAAGATCCCACGGAGACGTAGAGGCCAACTCGCCATGAATGTTTTCAAATATTACCGCCGAGATGTTATGTTGGGTTAGGTTAGGTGATATTACGTTATAGATGCATATAAAGATCCCACGGAGACGGAGAGGCCAACTCGCCATGAATGTTTTCAAATATTATCGCCGAGATGTTAGGTTGGGTTAGGTTAGGTTATATTACGTTATAGATGTATATAAAGATCCCACGGAGACGTAGAGGCCAACTCGCCATGAATGTCTTCAAATATTACCGCCGAGATGTTAGGTTGGGTTAGGTTAGGTTATGTTTCGTTATTGATGTATATGAAGGTCCCACGGAGAAGTAGAGGCCAACTCGCCAGGAATGTTGTCAAACATTAGCGCCAAGATGATAGGTTGGGTTAGGTTAGGTTATATTACTTTATAGATGTATTTAAACGTCCCGCGGAGACGTAGAGGCCAACAAGCCAGGAATGTGATCAAATATTACCGCCGAGATGTTAGGTTGGGTTAGGTTAGATTATATAACGTTATAGATGTATATAAAGGTCCCACGGAGACGTAGAGGCCAACAAGCCAGGAATGTGTTCAAATATTACCGCCGAGATGTTAGGTTGGGTTAGGTTAGGTTATATTATGTTATAGATGTATATAAAGATCCCACGGAGACGTAGATGCCAACTCGCCATGAATGTTTTCAAATATTACAGCCGAGATGTTGGGTTGGGTTAGGTTAGGTTATGTTTCGTTATTGATGTATATGAAGGTCCCACGGAGAAGTAGAGGCCAACTCGCCAGGTATGTTGTCAAATATTAGCGCCGAGATGATAGGTTGGGTTAGGTTAGGTTATATTACGTTATAGATGTATATAAAGGTCCCACGGAGACGTAGAGGCCAACTCGCCAGGAATGTTTCCAAATATTACCGCCGAGATGTTAGGTTCGGTTAGGTTAGGTTATATTTCGTTATTGATGTATATGAAGGTCCCACGGAGAAGTAGAGGCCAACTCGCCAGGAATGTTGTCAAACATTAGCGCCAAGATGATAGGTTGGGTTAGGTTATGTTATGTTACGTTATAGATGTATTTAAACGTCCCGCGGAGACGTAGAGGCCAACTCGCCAGGAATGTTTCCAAATATTACCGCCGAGATGTTAGGTTCGGTTAGGTTAGGTTATATTTCGTTATTGATGTATATGAAGGTCCCACGGAGAAGTAGAGGCCAACTCGCCAGGAATGTTGTCAAACATTGGCGCCAAGATGATAGGTTGGGTTAGGTTAGGTTATATTACGTTATTGATGTATATAAAGGTCCCACGGAGACGTAGACGCCAACTCGCCAGGTATGTTGTCAAATATTAGCGCCGAGATGATAGGTTGGGTTAGGTTAGGTTATATTACGTTATAGATGTATATAAAGGTCCCACGGAGACGTATAGGCCAACTCGCCAGGAATGTTTCCAAATATTACCGCCGAGATGTTAGGTTCGGTTAGGTTAGGTTATATTTCGTTATTGATGTATATGAGGGTCCCACGGAGAAGTAGAGGCCAACTCGCCAGGAATGTTGTCAAACATTAGCGCCAAGATGATAGGTTGGGTTAGGTTAGGTTATATTACGTTATTGATGTATATAAATGTACCACGGAGACGTAGAAGCCAATTCGCCATGAATATTTTCAAATATTACCGCCGAGATGTTAGGTTGGTTTAGGTTAGGTTATATTACGTTATTGATGTATATGAAGGTCCCACGGAGAAGTAGAGGCCAACTCGCCAGGAATGTTGTCAAACATTAGCGCCAAGATGATAGGTTGGGTTAGGTTAGGTTATATTACGTTATTGATGTACATAAAGGTCCCACGGAGACGTAGAGGCCAACTCGCCAGGTATGTTGTCAAATATTACCGCCGAGATGTTAGGTTCGGTTAGGTTAGGTTATATTTCGTTATTGATGTATATGAAGGTCCCACGGAGAAGTAGAGGCCAACTCGCCAGGAATGTTGTCAAACATTAGCGCCAAGATGATAGGTTGGGTTAGGTTAGGTTATATTACTTTATAGATGTATTTAAACGTCCCGCGGAGACGTAGAGGCCAACAAGCCAGGAATGTGATCAAATATTACCGCCGAGATGTTAGGTTGGGTTAGGTTAGGTTATATTATGTTATAGATGTATATAAAGATCCCACGGAGACGTAGATGCCAACTCGCCATGAATGTTTTCAAATATTACAGCCGAGATGTTGTGTTGGGTTAGGTTAGGTTATGTTTCGTTATTGATGTATATGAAGGTCCCACGGAGAAGTAGAGGCCAACTCGCCAGGTATGTTGTCAAATATTAGCGCCGAGATGATAGGTTGGGTTAGGTTAGGTTATATTACGTTATAGATGTATATAAAGGTCCCACGGAGACGTAGAGGCCAACTCGCCAGGAATGTTTCCAAATATTACCGCCGAGATGTTAGGTTCGGTTAGGTTAGGTTATATTTCGTTATTGATGTATATGAAGGTCCCACGGAGAAGTAGAGGCCAACTCGCCAGGAATGTTGTCAAACATTAGCGCCAAGATGATAGGTTGGGTTAGGTTATGTTATGTTACGTTATAGATGTATTTAAACGTCCCGCGGAGACGTAGAGGCCAACTCGCCAGGAATGTTTCCAAATATTACCGCCGAGATGTTAGGTTCGGTTAGGTTAGGTTATATTTCGTTATTGATGTATATGAAGGTCCCACGGAGAAGTAGAGGCCAACTCGCCAGGAATGTTGTCAAACATTGGCGCCAAGATGATAGGTTGGGTTAGGTTAGGTTATATTACGTTATTGATGTATATAAAGGTCCCACGGAGACGTAGAGGCCAACTCGCCAGGTATGTTGTCAAATATTAGCGCCGAGATGATAGGTTGGGTTAGGTTAGGTTATATTACGTTATAGATGTATATAAAGGTCCCACGGAGACGTATAGGCCAACTCGCCAGGAATGTTTCCAAATATTACCGCCGAGATGTTAGGTTCGGTTAGGTTAGGTTATATTTCGTTATTGATGTATATGAGGGTCCCACGGAGAACTAGAGGCCAACTCGCCAGGAATGTTGTCAAACATTAGCGCCAAGATGATAGGTTGGGTTAGGTTAGGTTATATTACGTTATTGATGTATATAAATGTACCACGGAGACGTAGAAGCCAATTCGCCATGAATATTTTCAAATATTACCGCCGAGATGTTAGGTTGGTTTAGGTTAGGTTATATTACGTTATTGATGTATATGAAGGTCCCACGGAGAAGTAGAGGCCAACTCGCCAGGAATGTTGTCAAACATTAGCGCCAAGATGATAGGTTGGGTTAGGTTAGGTTATATTACGTTATTGATGTACATAAAGGTCCCACGGAGACGTAGAGGCCAACTCGCCAGGTATGTTGTCAAATATTACCGCCGAGATGTTAGGTTCGGTTAGGTTAGGTTATATTTCGTTATTGATGTATATGAAGGTCCCACGGAGAAGTAGAGGCCAACTCGCCAGGAATGTTGTCAAACATTAGCGCCAAGATGATAGGTTGGGTTAGGTTAGGTTATATTACGTTATTGATGTATATAAAGGTCCCACGGAGACGTAGAGGCCAACTCGCCAGGTATGTTGTCAAATATTAGCGCCGAGATGATAGGTTGGGTTAGGTTAGGTTATATTACGTTATAGATGTATATAAAGGTCCCACGGAGACGTATAGGCCAACTCGCCAGGAATGTTTCCAAATATTACCGCCGAGATGTTAGGTTCGGTTAGGTTAGGTTATATTTCGTTATTGATGTATATGAAGGTCCCACGGAGAAGTAGAGGCCAACTCGCCAGGAATGTTTCCAAATATTACCGCCGAGATGTTAGGTTCGGTTAGGTTAGGTTATATTTCGTTATTGATGTATATGAAGGTCCCACGGAGACGTAGAGGCCAACTCGCCAGGTATGTTGTCAAATATTAGCGCCGAGATGATAGGTTGGGTTAGGTTAGGTTATATTACATTATAGATGTATATAAAGGTCCCACGGAGACGTATAGGCCAACTCGCCAGGAATGTTTCCAAATATTACCGCCGAGATGTTAGGTTCGGTTAGGTTAGGTTATATTTCGTTATTGATGTATATGAGGGTCCCACGGAGAAGTAGAGGCCAACTCGCCAGGAATGTTGTCAAACATTAGCGCCAAGATGATAGGTTGGGTTAGGTTAGGTTATATTACGTTATTGATGTATATAAATGTACCACGGAGACGTAGAAGCCAATTCGCCATGAATATTTTCAAATATTACCGCCGAGATGTTAGGTTGGTTTAGGTTAGGTTATATTACGTTATTGATGTATATGAAGGTCCCACGGAGAAGTAGAGGCCAACTCGCCAGGAATGTTGTCAAACATTAGCGCCAAGATGATAGGTTGGGTTAGGCTAGGTTATATTACGTTATTGATGTACATAAAGGTCCCACGGAGACGTAGAGGCCAACTCGCCAGGTATGTTGTCAAATATTACCGCCGAGATGTTAGGTTCGGTTAGGTTAGGTTATATTTCGTTATTGATGTATATGAAGGTCCCACGGAGAAGTAGAGGCCAACTCGCCAGGAATGTTGTCAAACATTAGCGCCAAGATGATAGGTTGGGTTAGGTTAGGTTATATTACGTTATTGATGTATATAAAGGTCCCACGGAGACGTAGAGGCCAACTCGCCAGGTATGTTGTCAAATATTAGCGCCGAGATGATAGGTTGGGTTAGGTTAGGTTATATTACGTTATAGATGTATATAAAGGTCCCACGGAGACGTATAGGCCAACTCGCCAGGAATGTTTCCAAATATTACCGCCGAGATGTTAGGTTCGGTTAGGTTAGGTTATATTTCGTTATTGATGTATATGAAGGTCCCACGGAGAAGTAGAGGCCAACTCGCCAGGAATGTTTCCAAATATTACCGCCGAGATGTTAGGTTCGGTTAGGTTAGGTTATATTTCGTTATTGATGTATATGAAGGTCCCACGGAGAAGTAGAGGCCAACTCGCCAGGAATGTTGTCAAACATTAGCGCCAAGATGATAGGTTGGGTTAGGTTAGGTTATATTACGTTATAGATGTATGTAAACGTCCCGCGGAGACGTAGAGGCCAACAAGCCAGGAATGTGATCAAATATTACCGCCGAGATGTTAGGTTGGGTTAGGTTAGATTATATAACGTTATAGATGTATATAAAGGTCCCACGGAGACGTAGAGGCCAACAAGCCAGGAATGTGTTCAAATATTACCGCCGAGATGTTAGGTTGGGTTAGGTTAGGTTATATTACGTTATTGATGTATATAAAGGTCCCACGGAGACGTAGAGGCCAACTCGCCATGAATATTTTCAAATATTACCGCCGAGATGTTAGGTTGGGTTAGGTTAGGTTATATTACGTTATTGATGTATATAAAGGTCCCACGGAGACGTAGAGGCCAACTCGCAGGTATGTTGTCAAATATTAGCGCCGAGATGATAGGTTGGGTTAGGTTAGGTTATATTACGTTATAGATGTATATAAAGGTCTCACGGAGACGTAGAGGCCAACTCGCCAGGAATGTTTCCAAATATTACCGCCGAGATGTTAGGTTCGGTTAGGTTAGGTTATATTTCGTTATTGATGTATATGAAGGACCCACGGAGAAGTAGAGGCCAACTCGCCAGGAATGTTGTCAAACTCGTAGCGCCAAGATGATAGGTTGGGTTAGGTTAGGTTATGTTACGTTATAGATGTATTTAAACGTCCCGCGGAGACGTAGAGGCCAACTCGCCAGGAATGTTTCCAAATATTACCGCCGAGATGTTAGGTTGGGTTAGGTTAGGTTATATTACGTTATAGATGTATATAAAGGTCCCACGGAGACGTATAGGCCAACTCGCCAGGAATGTTTCCAAATATTACCGCCGAGATGCTAGGTTCGGTTAGGTTAGGTTATATTTCGTTATTGATGTATATGAGGGTCCCACGGAGAAGTAGAGGCCAACTCGCCAGGAATGTTGTCAAACATTAGCGCCAAGATGATAGGTTGGGTCAGATTAGGTTATATTACGTTATAGATGTATTTAAACGTCCCGCGGAGACGTAGAGGCCAACAAGCCAGGAATGTGATCAAATATTACCGCCGAGATGTTAGGTTGGGTTAGGTTAGATTATATAACGTTATAGATGTATATAAAGGTCCCACGGAGACGTAGAGGCCAACTCGCCAGGTATGTTGTCAAATATTAGCGCCGAGATGATAGGTTGGGTTAGGTTAGGTTATATTACGTTATAGATGTATATAAAGGTCCCACGGAGACGTATAGGCCAACTCGCCAGGAATGTTTCCAAATATTACCACCGAGATGTTAGGTTCGGTTAGGTTAGGTTATATTTCGTTATTGATGTATATGAAGGTCCCACGGAGAAGTAGAGGCCAACTCGCCAGGAATGTTGTCAAACATTAGCGCCAAGATGATAGGTTGCGTTAGATTAGGTTATATTACGTTATAGATGTATTTAAACGTCCCGCGGAGACGTAGAGGCCAACAAGCCAGGAATGTGATCAAATATTACCGCCGAGATGTTAGGTTGGGTTAGGTTAGATTATATAACGTTATAGATGTATATAAAGGTCCCACGGAGACGTAGAGGCCAACTCGCCAGGTATGTTGTCAAATATTAGCGCCGAGATGATAGGTTGGGTTAGGTTAGGTTATATTACGTTATAGATGTATATAAAGGTCCCACGGAGACGTATAGGCCAACTCGCCAGGAATGTTTCCAAATATTACCGCCGAGATGTTAGGTTCGGTTAGGTTAGGTTATATTTCGTTATTGATGTATATGAGGGTCCCACGGAGAAGTAGAGGCCAACTCGCCAGGAATGTTGTCAAACATTAGCGCCAAGATGATAGGTTGGGTTAGGTTAGGTTATATTACGTTATTGATGTATATAAATGTACCACGGAGACGTAGAGGCCAATTCGCCATGAATATTTTCAAATATTACCGCCGAGATGTTAGGTTGGTTTAGGTTAGGTTATATTACGTTATTGATGTATATGAAGGTCCCACGGAGACGTATAGGCCAACTCGCCAGGAATGTTTCCAAATATTACCGCCGAGATGTTAGGTTCGGTTAGGTTAGGTTATATTTCGTTATTGATGTATATGAGGGTCCCACGGAGAAGTAGAGGCCAACTCGCCAGGAATGTTGTCAAACATTAGCGCCAAGATGATAGGTTGGGTTAGGTTAGGTTATATTACGTTATTGATGTATATAAATGTACCACGGAGACGTAGAGGCCAATTCGCCATGAATATTTTCAAATATTACCGCCGAGATGTTAGGTTGGTTTAGGTTAGGTTATATTACGTTATTGATGTATATGAAGGTCCCACGGAGAAGTAGAGGCCAACTCGCCAGGAATGTTGTCAAACATTAGCGCCAAGATGATAGGTTGGGTTAGGTTAGGTTATATTACGTTATTGATGTACATAAAGGTCCCACGGAGACGTTGAGGCCAACTCGCCAGGTATGTTGTCAAATATTACCGCCGAGATGTTAGGTTCGGTTAGGTTAGGTTATATTTCGTTATTGATGTATATGAAGGTCCCACGGAGAAGTAGAGGCCAACTCGCCAGGAATGTTGTCAAACATTAGCGCCAAGATGATAGGTTGGGTTAGGTTAGGTTATATTACGTTACTGATGTATATAAAGGTCCCACGGAGACGTAGAGGCCAACTCGCCAGGTATGTTGTCAAATATTAGCGCCGAGATGATAGGTTGGGTTAGGTTAGGTTATATTACGTTATAGATGTATATAAAGGTCCCACGGAGACGTATAGGCCAACTCGCGAGGAATGTTTCCAAATATTACCGCCGAGATGTTAGGTTCGGTTAGGTTAGGTTATATTTCGTTATTGATGTATATGAAGGTCCCACGGAGAAGTAGAGGCCAACTCGCCAGGAATGTTGTCAAACATTAGCGGCAAGATGTTAGGTTGGGTTAGGTTAGGTTATATTACGTTATTGATGTATATAAATGTCCCACGGAGACGTAGAGGCCAACTCGCCAGGAATGTTGTCAAATATTACCGCCGAGATGATAGGTTGGGTTAGGTTAGGTTATATTTCGTTATTGATGTATATGAAGCTCTCACGGAGACGTAGAGGCCAACTCGCCAGGAATGCTGTCAAACGTCATCGCCGAGATGATAGGTTGGGTTAGGTTAGGTTATATTTCGTTATTGATGTATATGAAGGTCCCACGGAGACGTAGAGGCCAACTCGCCAGGTATGTTGTCAAATATTAGCGCCGAGATGATAGGTTGGGTTAGGTTAGGTTACATTACGTTATAGTTGTATATAAAGGTCCCACGGAGACGTGTAGGCCAACTCGCCAGGAATGTTTCCAAATATTACCGCCGAGATGTTAGGTTCGGTTAGGTTAGGTT